>CM024635.1:4126567-4610441 GCA_014182715.1 Eucalyptus cloeziana | reverse complement strand
AACCTATCATGAATATCTTAAAACTTGAAATTGATTAGTAGGTTCTTGGTTCTACCTTGAATCATGCTCACCCTTACCATATAGGTAACGTTATGAACCCTTTTCCAACCCACGAAATTGGGCCACTAACTCACTCTTAATGGACACCCGACGTTGTTCTCCGCTATCAAACTCTCTGCTCTCTCCCTATGACGTCGCTTGACAGCTTCTATTGGATGAAGGGCGAGCTCAGCTTCACGGGGTTGCAATGGAGTGGAGGGTCTTGAGGGAGACGAGGGTGAAGTAGACGAGGTTCAGGAGGGCGAGGGTGAACAGAGACGATGACGATGATTACGGCTGCTTCTGTGCCGCCGACATTGCCAATCGAAGCGATTGGAGATTTGAATTTCCAGCTAGAACCGCGAGGTGGATTGTGCAGCAGGATGTGTGTGAGATTGGGGAAGGTTTGTCAATTGAGGGGACGATGGATTTGGGGTCGTGATTGTGATTCTCGAGCAGAAGTTCTCTTTATCGTTCCCCCTCTCTAGGGTGAACCTACGAAAATGGAAAGTAATGAAGTGCGCCCATGAAAGTTGGGGAATTTTCAAAGTAGCCCTGCAGTCGGACGGCATTTTCAAAGTTCCCATATACATAATTTGTTCTCAATTTGCCCTTACAAAGGAACTGAAATCTTTCGAACCGCCTAAAAAGTGGATCGGCACTTCAAATTGTACATGTGAATTTTGCGCGCTCTGCACACATGACATTTTGCAATTGAATAACTTGAAACCAGTTTCATAATTTATGAATGGCCTAGAAGCCATCTAGTTGGAACCTACTTCATAATCTATGGATTACCTGGGCCAGACCTTTGCCACCACTTTCACGCAACCTTTATAACCAAAACCCCGACTTGCCTCACTAACTTGACGAGCCGGTCCATGAAGCTACTTTCATTATTTTTGGTCAATAAGCTACTCATTATTCAAATGCAACAATTTAATAAGCAAAATTGATTAAAATGGATCTTGAGTTAAGTCAAGTATGGATTGCTAATTTTGCATTGCATATAAACAAGTTAAATGAGCTAATAATTTGGGTTTGACCATTTTTGATCCAACTCGACCCACCTATTTTGCAAGGTCTATATCTTGGTGAAGTCAGTTTAATTGCTAGTTCATGGCGCATATACATACTTCAACAGGTGGTTTTTGTTTTTCAGTTTCTATAACCTCACAAAAGAAGTCCACAAGCCATTCGAATTTTCAAAGATTCTTCTTCGTGGATTACACTATGTGATTTATGCAATGTATCCAATTGAAATCGTTTGTCTTATTGAAAGGCTTAAGGCAACGCACTGTGGCTATGTTTGGTTGTTTGGATTTCTAACTAGAATAGCACTAGATAAGATAGTATATGAAATCCATGAATTTTATTATATCATATCTACTGTTTGGTGATTGTAGTGATAAAGTGATATATATTCATATCATGTCATATATATTGTTTGAAATAAACAACATATCATTATAAATGAACAAAAATTTTACAAACGAATATGGTAAAATCTCTTATGCCACTTTTGCCCACTTTATTTTTATTTGATTTATTTATTTATTTTCCTCTCTTTTTAATCAATTTCTTTTTTATATCTCTCTTCCCTTCCATCATTCTCTAATAAAATTTTATGGAATAGTAAATAATATTGATATACCTTAAATACTAAAATGCCTAAAATATGTAATAAATATAAATATATATTTATATTTAAATATTGAAATTATATTAGAACATTAAATTAAATTAGAATATATAAATAAACATAAGATAAATTAAAATAACTAAATTGGTATTTTTGTTATTTTGAATTTCTTATATTATAATTAAAATATTATTTATATTGAAATATAATTTTAATTTTATTAATTTAAGAAGTTCGTTATTCTAAAAAAATAACTTTACTATTATGGATGTTAAAATTCTATCCAAGCTTTCTCCCACATTTAACTCACCTCCTCCGTAAGATGATTTTATTTAGTCTATATCCCCTTATATCCGACTTTATCCTGTCTTGAGTAGGTACCAAATGCAGGATAAGATAAAATTTTATTCTATCTTGAATTTTATCTGATTACTAAACACAACCCGTGAGTTTCATAAATAAAACACTTAAACAGTTGAGTGATTGTAACTTTATAACAACTTTATTGATTATTAGATTTTTTGTGGTTAATACTTTGACGAATCACGTAAATCTCGTATATATATTCTTCATTGTTACTAGTTGATTGCTTGGGTAATTTCTTCTTCTCACGTCAGATTTGAAACGTAATATCCGTTAGCTCCTGCGTTTTTTTCTTATATACTTAAATGAACTCATTTCATTGGAGTTTCTTGCTTTTGATTAGATTTTTTTTTTTTTTGGGTACACGGTGCGTGTGGAAGGCGGAAATCTCTCTCTCGGAGCCTTTGCAAACATGAAGTCGAGCTTTGCTGCTCTCTAAAAACTATGTGTGCTCTCTTCAACGTCACTCTATTTCTATGGACATGGCGTCGTCATTTACCGGTCTTCCCTCCATATTAAATACTAAATAGCATGTCCTAGCAATAGCACCTTCCATGTGACGCGACTATCATCTACTAGTCCCAACTTTTTTGCAACCCTCAGAGATTAGCTCGGGTTGGGTTGCATTTCCTTCCTTGCAATATTCCCAATTCTCCTGCAAATTTCTCTCTCGATTTTGTTTTCTTGTTTTACCAAGAAAGGAAGTCTATTTCGTGGAAAATTCTTCCTTCACTGATGAAAGATGAACTGGAAAGAGAGGGAAACGAGAGAAAAGATCTATGCACCCGCTGTTGCCATTCTTTTGATTGGGAGGAAAAGTTCCAAACTTTGTGCTTGATTCATGAGAATGATCAGTTGGGTATGTCGATTTTTCAAGGCATTCTTTTTCCCGTTTCATCCTTTTTGCTGCTCCTTTACTTGATCCATGGAATTGGTTGAACTCGCGACTTTTGTGTCCTCTTTGTTTCCGGAGATCACAGGGACATATGTGAAATGGAGCAGAAATACAGTTCGCGGTCAATGGTCGATGGATTTTGAGCGGTCTGGTTGTTAGACATTCGATCTTGGAATGCGTTGTGCTACACTTCCGAAACATGTGGCTGTAGTTTTTAGGTACCAAAAAAGGATGCCCTCAAAGCGTTCGAGTTGTTCAGTTCAGTTAAAAAAGAACGCGGCTTCAATCACATGTCGTCGACTTACAAATGCATGATAAAAAAGCTCGGGTTTCATGGGGAGTTTGAGGTTAAAGAGTATTTGTTGGCAGAGATTAGAACAAACATCAATGCCGCTTACCGGAAGGAGTCTATAGTGGTGCCATGAGAAGTCATGGAAGGAGTGGCCAGATTCATTAAGCCGTGTCAATGTGTTTAAGAGAATGGATTTCTACAATTGCAAGCCGTCGGTCCAATCTTGCAATGTAATCTTTGAGTGTACCGATGGAGAGTGGTTAATTTAGCTCAAAAAGTGTATCTGTAGATGAGGGATAAAGGGATTGCTCCAGATGTGTACACCTACACAATCCAGATAAAGTCCTTTTTCCAAACAGGTAGGCCTCATGCTGCTCTAAAACTTCTCCGAAATATGACTTCTCAGGGTCATGTCAAATGCTGTTGCATATTGTACTGTCATTGGCGGGTTCTATGGACAGAATTATCCATGTGAAGCATACAACTTTGTTTCTTGAGATGCTTAGTGAAGATATTAATCCTTGTGAGATTTGATGAGACCATTATCAATTTTTCTAAAAGCTTAAACTGTTAAATAAAAACACAGTTTATTATTTAAATATTATAACATTCCCCCTCATGCTTAGTATCTAATCCTTTATCTAGTACTATTTAATTGGGAAGACAAATAGAACCTGGAAAGATTTGAATTCAGAATTTTCAACTCTAATACCATGTGAGATTTGGTAAGACCATTGTTAACTTGTCTAAAAGTTTAAACCGTTAGATGAAGACGTGATTTATTATTTAAATAATCTAATAATCCTGATATTACAATATTCAATAAACTTATACTTTGCAAGAATGGAGACATCCAGGAGAGTGAAAAGCTTCTTTCCAAAGTACAGAAGACAAAATCAAGTCCAAATTTGTTCATGTTCAATATTTTCATTCAGGGAATTTGCAGGAAAGGTGCTTTTGTTGATGCAGTGAAGTTGCTGGTAAATGTAACAGCAGGGGGTTTGACTCCACATGTGTTCATGTATAAGACTTTAATTGGTGGCTTGTGTAAGAATTCTAGGGCTGTGGAAGCTAAAAGCTTCATGAGTAAAATGGTGAATTGTGGGCTTGAGCTAGACGACTATAGATACAACCCCATAATCAATGGATCCTGCAAAGTTGGTCTGATAGAATTGCAAATAAAATTCTCAATGATGTAGTTTTCAAGCGACTTGTGCCGGATCAGTTCACACATTGTTCTCTCATCAGTGGGTTCTGCCAAGATGGTGATGGCAGCCAGGCTCTGACTTTGTTTAATGAGGTTTCAAGAAGAGGAGTGAAATCTAATGCCGTTATCTACAATACAATGATCAGAGGCTTGTCCCAGAAGGGGCTTATAATAGAAGTCATGGAATTAATGACTGAGATGTTTGAAAATGGTTGTTCCTCTGACATATAGACATCAAATTTAGTTATTAATGGACTTTGCGAGATGGGATCTGTATCTGATGCTTATGATGCTATAACCAGAGGGTACATTCCCAACATTTTTTTTTTTAACTTTCTATACATTGGCGGATGGCTATTGTAAGCAACTGAAGTTGGATAGTGCAATTAGAGAGAATGTGCATTTATTGCATTTTTCCTGATGTGACCACATATAATTCTATGTCAAATGGCCTGTGCAACAAGGCTTCAAAGTCTGAAAATGTGATGTAAACATTTGACGCGATGGTCGGGAAACAGTGCATCCCTATCATTACTCACTACATACCCATTGAGAGCTTATGCAAAGCTCGCAAAGTAAAGGAAGCTTTGAATTTGCTTGATAAGATGGAAGTAAAAGGGAATTACACCAGATATTATGAGTTGTCACACTGGTTAATGGGCTTTGTGATCATGGGGAGCTGCAGTAAGGTTTCTCATACAAAAGCAACATACAATACTTTTCTGGGGGAACTATATATTAATCTGGCAGCATCTCTTTTTAAATGAGTGTCAAAGGTCACTTGCCCAACAGTTACACGTGCGATGTGATGATTGATGGATGCTCTAAAGCAGGGGATGCTGACTTTGGATGTAACCTGCTACTCGGAAAAATAGAGAACGGTTTCTTCCAACGTTTGCTTCATTTGGACGAGTAAGAAATTGCCTTTCTGTGAAACATAGGGTTCATGAGGCTTTGTGGTCATTCACCTTATGGTTCAAAAGGTATTGTTCCAAAGGTAGTGAAGACTGTTTTCTGGCTGACAAAAAGGGAGTAACGGCACCTAAGATTGTTCAAGAAGACTTGTTGAAGAGAATTGGTATAACTTGTTATGTTTATGAACTCCTCCATGAGAGTGTTCAGGATAAAAGATGCTAAAGAAGATGCTCACGTGATCAGAAGAAGATGTCCTTGTCTGTTCATACATCAATATTTTAAAAGAACGTAACAATTGTACATTTTTGCATGATTTTAAATTCCAAACCTCGTGAACATATTGTACAGAACATGTTCAGATGACAATAGTTGATCATCGCCGTCAATCAACTAGAGACTTCACTGGAGTTCCTCTTGCCCGGGCCTAGCAAATTATCAGTCGCATTGCTCGCAAAGGCACTCCAGAGGACCTGCATAGAAGTAATCCTCCTCCTTGGGCTTATCGACAATAACTCTACGATGACTTGGCTGTCCCATCTTCTCATGTGCCAGACGTACAGCAACTTCAAAATCATTCTGTGAAAGTGTCCCATTCTGATACAAATCCAGTAACACCACAAGCTTTTTACGATCTAAGAGAACGGTTCTCTTAAATCCAAGATATCTGCAGAAAAAATGTCACAGTTTGCACACAGCCTTTTGAAAGAAAATTGGATAGGCCTAATTTATTTGTCTTGTTCTTCCGAGGGAAATAATGGAAGAACATCAATCAAGTCGACAGCTTACCTGCGGTGACCTTCCACAAGTTTTGCCATATTTCCATCATATGTGGGGATGAAAGTATTGCTGGCTACTGATACCATAAAATCTAGAGCTGCCATTTGTGATGAGTGATTATGGAACTGCTGCAACTCCTTTGGATCCAGCAGCATCTCCTTTTAACCCGACATAAAAGTAAAATCTGTGAAAAAGATAGAAGAACTAAGTGTCAGATTACATGGAGATGGACTCATCCCAGTGCCAATTGCAAAGCATCAATGGATGTTCTAATACACGCTCCAAGCATTAGCAGCCGCTAAAGCATCCTTTTATATACACTGTCTACCGTTCTTGGATCATTTTTACATACGCCCTCAAGGTGAAGATGGAACTTTTTAACATTCTCCATTACGATTTTCACCTTCAGAGAGTTCAACACCGCTAGCATCAGAAGATGTTGGTCACTGAATTAGAAATATAACAGCACGTTAATTTGTTAACTCACAATCCGTGGAAATGCAGCCCTCAATGTGGCTAATCTCCGTTCGCTGCCATAGATTTATCCAGATGCGATGTAAATCTGCATGTCTTTGTCAAAACCTAGTGCCTGTAAAACTAATGATGTCTCTTCCGGAGTCAGAGGACACGGACCTTGTGATCTCCTTTCCTCAGATACAATCTCTTCCTCCCTCCACCAGGGGAATGCATACCTGAATGAAAAGCACAATTCATGTGGCCACACATTTTACGTATGAGAAACGAGAAAAACAGATAAATTGATGAAATAAAAGGATGAAATACATCTAATGCCACATTCCTCGTATTCAATCAAGCTTACTTTTGCCCAGGTGCGACACCTAGAGCTTCAGAGCTAAAGCCACAGGATTTGACTAAAATGTAGCATAGGCCATGGAATATATTAGAGTTCCATCTCAGGGTAAAGTCACATGAACTTAAAGACTTAAAAAACATATCCCTTCCTAGAGCGAAATATCAGATAAGTAAGTACAGAGAAATGTACAAAAACTTCATCAACTTTCCCTTAAATACAATGTGCATCTCTAGTTAAACTAGATTTTACACCTTCGTTCAAGAACCTATAATTTGCACCTTGAGGTTTCAAAAGGCTCGTGATTTTTCCTCGAGGCATAAGTAGCACAACATCAATTGATTAAGTTAAATGAAAATTATTCCAATGGCAAACAATAAAGCAAGCACATGTCAAGACAAACCTCATTCGCTTGAGCTCTTCAGCTTCTTCTGCTGTACAACCTTGGGTGCATCCAGAGAAAGCCAACATATCCATCTCGTATCTCAGATGCAAAGCCATGAAAGGCCCCTTATCTCGAAGGAGGTGGACTAATTTGTTCCCCAGAGCCTTGATCTGAGGAGTAAATTTTAAAGCCTGAAAGTTGACTCGACATCTGAGCCTCTGAAGATCTAGTGAAATTCCATTGTTTGCCAAACGAGCATCTGTCTTATTGAAATGTACCACCTTATGCTTGCTAAATAGTGGCAAAATCTGCATGGCATAGGCAAAGATATTACCCAGGGAACATATATGTAAACGGCATAAAACTACATTAAAGCACTACAACTGCCAAGTTCTCTGTATGCAGAACGGCATGCCATGCAGGGCAAATATCTCAGATTTAAATTGTGATCAATGGATAAATCACAACCAGACAAAAAGGCCAGATACATGGCCAAGTGAATCTCCATCAGCATAAAGCTAAGTGGAAAAAAAGTCCAATATAAGCATGCTATCATTACACTACAATCTAAAGCAACCAAATTTAAAGAAGAAGGAGAAAAGGATGCAGGCCATCAGGAAACAGAGATGCAAATGCACAACCAATTGAAGGCCATGCCCTGCCCAGATGAAGAGTTACACAAATGGCCAACTGATTCACGCACTTAGGTAGCACCTTGCCCTACCTGAGGCCTTTTATAATGGGTCAAAAGACGATGCATATGCACAAGCACAGGCAAAGGAGATAGAATTGAGACATGTACAGAAAAACATGGTTGGATTTGACTGAAAGTGGATCCAAGTTTCAACTATGACAACATATACCAATTACCAGAAATTCAATTTCTGGAATCGAAAACAACTTTTTGCACAAGCCACGGCCTCCGCTTTGATAACGCCAGATAAATCTAGTTCAGTTCTAGCAGAAAACCAGCAAAGCTCACAATCAACCTAGCCTTCAAAATGCATCGGCGATTATACTCCGGTAGTTACCTTTTGACAGCGAGAGGTCCGAGAACGAGCAACAGCAAAGGAGAACCATGATACATGGAACCTGTGGAAGGGATCAAAGCATCAAACAGCGACACACCAGAGATCGAACGGAGCCGAACCTGCGTAGGGAGACATCGCCTACTGCTTCAATCAGTAGCCTTTGCCAACTGCAGGCGGCACAAACAAGAAAAACCAGAAATCGTATCAGAAAATGAACCTCCAAGATTTCAAGGGAGGAGGGGGCGGGGATCGGGGATCGGGAATCGATCGACGGAGCGAAGAGAGGCGGCGTTACGGCGGCGAATGCTGGTGAGAGGGGTGGCGACCTCGTGGAGGGTGGACAGGCGGAGGTTCCTGGGGAGGTAGACGAGAGCGAGCCGGAACGCGACCGACGCGACGAGCCATATCCAGAACCCCGAGCGCGCGCGCTTCTGCTTCTTCGTCTCCGTCTTCTGCTTCGTCGCCGTCGCCGGCGTCGTCGAGCTCGTCGTTTCGCTGGAAGAGAGGCACGACTTCGCGGAGGGGGAGAGGGAGCAGAGCGGACGTCGCGAGAGGGAGGCGGAGGAGCGTCGTCGAGCGTTGGCGTCGGCGTCGGCGTCGGCGTCGGCGTCGGCGGCGATGGAAGCAACCAGCGGAGGCGGAGGGGAGAGAGACAGAGAGGAGAGAGACGGACCAGGTCCTCCCGCGCGAGGCGCGAAGAAAGAGACTCGGAAGAAAGAAGAAACCCTCAGTCAGTCAGTCCGAAATTTTTTCAAAATGGCGCCTGACACGAGGACACGTGTCGTACTACGAGCGCCTTCTTGTTCGTCAGGCTGGAACGTCTCACGTGCCCAATATTTTCTCCCCCCTTTCTCACTGCAAAAAACCAAGGATTTCGCGACTGCAAATGATGACAGTTACGCCGACTTTCGCGACTGCAAATGATGAAAATGACCGCCCCCCCTCCCTCTCTCTCTCTGGATTGCGAGGCTTCAAGGACACCCTTCTCTCTCTCTCTGGACTGCCCAAAAACCAAGGATTTCCCAATTCCCCTTATAAATTCTGGTCTGCGCCCTCCTCAAAAACTTCACACACAAGGTTTTCAGGGAGAAAAAGAACCCCCATATGACGGACCTCCGCGCCACCCCAGCCCCCCCGGATAATAATCCAGCATCACCGCGGCCGCTGCAGTCCGAACGGTACAAGCGGATCATTCTCCACTGCATCTCATATGCCATACCCGCTCCTCTCGGCCTCGGCATGATTGTCTTCCTGGCAATACCCGCTTTTATGTCCCCAGAATTCAGGCTCAACCCAGTCTCTTCCCTCTCATCCTTCAACATCTCCACCTCTCACGTGACCGCCCAATGGAACATCGCTCTATCCGTCAAGAATCCCAGTAAACTCATTGCCGTCAAGTACACTCGCATGAAGCTCCTCTTGCATTTCGATGGCCAGCTCCTTCTCTCTCGTCCCTGCCTCATTCCAACCTTCATTCAGGGCCCCCACAATGTGACCACTGTCTGGGCTGAGGCCCTGTCAATAATCGCAGTTGTCAATGACTTGGGTGTGAAGGGCCTGGTGAAATCGTTGAAGGGCGACCAGGTGACCATCGACGTGGTGACGAAGGCCAGGCGGAGGCTACGCTTAGGTCTGTGGTGGGTGCCCGTGCTCGATGTGTACTCCTCGTGCATGGGCGTGACCTTCACCGCTCCAACTGACGGCGAGCGTGGTAGCGATTGGATGATCCTCGGAGGCACCCTGAGCTGCACGGCCGACATCTTCACTCAACTCTGGTAAGTATAAGTTCTTGCTTAGTTTTGTGTTACTATCGTCGTATCGAGGCAGTTGTTTGTTTCCCCAATGAAGTTGATGCGCAAAATAAAACAAATGAGAAGCTATCGATGCTTAAGCTGGGGGTGCCACTCGACCACGGCCACTCTTCTTGAACTGCTTCTTGTTACACAGGAGCCATCGATTATCACCACCCCGTCTCTCTCTCTCTCTTCGCTAAGCTCGAAATTGGTGGGCATTAAGGAAACATTGAAAATGACAGTACAATCGGGGATTTGAAAAAAAGAGTTGAAACTACTGAGATTTGTCCTAGTGGCCATTCTTCGGAAGGGGAAAGTGGGATGTTCGAATCCCCACCTTCTCGGGGGTTGGGGTGCGGACGATTTAATTTCAGGAGTGATTTCGACTCCCATGCCTAGGAGGCAAAACAAAAATCTGAGAGTGAGAATTAGCATAAGAATAGAGTATGATCGACAAAAAATAAAAGAGCTAAAAATTAATTTTCATTGTTTGAAAAGAAAAATCCTATTTTGATTTTTTTAAAATAGGTATGCACTATTCATGGTATGAGATCTAAATGTGCCATACCATCAAATTTTAAATAAATATTTTGTCGAATTGAAGTTCCATGAAAGAAATATATTTACAGACCATAAATAACTTATTTTTTCTCGCCTGGTTTTTTTGTCGGCTTTCATATTATTTTCTTAGTGGTTAAAACAGGCACCCTATTTTTATTTTTAAGCCTTATTTACGCGATATTGACCAAAACTAACCTCATCTAATGGAATAAACAAATAAAAAGATGAACCACCAAAATTAGGGAAGTCGTCATCAAAAGTCAATGTCGGGTTCTCGAACCTCGTACTGGACCGACCAAAAAACACCTCGTACTGGAGAGCAAGAAGGGCCCCCCAATGGCATATTTACTGAGGATACCCTGTCTCTCTCTTCTCTCTTTTCCTCATTCCTGCCCTCAGCCGCCTCCATGCCCGCCCGCTGCATGTCGGCATCACCACTGTCGAAGCTGCCGACGCCACGCTCAGCACCGGCCGCTGCCACATCTTAGGATGCGCAGCCCCCAATTGCTGTCGCTGCTCCGCCTTCTTCCTCATGTCGCCCTCCTATATTCTTTCCTTTTCTATCTTTGCCGCTCAGAGACGTCCCCCGGCAATGTTCGAGTGGCCGCCGCCAGATCTGGAGGTGTTGCTCGGCATCTATAGCCGAGACCTAGCTCGACTCTGAGCTTAAACAGGGAAAAACATATGCGGCGTAGCCTAACGCCAACGCCCATGCCCGAGGCATAGGCTCAGCTGGACGGCGCGTGAATCTCCGCCATTGGAAACGAACTCTGTTGAGGAGGCTGAGCTTCTGCAGCAGCAACATGTCCATCGAGATCAGCTTTGTCCACCTTCGGGGTCAAGAGACTCGCCGTGATTCGTGAGATGGTGAAGTAGAGAAGATTGTCAGTATTGATTTCCATCTTTCAGGACGTCGTTTTTCTTATTTTGCGACATGGACTTTCCGGTTCGAAGAAGAGATATCTTCTATGATTCAACGAATTTTTCAGTCCGGAAGTTGATGAAGAAAATATTCCTAAATTTCATTTTTTCACACTGACAGTAATCATCTTGTCTACTTTATTCTGTTGATATAAACAAGGTTTGATTCTGTTATGTTGTTCTTTTTTTTTTTCAGATTCTAGAGACTCTGTTGGCTTCTCCGAATTTGGGCGTCGGTTGGGCATCGGTTGGAGTTGTCTTTCCTTGCCTTTTTACTTCAAATGCTGTTACTGGTTTATGCCGTACTTCTTTCAAAAATGTGTATTTCTCTTAGTCTCTCAAATGCCGTTACTTAGGACTCTGTCCTTTTAACTTAATATTTCGGGTCATGCCTCGGCATACAATCTCGAAAGCTCCTACATCTTTTCCAGTGGAAAAGGAGGCAATGAGAGTTAGTAGTTAAGCGACTTCATTTGATGACAATTCGCCATTGCTTTTGCCTCCGTTATCTGTTTCTTTCTTACTTTAGTGGATTTTAATCAGTGTAAATCCCAAAATCTCAAGGTGCCGAACAATCCTACGGGTTCTCTCTTCGTTTGGCATTACCGTTCCTTAATTGCTTAAAGGTTCTCTAGTCATGTGCTGGTGTTTGCCTACCGTTATTTCCAGCAAGATGTCTTTCTCGAATTCTCCAAGCATTTTGCCGGTGATGTATTATTTTATGCATTCTGACTATTTGTCTAGACAAACATGCTTAACTATACCAGTCCGCTTAAAACAGAAAACACACGTTTTGCAATTCCTGCTCCACAACTGTAAAAAATAAATACGGACTCGATGAGAAAAAGCCGGCGAACGAACCGCCGTACGGGTCTTGTCTATGCCATCGTATAATAATGATGAGGTCGTTTTCACATGGTTATCAACCAGCGAGTGTTTCCACGCTGATTCTCTCTTGCTGCACCCTCCTGGCGATTTCCAAGTATAATCTGCACTTGAGACTTGTCCGGCTTCTTCATCGGGCTTGGATCTATAAAAATTGGTCGAGTGCTAAGGGTTGGGTTGGGTTTTTTCCGGGTCACTGCCCTTTTGTCCGGTGGGATTATCTTCATCGAAGAGAAGCTGCACCCATTCCACATCATGCTAGCTTATCAAAAACTGTTAAAAATTTTGGGATATGACCATGATACCATGTTAAAAATTTTGGATGTGTGCGTGCGGAAGTATGGTTTTGGTATTGATGATAGTTTTTTATTAATGATATGTGCAAGTGTATGGTATAATTTATAGTGGATGGACAAGGGATAATATGTGATAGTTGGAGGATATTGGTCATGAGATATAGGTGAAATAGTTTAATTAGTTGAATAAAATAGTTTGATGGAGGTGTTGGTAGTCACTCTCCATATGCATGGTGGAGGTCTAAGACCTCTCACAGTGGAGGGTTCACCTCACACACAAGATGAACGAACTACAAACGTATTTATAGGCGTAAGTTACCGCTTTATTCTACCGATTTAAAGTACAAGAATTAATATAAAATTTCAGCTTGCTTCTTTGTCTCCTTCTTGTTGCGGCTAGTCAAAGTTCAATTTGGACTTTGCTTTCCTTTCCTTCTTTCTTCCAATCTTCTCGTTCCTTCTTCCTTATTCTCCATTTTTCTATTCTCTCCGGCTTCCTTTGTTGATTTTAGTTTACTTCTTTAACTTGACTTCTTGCTGCCCACGTTCAAGTTTCTTCTTCAGTCACTATTGTTGACTTTCATTCAAGTTTCTCTTCTTAACTGCCTTAGCCTCTCTTGGACTTCTTTTTATCTTCTTCACGTGTTTCCCATGGACGTAGACTTCTCTAACTTATTCTAGGATTTTCTTTTTCAACTTGGCTTCTGCTTGCTTGCATTCCCACGTGAATCTTCTAGGTTAAGCTAGCAACCTTCATTCTCAACAATTCTAAACAATCTTCATCATAGATGCTACTGTGGAGGTTCTCGCCTCATGATTAAGTTAGTAATTTCTAGATGGTTTTAGAGAAAATGGATCACAATTTCCAACAACAAACCGAAATTACGAATTAGAAAATAACTCATTGAACATCCATGGATGATACTGTTAGCTGTTAAAAGAACATGTAGAAAGCTTTCCCTCTGATTGCAAAGAAGCGACCATTGGTTTTGCTTTGTGTAAGAGCAGCTAATTTGGCCTGGAGACACATTACTAACCTTGCCACCACAACTCATCATTCACCAATTCCACTTCCAGGTGTAAAGCATCGAGACAAAAAGCCACAAGATTGTTAATGTGTCGTTCTAAATCTGAAAAAAAACCAGAGTACTACAATCTGAAGACTCTTACAATATGTTTGGCTGCTATGGAACTGGAAAAGAGTAGCGGATGCATAGAAAAATTAGACACGCTCACTCGTTTTTCTTCATTTTTTGCTGAAAGCCGGCAAGATTAAAGTCATGTGGAGTTTGACGAATTCCTAAAGAGAATGTACTCACCTTGCGACCATCCACGTCAAGGATCACGACCACTTCGCTTCGTTTTACCCGCTCAGCTTTCTTGATCTCCTCTTTCTTCTTTTTCGAGAGCTCCTTCTCCTGTGAGGGATTAGAACGCTTCATACAACGCCTCAAGTAACGAAGTAAACCTCTCAACTGATCAGGATTCCAAAAGGCGATATACCTCCTTCGAAAACCGCCTGTTGCCCTCAATTTCGTAATGGTCTCTTTGGTCATCGATAACCGTTGCACACGCTGCAGAGTTTCGATCATATTCCACGAGTCTCTTGGCGTAAGCTTCTGCAGGAGCTTCAGCCTCTGTAAGGACCAGTGCAGTTTCATCGGGACCGGTATACTGGCTTCCTTCCTTCAAACAAGTGCACCGGAGTTACGCGGCTCCTCTCCCTCCAATCTTGCCACAGGATGACCAATTCCTCACCAACCTGTGCCTGCGGGCTTGGCACGAACAAGGCTTACCCTGCTGGAGCACAACGGAACCTTTGGCTGCCTCAGCTGGCGATACGACCTTCCCAGATTTCTTTTTCCCAGAATTACTTTGAATCTCCGGTTTTGACTCTTTGGTTCCGGTAACTGCCGCCTTTTCTCAACTACTCGAGCCAGCAGCCTCTTTAGATGCTCTAGGCGGTTCCCAGATACCGGCGGTGGAAACTTCAGCTGAGTGCAGTTTGACATAGGCATATAATTTCGAGGACGAAACACTTGAAACGCTGGTGCGATCTGAAATGGCCTCTCCACCGTAGATATTGATCGATCACGCTTTTCCCTACTTCTTGCCGGATATCGTTCTGAGCGAAAATTCCAAATCACAAAGTTAACAGCCATTCACAGCCAATTAAAATGTCTGCTCAAATTTGAGGTGTCTAACTTGGGTTACAAAATAAAAAGCCTAAAAATAGATGGGTCTAGCTAGGAAATGTTATAAAACCATTTCCAACGTCGCCGGTCGGAGCTTTCAGGGATCGATTGGAGATTTGAATTTTCGGCTAGAATTGGGACGAGGATTGTGCAGGAGGATGTGTGCGAGATTGGGGAAGGTTTCTTTCTTAATTGAGGGGACGATGGATTAAGGGTCGGGGTTGTGATTCTCCAGCAGAAGTTCTCTTTATTGTTTTCCCTCTAGAGTGAAACTGGGGAAATGGAAAATGATGTAGTGCATCCATGAAAGTTGGGCAAATTTCCAAAATAGGCCTGCACTCGGACGGCATTTTCAAAGTACCCATATACATAAATTTGTTCTCAATTTGCCCCTTCAAAGGAACTGAAATCTTTCCAAGTGCCCCAAAATTGATCTGGCGCTTTGAAAAGCGCATCTGAATTTTACGCGCTCTGCACACGACATTTCACACTCGAATAAGTTGAAACCTAAGTTATTAGATGAATGTGTAATTTAATATTTAAATATTATATTAGTTTAAAATATGAACTTAGGACCTCATACTTTGATATCATGTGAGATTTTGATAGGATTACTTTCAAATGTTATATGAATGTATGGTTTAATATTTAATTATTCTATCACTCTCCCGTGACACATTATGTTATTGCCAATTTATGGTCATCTAGCATTTTAATAATATTCATAATCTTATCATCTCTTGCTCGATACATTGTCTCAAAGTGACATATGGATGTTCATATATTGCAATGGTTTGATTATGCAAGCCATTCTTCATATTTATTCTTGAGATTGTTAATATTCATGGGGTAATCGTTACCACCAAAACTAATGCACACATTGCATCCGATAGATGAAATGAGTTGTGTAGATAAAAGAATTACACAAATAGTGAAGCAAACAAATCCTTAGTTTATTTCGACCTGATTTAATTGCAAACAATTCGTTCACTCAAAATTGAATCCTTGCGTTGGGATTGGTTATACCTGGCAGAAGTACCCAATTTCCACATGATACCAGATAATGCAACATATGTCGTCGTCATGCAATATGAATAACATGAGATTCATGATTGAAGTATCCCTGAATTTTAAAGTCACAACTGAATTTTTTGTCCAATTGGTATTTCTGCAGACAAATAGATTATTTGGAGGTATTGGGTTTTTTTTTTTTTTTTTTTTTTGTCATAAAGAGAGTCTAATCTTTTTTTTTTTTTTTTGGGGGGGGTTTGATCCTATATATATTTTACAATTTACTGTGTGTGTTTTATGCTGTGCGGAGGTTGCAAAATCCTGCCTCCTTACTCATGTGTCCATCTCAACTTAATATTTTAATCTTTTAAAATTATTTTTTATATATTCTTTCATTTTTTTTCTTCTTCTTTTTTTTCTCCTTCCATTCTTTCCCTAGCTGATCACCAAACCTTAGCAACTAGCCAGAAGCAAGGGCTAGTAAGGTCGAGCTTGTTGGCCACTAGAGATGACAAGCCTTGCTTGCCCTTGGCAAGGCCTGACCTCACCTTCGTTGGGCAAGACTCGCCATCATTGTGCTGGCGAGGGGCCCTTGCTTCTAGCTGATTGCCAAGGTCCAATGACCGACTAGAGGAAGAATGGAAGAAAAAAAAGAATAGCGTTTTTTTTTTTTATTTATTTATCAAAATTGGATTGATAGGTGTATTGATATAAATATAAAATGTTTATGATTAAATTGATATAATTGCAATAAGTATAGGAATTTTTTTTTGTAATTTTTCCATTGATTCCACCGGGCCAAACCATATATATTATGACGTTTCAATTTCGTTCGGGGAGTATCACTCACACATTCTAGGTCACATCAAATCACATAATATCTAGCCTTTCTTAATTGCTCAATAAATAAAGTATTGAATATTATCTCACAGCCACAAACGCTCACATCTTGGAAAAATGCCTCAAATGAATGAAAACTCTCATGAATAACGTTAAAATATTATTTCATATCACTTGACAACAGGTCTCACATACTTTTTATGTTCATATGATTTTCATTGACCTATCGATTTAAGCTTTTGTGTTAGACCAGTGTTATCCCTTTTGCAAATTTATCTATCCCTCATGAGCTTGCGTGAGAAGTTATGTTAGAATATTCCTCAATATTACTTGACAATAGATCTTATATATTTTTTATATTTTGTGATATTTTTTTATCCATCATTATCATTTATTAATTTAAGTTTTTTGGGTTGGATTTTTTACCGCACAGGATATTGCCATGTGTTCCTCCTGCTCTGGGCCCGACCGAAGTCAGGGAGCTCCGCTTTTTCTTTCTTTTGTGCGGCTGACAAACTTCCAGGTGCGGCTGTTCTGTAGAAGTCCACTGCGGAGTCAAACTAGGCTAATTGACATGTAGGTGTGATCATGTCCTCATTTTGAAAACGGGGAAAAAAACAAATATATCACAAGCTTTTTCTCCTCAATTTACAATTCTACCCAATCGAAATTTTCTCATTGCTTTTACAAGAAACCTAATCCTGGTTAGATCACTTAATTCAAGAGTTCTAAGGAAAAAACACATCAGTAATCCCTAGGCTCTCTCGAAAGCGACGGGCAGAGAAAATTGGAGGATATGCTATTCTTATATCGCACGAATTAGCATTATAGTGAGTTTTTGGAGTCACTGTTGTTTGTCTAGATGCTAGCATGAAACCAAAGCTGTCCCAAAACACACGCTTTCAGCTCACGATTTTGAAGGACGCAGGTGGATTTGCCCACAGTTTGACGCGAAGGAAAGAGCAAATGTCCCGAAAAATACTGAGATATTAGATATCTTGATTCTGATCTCTAACTGGGCACCGTAATATGTTCATTTGTAACCATGTGTAGACATGGAAATAATCATACCAGACATGTGAAACCCTAAAATTAAGACCACACAAAGCGAAAATTATCAAAAAAGTTATGAACTGATTACATTTGTACCAATTTAATTATAAATATTTTAACTTGGCTAATTTAGTCTTAAACCTTTTAACAATTTGTTAGTTGAGTTCTTGCGATCAATTTTGGATGAAAATCACCGATACGGATACCGATCGTCTTATGTGGCATGACTTCTAGCATTGGAAACAATCATGTCCAATTTTAGCATTGGAAATGCCGATTTATATATTTTTTCTCATGGATTTGGCGATCCATGAAGAGAAAATATTGGGTTACTATTGTTGTGCCAACACATTAAATTACAAGTCCATTGAGCTTGCGACATGTGTCGTAAGTAGCCCTACTGTCATAGGAAATTTGAACCCCTCTCATGGGTGTCCTCTCTCCTATTCTAGATCCTTTCTTTCTCTCTCTCCCCCCCAACTCACGATCGAGCCCTCGTCCACTGAACCAACGATTGCGTCGCCCCTCTGGCTCTGGCTCGCCTGTTGCCTCCGCCTTCTCTGAATCATACGATTTTTTCACCTTGTCCGTTAGTTGTTCGTTAGTTGTTCCAAACCCTTCGAAGTTGGGTTTGATCTTGCTGGTTGGGAGTTGAAGGCGACACGATGGTTCATTATGATTCAGCGATGGTGGAGCAACGAACGTTCCAAAGCAAGAGGCGGAGCACTAGTTCATTGGGCGAGGGCTCGGTCATGAGTCAGAGGGAGGGAGAGAGAGAGAGAGAGAGAGAGAGAGAGAGAGAGAGAGAGAGAGAGATAGGGTAGAGTCAATAGAGTCGGGAGGGGGCAGCAATTCAGCGACGACAGACGAGTCAAAGTCAGAGGGGTGGCGTGGTGGTTGGTTCATCGGAGGAGGGCTCGGTTGTGAATTGAAGGGAGAGAGAGAGAGGGGGCAGAGTCAGGGGGACTAAGCATGAAGAGAGAGAGAGAAGAATTTCCCCTAACAGAGGGGTGCACTTGTGACACATGTTAAAAAGTTCAATAAACTAGTAATTTGACGCACTGGCACAACAGTGATACCCAATATTTTCTTCGATGATTGGTCTAAGTACACACATTCTTCTCATAGACTTACCCCAATTCATACGCATGTAAATTAAAGAAGGGAGGTCAGGTCAAACTTCTCTATGAATACCTTGTTACAAGATAAGATCTCATCGTAATCAAATCATCCTTAGAAAAAAACTATTTTCTATAATAATTTAATACATTTTGCTCTCATCTTTTCGGGTTACCTTATACTCTCGATTAATTTATATGGTTTTATTTGCCTCGATCATTATAGTTCTAGCTTTTCACGTGCTAGATTTTAAATTATGTGACGTTGCTGCCGTAGAGTTTTGATCTTTATAATTTTATTGAGTTATGTGAGCTCTTCTTGCCACCATTCGCCTTCGTGATATTTGAAATAGTTGAAGGGTTTCGAAATGCTCCATTATTCTAAACAAAAAATTAAATTAGTTTCTGCCCGCATCAAGATTTCCAAAAGATGCATAAGCCAAGGCAATATTCAAAGCTCTTATTTCAAAATGACGATCCACAACTGCTGTTCAACTTTTTGCTCCATCTGTAGGTGTAATTGACCATTTCCAATCAACACTTTTTGGTTCTGTGCTGTTATGGGATGATCTGGAAGGGACATTTGTATGGCTACCAGATACCCGCTAGGGTTTGGAAAATGACCTGCTAGAATTTTTGCCCGATGACATGATTGCGATTTTGCCCGATGCACGAGGGTCACGAGTGTCGGCTGGGACAATTTGCGTACAAGATTGTCAATTTGTATATTTTAAAAGTCGTCGGTTCTTATGCTTCGTAAAGGAATAAAATCAGGTTGGTCTCTAAAAACGGGGCCCACTTCATCCCTACAAAAAAGTAATCTTTGTTATGTTCGCCAGAACATATGGATTAATAACTTGGATATGGATGAAACTTGGAAGTCAATGACGATTATATTGTTAATTTATTAATGGGAAAAAGTGTGATCGGGGGATGAATACTAACTGTCCTTCGACACGATCGATGCGATGTAGATAATTTTAAATGATAATTTAATATTTTTGAGTTATTTTTATTTATTTATTTTTCTCTTTTTTTTTTCTTCTTTCATTTTTCTCTAGCCGATCACCAAACCTTGGTGACCAACCTAAGGCGAGGACCAGTAAGGTCGACCTCACTAGCCACTAGAGATGACAAGCCTTACTTACACTTGGCGAGGCCTGACCTCACTGTGAAGTTTTTATATAATCATTCGTGTTTATTTCCAACTAAATCATTTGATTGATTGATTTCATTCGGTAGATACGACTGTTATCTTTTTTTCTCATCGCTTTGGCGATCCGCAATGAGAATATATTAGGTTACTATTGTTGTCCTAGCGCATCAAATTACGAGTCTATTGAGCTCCCGACATGTGTCGCAAGTGAGCCCTACTATCAAAGAAAATTTGAACTCCTCTTTGGAAATCCTCTCTCCTATTCTAGATCTACTCAGGCTCTCTCTCTCTCCCTCTAAATCACAACTAAGCCCTTCTCCAATGAACTAACCACTGTGAGGCCCCTCCCGCTCTCGCTTGTCCGTTGCCTCCGCCTTCACCGAATCGTTGAATTTTTTCACCTTGTCTGTTCATTGTCCAAAACCCTTTGGAGATGGGTTTGATCTTGCTGGTCAAGAGTCGATGGTGGCACAGTAGTTCATTGCGATTCAGCAATGGTAGAGTAATGGACTTGCTAGAGCTAAAGACGGAACATCGGTTCGTTGGACCATGGCCTAGTCGTGAGTTGGACGGAGAGAGAGAGGATAGGGTCGGGAGGGGGTTGCAATTTAGCAATAGCGAAGGCAACGGATGAGCCGCAGGGGCGGCATGGTGGTTGGTTCATCGAAGGAGGGGTCGGTTGTGAGTTGGAGGGAGAGAAAGGGGGCAGAGCCAAGAGGAGTTGAGCATGGGAACAGAGAGAGGGGAAATTCCTCCGATAGTGGGGTCCACTTGTGATACGTGTCACAAGCTCAGTAGACTTGTAATTTGATGCATTGACACAACAGTGATTTCCAATATTTTCTTGTCGATGATTGGTCTAAGTACACATGTTATTCTCAAAGACTTACCCCAATTCATATGCATGTCTATTAAAGAAGGGAGGTTAGGTCAAGCTTCTCTATGAATACCTTGTCAAAAGATAAGATCTCATCGTAATCAAATCATTCTTAGAAAAAAACCATTTTCCACGATGAATTAATACATTTTGCCCCTATCTTTTTGGGTTATCTCATACTCTTGATAAATTTATATAATTTTATTTGCCTTGATTATTATAGTTCTAGCTTTTTACGTGCTAGGTTTTAAATTATGTAACGTCGCTGCCATAACGTTTTGATCTTTATAATTTTATTGAGTTATGTGAGCTCTTCTTGCCACCATTCTCCTTCGTAATATTTTGAAATGGTTGACAGTTTTGAAATGTTCCATTTTTCTAAACAAAAAATTAAATTAGTTTCTGCCCGCATCAAGATTCCCAAAAGAAGCATAAGCTAAGGCAATATTCAAAGCTCTTATTTCAAATGCTGTTTGACCTTTTGCTCCATTAGCTAGATACTTGCTAGGATTTTTCCGGGTCGCGTTCGTTCACCACTTTTGCGAGTGGAAAATGGAGAAAAGATTTTCACGTAGATTTTGAGGGAAGATTCAACGATTGCATGCATCATTCGACCACACCTAGGATGAATACACTTGACAAATGCGATGTCCATAATAATGATTGGCTGAAGTTCTTGACTTGGTACAGAAGAAAAGTGATACAGTATCACGGCTTCATCTCAGCTGATAAAATTCTTGGAAAGAGGAAAGACATAAAGTGACACACTATATCTTGGGCAATAACTCGAACAGTCCTCAAAACTTGAATTATTTGCCAAAGCAAATATTCCAGTAAAGAAACCTCCATTTGATGCCCAAAAGTGTGGAATCCAGAGTCTCCAAAATCTGCAAAAAGAACACGAAAACACGACCGGAAGAATTAGGGTTTTTGTTAATAGAATATCCAGATCAAGATGGTTAGGTGGGGGGGGGGGTGCGCGGGCATTGTAGTTACTCTCACTCTCTCTAAGCTATCATCAACTTCATCGCTGAACAAACTGCCGCTAGTCCAGTTGGGGAGGATTTCATTGCCCAGACGCTGGAAAGAACGGGGTCACTGGTTCAGTTCCCACTTGCAAAGTAAACAGGACCAAGCTAATTGTGCTTAGTCTCCTGGAAAATTAAGTTTCTGGTCCGGTTGCTCGAGAAGCGGGGAGATCCCTCATTGGCCTCGTTTTGTATGGGAATAATCTCAATAGTTTCGTAGACTCAATGGTCCACATCTATTGGGAACTTAAGCAACCTAAAGGAACTCTCTCTCTCTCTCTCTCTCTCTCTCTCTCTCTCTCTCTCTCCCCACTAATTATCTTTCCGAACCTATTTCTGTTGCTTAAGCAGGAACTTGTAATTTTTTTTTTTTTTACCAGAGTAGAGTGAGGATGTCGAGCGTGCAGCCCAGGGTCCCTTCGAGGATCCTCCAATGGCCAACACCCTTGCTGTCGGTCGAAGCCATGAAGGTCACGTCCATGCATGAGGCGTATGTGTCAAACATGGGCACCCACCATGGACCCAAGTGCAGCCTTCGCTTGGCTTTCACCTCTATGTTGATGGTCACGTCCCTGCGGTCCTTCAAGGCGCTCACCAGGCCCTTTGCGCTCAAGTCATTGATGTTCGCCACTGTTGCCATGGCTGGGACTGTGGTCACATTGCTAGGGCCCTGAGTGAAGGCGGGAATGACCAAGTGATAAGGGAGAGGGAGTTGGCCAACACTCAAAAGGAGCTTCACGTGAGTGTACTTGACGGTAATGAGCTTACTAGGGTTCTTGACGGAGAGAAGGATGTTCCATTTGACAGTGGAGATGTTGGGGGACGAAATGGAAGAGTCCAGGTCGAGCCCGAACTCCGGTGGCATCAAGGCAGGTATTGCCAGGAAGATCACCATGGCTAGGGCAAGAATGGCGGGTACAGCAAATGCGACACAGTGGCCGATAATAAGCTTGTACCTGCAGATCCGCAGCGACTCTGGAGATGGGAGAGGTGATTCCGGATCATTATCCGGATGGGGATGGTTGGCATTGAGGGCTCTCATTTGGGATTTTCGTGTGAAGTGCGCTCTTTTTCCCCCTAAAATTATAGCCGTGTGAAGTTTTGTGAGCACGCAGGCCATTTAAATGGAGAGGAGTGAGGAATTGGAATAGGGAAGTTTCGTGGGATTTGAGTCGAAATTACTGAACTCTTTCCTCGGAACAAACGAATTGCAAAGGCCTCTGCTAATTTTTGTCAAGTGAAGTCGAGTCTGAAAGAGAGCATTCCCTCGTTTACACATTTGCCATTAATCAACTGCTTGATTAGTAGCGAATGTGAAATCTAACTAGATCTGTTAAAATGGGTCAAAAATCTATTTAATAACCCAATATGGCTTGGGTTGTTTCTTCTTTTGCATTTGCTTTATTTTTTTGTATGGGTATTAGAACTGCATAATCAGCAATTAAAACCAAAAAAACATTGCATCAAATAATGTATTATTAAACAGACATTAACCGATATAATAAGATATCTATTATAATGAAAATCAAAGCCCGAACACGTTTAATAATTTGTGAATGGGTTGGACTAGACTTTCATCGCCATCTTCACGACCCGTCCATAACCCAACCCCGAGCTCCCTCACTTACTCAATATGCCGGTCCTTGGAACCATGCATTCTTCGAAGGGAACAATATTAAGAGAAAAATGCTAAAGAAGATTCTTGAGACGGTTTGGATATGTGTTAACATATTTCTATTGCAAATTAATGTGTTAAATGGGTCAATTTGTGTGGGACCGTTTATGGTTCAAGTCAAGTTCGACCGATTCACTCGTTTAACAGGGCTAGATCTAACATTTCTATTGTTTGCTATCCGCTTGGGTTGATTCGGTTCTTGATGGGGAAACGAGGGAATGCTCTCTCTCTCTCTCTCTCTCTCTCTCTCTCTTGCAGAGACAATAACATTTTTCAGTTTTTTTACTTTCCACTACCTCTCACAAAAAGAACAGCGGATTGGCGAGTATGGTATTTGAGCTCACCACCTCTCTCCAGGTGCTGTGGTTATCGATGACTTACGGAAGCACACCGCTTTCCCGAATCCCTCTACGGCCAAGAGGCCACTTTTTATTCATGTCGTGACTTTTCACTACCTCAAGTTTTGGTATGTTCATTTGGTTAAATAGAAATTACGTGCTAAATCTTACTCTGACTTTTATCATTCCCTTAGATTTTTATAATTTTTTTTTGTAAAGTGTAAGAGTTGAATCTCATAGTTGAAACTACACGTTCTCAAAGACATAGATTTTCAGTTTGAAAAGCATAATTATACGTGTCGGCAAGAAATTTTAGGATATGTCCATCCGTCACTAGACGTCCTGATTATCCTTTAAAAGTGAGTCCTTTGAGGTGGAGGGTCTTTTTCTCATTTTCACATGTGAAAAGAAAAACGCTTCTTTGGGGATTTCTTACGGCAATTTTCACATTGCTACGTGTGCTTCATTGTCATAAGCAGGAGTGATCACGTGTTTTCCAATTGTACTTAGTGGGTAAGTTTAAAGAAACTCCCAGCTATATTCTATGAATCATTTGCATTTTATTTTGCCCATAATTAATATTTTAATTTAGAAGGAAGCACTTAGCGACATGAAAACTTTCATAACAAATCGAGAAAATATACAGTAATATCAAAGGGTCATGTTCTATGTAGCATCAACATAGACACGCGACACGACACAACATGACGCGCCGACGTTATTTCTAAAAAATAGAGAATTCCGACACGTTTCGACACGTTATATATAAATGCAAAAATAAATAATAAAAAGAGACCACCGGCCGTGGTGGCTTTGCTGGATAAGAGCTCCGTTGATCTTTCCCCAAATGTGAGGGGTTCAAAACCCAGTGGAAGCGCTTGGTGTCTTAAGTGTGACGTCGGGGTGGTGGGTCCTCCGCTAGCGTCACCCGGGTTTACCTTGCCGGCTACCAACTGTACGGGGCTTCCCGAGTCATAAAAATATATATATATATATATAATAATAATAAAATAATAAAAAGAGCATAGAATTAATTTATACTAAAAATATTAATTCAACATTTGTTAATATCATTCATTGTTTTAATTTGACAAAGATTGAATAAGAAATTTAAAAATTGCAAACACAAAAGAGTAAATTTGAATGAACATGTCATGTTTTCTTACACTTGTCATAAATTAGTGAGATTTCTTATAGTTTCAAACAAAGTTCGGAGTTCATGATATAGACTGGCTTGGAGCTCCTCTACAAAACAAGGTTTGAGAAAAATGAAAATCTAGGACAAGAACTCTCGAAGTACAATCAAAAGAAAATGAAATAACTAAATTCGCCATGAAAAATGTAAGAGATAACTCACAGGCTAATGACATAAATCAAAAGAGATAACTCACAGGCAACGCCTGCGAAAGGCCGAAAGAAGCAAAAAAAAAAAAAAAATTCACAACTTTAAGTCTGCGAGGGCGGCAGAGCGACACCGGCAAGAAGAGGGGCGTTCCATCGTCCCTCACGGGAATGTCAAAACTTATAAGTGAGAAACTTGAGAGTGAGAATTTTATTCTTTCCCCTTTATTTTTGTTATTTTTATTATTTTTTAATATATTTATATTTTGACCCCTCAAATATTGAAAGTTTTTAAAATTGACCCGTGCTTGTCAGAATTTCAGACTCTCATGTCGGAGCGTGTCGGGAAGAGTTGACCACGTGTCGGATTTCTTGACGCTCATTGACCGCGTGTCAGAGTGTCGGACACGACACGAAGACTTCCGAAGAGTGTTAGTGCTTCTTAGGTCATGTTAGCCATGGACATGACGTGCTTATACCTAGTCATACCCACTCAGGGTTTGACACATTGCAGAGTCATATAATTAAATAAAAGGCCCTGCAAAAGCTGGAGTTGGGGGATCATAGATGCATAGCAGCTGTATTAAAAAAATTGTAATGGCCGCCCAGCTCCTCTCCCCTCCAACACACTCTTTCCTTTTTGACAAAGGAGAACAACCGAAAATTGCTCTTTGCTTGAACGCTCCTTCCCCAACTCCACCTTCATCCTCTCACTCTCGCATATCCGTTCCTCTCCTCAGTGCCTCGCCCTTGTCAAGACTCGGACTCGACCTGCCCAAGGCTCCAGGTCTCGCTACTCGTCCTTGAAGGACCCATTGCCCAGCTGGAGCAACCACCCTTGTAAGGAGACGATCCTCCTCAAAAAGGGAGTTCGAGCGGTTTCTCAATGAAAGAAAAGAAACAAGCAATTCTCCAATCTATAATACGTGATTTATCTAAGTAAAAGAAGGTTCTTCTTAAGCATTACAAAGGCATGAAAGTTTATCCAATTAGTCCTAAATATTGCTATTCACACCAGCAACTCTTAGTTTTATCACAATTTTTATGATATTTTACTACCAAATTATCTTTGCTGAGATCAATTTGGCGTTTGTTTAAGAATTGACTTAGGCTGTAGCTTGTCTTGTCATCTGAAAAACCTCATTTTCTTAGATAAATGATGAATTATAGATTGGAAAATTGATTGTTTCTTTCCTTTCATTGAGAAACCAATCGAAGTCCCTCTTCGAGGAGGATCATCCTTGGGAGGGCGGTTGCTCTAGTAAGGGGACGGGTCATTCAGGTCGAGCAGTGAGACCTTGGGTCTTGGGCAGGTCGAGTCCGGGTATTGGCAAGGTCGAGGCGTTGGGGAGAGGAATGGAGAGGCGAGAGCGAGGGAAAGAAGGTGGAGTTGGGAAAGGAGCGTTCGAGCAAGGAACAATTTTTGGTTGTTCTCCTTTGTCAGAAAGGAAAAGGTCGGTCGAAGGAGGAAAGAGGAACCGGGCACTCATTGCAAATTTCTTAAAAGAGCTGCTATCCCTTTATGATCCGCAGCTCCAACTTTTGCGGGGCCTTCTATTCAATTATATGATTTTGCCACGTGTCAAACTCTGAGTGGGTAGGACTAGCGCACTGAATATTTTCTCCACTTTAATCCCCCCGGGACCTCAATCAAGTAATTTGCTGCCAAATCAGACACGTCTTTAAGCCCGCCGTCGGGTTTTGAAGTGAGTGAATCGCTATGTTTTTCAGGTCGTGGGAAAGCATACTTCATTGTCATGACGACTTGCTTGCCAAGACGACGACGGCTCTCTCGTGAGTCATGTTGATTCCACCTTGGACAAACCCTTTGGTAAGAAAATGTTGCGTGGAATTCTTTTTCCTCCTTGTTATTGTCTTTTTCCCACGTTCATTTCTAACCACCTAAAACCTAAAACGTGCGTAGACACCTCATATAGCCCTTTTTTTTTTTTTTTTTTTCTTTTCAGTTTTCTTAGACTCGAATAATATGAATGTCGGCAATATCCTTCCCGAGAAATCCCAAATGACATGGCAAGAATTAGGTTTTCGTTCTTGTAAAAGCAGGGAGAATATTTCGATGGATGAAAACTCCATGCACGAGGAGGACAGCACAATCTGATGAAGTGATAACCACAAGAGATCAATTATTCAGTTTGACCGTTCAGAGCAATCAATTACCCAAAGTCTGGCCACAAACTGGACCCTTCAAACACGTTGCACCTTTCGACCAAAAAAAAGAAAAAACACGTCGCACCTTGACATTCTTTCGACCGTACAAAAAAAAGTGGAGGAATTTGTCCTGCGAAGACCTAGGCGTTTCTAACTCTGAGGTGACTTCTCGGTGATCTATGCATCCCGCAATTATGAGACGCTCAATGCCGTGTGAGCGATTGTACTCCTACCGATTTATTTGCAAATGGTAGGGCCGCCGAATGAATAGATCAAACGAAAAATAGTTTGACCAATATGATCTATATCCCTATAATATAATTATAGTAGCCTATATTCGACTTGACTTATACCTAATTTATGTCGGATCCAATCCAAATTCAAATTCTTATTAATTTTCTCCTTAAATTCTTGTTTTAAAGAATGGACGACTTCTTGGATCCGCTCAGGTTGTGGGCTAGGACTTCGCATTGTTTTGCATAAGTTTGGATATTAGGTAATGGATGTGGGCATGAAGATGGTAGTGACACAAAGGTTTGCGGATCTTGCTTGGGTGGGGAACAATGCTCTAGCTCTTGTGAACCTATTCATTCCCACCTAGATGTCGTTTCTAGCTCTGAGGTGACTTCTCGGTGATCTATGTATCCCGCAATTATGGGACGCTGAATGCCGTGTGAGCAATTGTACTCCTACTGATTTAATTGCAACTGGTAGGGCCGTTGAATGAATAGATCGAATAAAAAATAGTTTGTCCAATATTGATCTATATTCCTATAATACAATTATAGTAGCCTATATTCGATCTGACTTATACCTAATTTATATCGGATCCAATCCAAATTCAAATTCTTATTAATTTTCTCCTTAAATTCTTGTTTTAAAGAATGGATGACTTCATGGATTCGCTCAGGTTGTGGGCTAGGACTTCGCATTGTTTTGCATAAGTTTGGATATCAGGTAATGGATGTGGGCGTGAAGATGGTAGTGACACAAAGGTTTGCAGATCTTGCTTGGGTGGGGAACAATGCTCTGGCTCTTGTGAACCTATTCATTCCCACATAGATGTCGTTGTTATGTTGTCACTATTGGAGAAACATCTCAAGGAAAATTTTGATGATCTAAAAGCTATCCTTGGTATAATATTTACTATGGCATTTACAGATGTTCATGACAATGTGTAAAAAGAAAAAAGAAATGTGTAAAGGCCATGTTTTCTTGCTGGTGCTGCATGACTTTTAAGGGAACACAACTAACCAGGGAAGACTTTTTCCGACGCCAATGTGTCACAAGTCGATCAATCTCACATTCCCAAACCCGTGCAGCTTTAGAATTTTTCCCAAGTCAGCCTTACATACAAGCACGCTTGACTCACGAAGTGTATGAAGAATGAAGCATGAATGTATATTCACTTGTAAATAAACCAGTACAATTAAAGGGAAGGGCCCCTATTTATACAAGTGCAGGACTAATCTTAACCGTTGATGTCTTACTTGATCCAACAGTGGGGTTTGAATCCCACAATCATTACATAGACTGTACCATAAGTAGAGCTGTTAAACGGGTGGGTCGGGTCGGGTTGAGTTTGGGTCGGGTCATTTGTCGCGACCTCGTTTTTTCCGGCGCCCGATCGGGGCGGGCGCCTAAGGAGGCTAATAGCTCGGCTAGGGTTATTAAGCCCGGACTCTCCCAAGTCCACCAATTCACGACTTTAATGGTCAAATTTTTTTTAACCGTAAGTTAATTTTTAAAACGGAGTCGCCACTAATCAATTTGGGGTGGGTTGATTAGAAACCCATGCGAAATATTGGGAGAAATATTCGTCTCGCGCAAACCAGAGAAATTAGGATCGGGGACTTGATTACACTAGTTAATCACTAATGCCCTTTCGGTACCTAACCTTGTTTAAATCCTGAGGTTTTTTTGGATGTTTTAGGGATTTTCCACGCACTTTGGGAAAAAAAAAATTTTTTTGGGGTCATTTTCTATTTTTTTGGACATAAAAAGGACTTTTGGATTTTTTTTTTGGATTTTTTAGAAAATATAAGTCTTTTTGGCTTTTTCTGATTTTTGGCCTTTTTTGGATTTTTGGCATTTTTTGGAAAATATGAAATATTTTGATTTTTTTTTTTTCGGAAAATAAAATATTTTTTAATATATATATATTTTTTTGGAAATTAAAACATTTTTTAATATTTTTCGAAACTATATTTTTTTGATTTTGATTTTTTTTTGGAAATAAATTATTTATTTATTTAAACTATTATTTAGAATAAACAAAATAAAAGCCGAACGAGACGGGCCCGCGTTGCGGGCCCGACTCGGATTTTTTTGCCTTTTTATTTTTTTTATTTTTTTTTTATTTTTTATTAAAACGGCACCGTTTTGGGGGGCAACCGGCGAAACCCTACTCGGTTCCCCGACCCGGATCCGGCTCGCGACCCGGTTCCTTCAGAACCCTACCCGACCCGGATCCGGGTCGCGATCCGACCTCCGCCCCCAAATCGCGAACCCTACCCGAACCTTGGGATCCGGATCCGCCTCGCGACCCGGAAAATCGCAAACCCTAGGGTTTGCGAATTTGCGGCGCGGAGGGCGGGGATCCGAGGCGTTGCGACGGCGACGGCGACTATGACGGCGATGGCGACGATGAAGGCAACGGCGGAGGACGGAACCAAAGCACGGCCATTACCTGTTCGTGGTGTCGGCACGGCGGTGCGGTCGAGGCAAGTAGCAGCGACGAGGCTCTCCTCACGGATCTTGAGACCCCTCCTCCCTCACGACCTCGGCTACTCGCGGATCCAGGCTTTGCTCGTCTTCGGCCCCCGTTCCGAAGTCTCTCGGAGGGGGAACCCGAAGATCTGCGGCCAAGATCGCTCGCCGCCTCTCTCTCTCTCTCTCTGGTCCGTTTCTCGTGGTCCGCCTCCCCCTTCGTCGACGGTGGCCCCCTCTATTTATAGGCGAGGGGGGCCGGTCGGCGAAGGTCGACCCGCCGGTTAGACCGCCATCCCATCCGCCCTCTGCGCCTCCTCCGGTCACGCCCCGTCGGTGCCTGCTCTCCCTGCTCCACGTGCGTCTCTGCTGCTCGCCTGCTCTCCTGGAGGTGCGCCCTTCGTGCGTGCGCTGCAGAAGCGGTCGGAGGAAGATGACCCGAAGTGGGCCGGGCCGGAGGAAGATGGGCCGCGGGGGCCCATGCGGAGAGGGGGGGCTGCTGCTGCTCTCTTCTGTTTTCTTTTGCTTTTGTTTTCTTTTGTTGTTTTTTTATTTTTTATTTATCCGAAAAAGATGAAATAAAATAGACTAAAAATAAAATAAAACCTAATTAATTAGAATAAAATTTAGGCGTCAACATCATTAATGATCCGACCCAAATTGACCGATTAACCTATTTATAACCTACTGACCAAAAAAAAAAACCTATTTATAACCCATTTATGTCTAATGTAAATTTTCCGACCCATACCTGGTCCAACCCATACCCAACCCATATCCGACCCAACCCATATTAATAAAATATTTTTATATTTAACCAAATTTAAAAAAAAATTATTCCTATGTTTTTTTTTTTAAGATTATATTACTAAAATACTTCTAAGCTTATTTCTTATAGAGATATATATATATATATATATATATTAATTTTAAAATTGTATTGCTAAAATAGTTTTATACAACACAAATTTAATGGACAATTTTTATAATTTTTAAAATAATTATTTTAAAAAATTGAATTTTAATTATTTTTATTTTTTAAAATTAAATTTTTAATTGTTTTTTTTTTTTAAATATAATTTTTCTTTTTTTTTTTTCTTTTTGTTCTTCTTCTTCTTGGCCGGCCGCTGGCCACGGGCGAGCCTCGAGCTCGCCCGGTTCGCCGACATCGGCGAGCTCGAGGCTCGCCCGACACCGGTGAGCTCGAGGCTCGCTAGATTGGCAAGGCTCAAGCCTCGCCCAACGCCGGCGAGACTCGAGCCTCGCCGGATGTCGGCAAGGCCTCCACCTCGCCAGATCCGGCGAGCTCGAGGCTCGCCAGTGTCAAGCGAGCTCTAGCTAGCCCCTCGCCGGATCTGGTGAGGCTCGAGCCTCGCCCGACGCCGGCAAGTTTGAGTCTTGCCGAGCGTCGGCGAGTTCGAGTCTCACTGGGCATCAGCGAGGCCTCTGCCTCGCCGGATCCGACGAGCTCGAGCTCGCCCGACATCGGCGAGCTCGAGGCTCGCCTGGCTGGTTGCTGGTCGCCGGCCATCGCCGTGCCGGCCACCGGAGGAAGAAGAAAGAAAAAAGAAAAAAATAATTATAATTTTACCATCTCTAATAAGGTAGACTAAATAGTGGGTATTTTTAATGGGTTGGTAAATAGGTCTTAAATGAGTACAAACTAGACCCATTTAAGACTCATATATTTTAGTCCTTTTATTTTTAAAACCCATCATGGGTATTTTGGGAAATAAGGCTTGACCCATTAACGACCTATTTAAGCAAACATGGGTCCATAAATGGGTTGTGCAACCCATTTAACACCTCTAACCATAAGATACTCAAGGGCTCCTAGGCTTGGGGAAGCCCAAAGGTCACGCGTCAGAGGGAACCGAAGGATCGCCTACCCATGTTTGGCATGGGAGCTCAAGAGTCGTGGACTGGTTCTCGTATGGATTGTGGGCTTGTTCTTGCATGGATCATGGCCTATTGTTTTGACGTCTTGCATCATGCTCGTCCGTCGGGTCTGTGTCAAATGCCTCCCATTTTGGCCTTCCCATTCTTTTTGGATAAGTAAACTTATTAACTGTAAACCTCTCGGTCGCATGCCTATATAATGCTGGAGTGGCAATTCTCCCCGGTATCCCAATAAAATTTCACACAACAAGAACAATTTAATAAGACAATACGATATGACAGCCCCCCACGCCACCCCACCTATGCGAGGAATAACCCGACATCACCATCACCGGGCTGCCGCGATCGGCGATCAAGCGGATCATCGGCCACTATATCGCATTTTCCTTACCCACTATTCTTGACCCCCTCATGATCATCTTCCTTGCCATACCCGCCACAATGCCGCCGCAGTTCCAGCTTGACCGAGGCTCTTCCCTTTCGTCCCTCAACATCTCCACTTCCCACGTCACCGATGGACGAAACATCTCTCCCTCTATCAAGAACCCAACTAAGCTCATCGCCATCCAGTACACTCACATGAAGCTCCTCTTGAGTTTCCAAGGCCAACTCGCTCTTTCTCGTCCCTCCCTTGTTCTCTCCTTCACTCTGGGCCCCGGCAACGTGACCACAGTTCGAGCCGAGGCCCGATCGACCTTGGCATTCGTCAACGACTTGGGCATAAAGGGCCTAGTGAGCACATTGAAGGGCCCAGAGGTGACCATCAACATAGTGGCTAAAGCCAAGCGGAGGTTGCAGTTGGGTCCATGGTGGGTGCCCGTGTTCAATGTATACATCTTGTGCATGAGCGTGACCTTCACGGCTCTGTGTGACGGCGAGGGTGGCGGCAATTGGATGATCCTTGGAGGCACCCTGAGCTGCATTCCCGACACCATCACTCTACTCTGGTAAGAAAACTTACAAGCACGTGAGTTCCCTTAATCAAGCTCATGATTTATGATTAAGTGGAACAATTTATGGTTATGATATATAGTGAGTGCTTCTGTTGCATTAAACACTTATTTTAAGTAGTTTTTATGTGGTTTTATCGAACACTTTTGTATTTCCAGAAATCATCTCGGCTGTTTATTCTGTTAATATAAACAAGGTTTAATTCTCACGATATTGTGTTTTTGCGTTATATTTTTTCAGAAGACTCCTGCTTCTACAAATCTGGCCATCCACTGAACGTTTCTTTCCTAGACTATTACTTTGGCAAATACTTTAATTTTTGTTGTGGGTTTATGTGTATTTCTTTGTTAAAAGTTGTATTCTCTGGATATTTGAATTTTCGAGTTACCATGTGGAAGAAATAGTTTGTACTTTACGCGTCTTTAATTTGTGAGGTTTTGCAAGTTTTCCTCTTAACTTGGTTACCGATCATGCATTGCATTGGTATGCAACCCCAAAGTTCGTATTGCTTTTTCAGCTGGAAAGGAGGCAACAGAGTCGGTCTCCAAGAATTGATTGAGCAGTTAAATGCCTCAATTGGAATTCTTACAAAATCCGTGTTTAGATAATGGTTTTTGATGGGAGAACAGTAACAATTCGAACAATATCGAATTAACGCAGTGGAATAAAATAATCTCTCCTCTTGTGTAAACCTAATAGGAATCAATATAGTATAGTAAAATAAATACCAAGCACGCGAACACAAGACGATTTTTTTAAGTGGAAAACCTCCTCGATGTGAGGAGATAAAAAACCACAGGACCGGAATCCACCCAAAAATCTTCACTATCAATAAAATTGTTCTTCTCTAGCAAATACTAGAGGTACATAGCAGCAAACACCTCAAGAACATAATTCTTGGCAATACACATGAACTTCACAAGAGATTAAGGATAAATCTGACAAAAAACACAGGTTTTGATCAATCCACAAAAAACCTGATGTATGGAGCTTCAAACAAAAACCAAACCGTTCAGATTTGAGAAAATTGTGCCACGAACATGCTGACAAAATTTCAGCTCAATCGGACAACGAATCGACCTCCGATGCTAGCTTGATGTAAATCAGATATTGCCACAAACCTCAGATTTTCTGCTTTCTCTTTTTCTCTTGTTACTATTTCCTTTTGCAGCTACTACTTTATATATATAGTGAGAAACCCTATTTCCTCATATAACTTATCATATGGGCTCAAGCCCCTTTTTGGGCTTGCAACTCATTGGGCCTCATCCACATAGGAGTGAACCTAGCTAACAAATCTCCCCCTCACGACAATGTGGAGGGATTCACCATCCCTGCTATCAATTGGCAGTGTTCAAGCTTCTCTCTTGGTAGAGTCTTCGTCATCATATCGGAGCCATTATGATCCGTATGAATTTGCTCAAGTTCCAACAACTTTTCATCTAGAACATCTCTTATCCAATGATATCTAACATCAATATGTTTCGATCTAGAATGAAAAGATGAATTCTTACCAAGATGAATTGCGCTTTGATTATCACAAAATAGCACATATCTCTTTTGCTTGTACCTAAGTTCTTCTAAGAACTTCTTCATCCATAACATCTCTTTACTAGCTTCAGTCACTGCAATAAATTTAGCTTCGGTTGTAGAAAGTGCAACACACTTCTGCAATCTTGACTTCCATGACAGCTCCACTCGCAAAAGAAATCAAATAACCAGAAGTAGATTTACGAGTATCAATATCTCCTGCCAAGTCAGAATCTGTGTATCCAACTAACTCAAGTTTCCCGGTCCCAAAACTGAGTTTCAAATTTGAAGTTCCCCAAAGATACCTCATAATCCACTTCACTGCATTCCGGTGCTCTGCCTGGATTTGACAAATAGCGACTAACAATGCCAAGCTGCGTGCGCCAAGTCAGGCGTGTACATACCATCGCATACATAAGCTTCCTACAGCTGAGGCATATGGAACACTTTCCATATCTTTCTTCTCTTTATCAGTCGTAGGACTTTGCTTCATATTTAACTTAAAGTGGGCAGCAAGAGGAGTACTAACCACTTTAGCTTTGTCCATGTAAAATTTATGAAGTATCTTCTCGATATATTTCTCTTGCGATAAAAACAACTTCTTAGCATCTCTGTCTCGGGTAATTCTAATGCCAAGAATCTGCTTCGCTGAGCCCAAGTCTTTCATGGCAAAAGACTTGCTCAACTGTTTCTTCAATAACTCAATTCTTGAAGCATTCCTGCCAACTATCAGCATATCATCAACATAAAGCAAGAGAATAATAAAGTCGTCATCAGAAAATTTTTGTACTAGGAAGTCTTCTTATAGCCTTGTTCTGTCATAACTGACAGAAACTTTTTGTACCACTGCCTCGATACTTGTTTTAGGCCATAGAGACTTTTCTTCAATTTGCACACATAATCCTCTTTCCCTTTCACTTTAAAACCCTCAGGTTGTTCCATGTATATCTCTTCCTCCAAGTCACCATGTAGGAAGGCTGTTTTAACATTCATTTGCTTAATTTCCAAATCTAGGCTAGCTGCCAAGCCTAGTACCACACGAATAGAAGACATTTTCACTACTGGAGAAAATATATCATCAAAATCAATACCCTTTCTCTAACCGAATCCGTTAACAACCAATCTAGCTTTGTACCGTGGTTGTGAAGTGTATTCATCTTGCTTCAACCTATATACCCACTTGTTCTTCAAAGCTCTTTTACCTTTAGGTAACTTCACCAACTCAAAAGTATGATTATCATAAAGTGACTGCATCTCATCTCGCATAGCATCAAACCAATTGATTTTGTTCTCATCTTCTATTGCTTCTGCATAGCACTCTGGTTCTTTGCATCGAGTCAATAATACATACTCATCTTCAGAATACCTAGTGGAAGGTCGTCGGTCTCTAACGGATCTCCGGACTGGAACATCTAGTGGAACATCTAATTGAGCCTCTGGTTCAGGAATAGTATTATCTATTTCAACATGTTCATGAACATGTGCATTATTTGGAACATTGAATTCCTTCTGCTCTTCATGAACCTGTGTAGGAATATTTGTAAGAGGAACTGGATCCAAATCAACCAAATTATCACTAACTTGTGGTGCTGAAATCATCTCTGCTTTCTCAATATCCTCTATTGTTTGATCTTCCATAAACACAACGTCTTTGCTTCTTACAATTTTCTTTTCAACCGGATCATAAAATTTGTAGCTAAGCATATCCTGTCCATAGCCAATAAATATGCACTGTCGTGTTTTCACATCAAGTTTAGACCTCTCATCTTTAAGAATATGCACAAATGCTTTGCATCCAAAGACACACAAATAATCATAATAAACATCTTTGCCTGTCCAAACTCTATTAGGAACATCAAACTCTAAAGGAATGCATAGAGTAAGATTTAATACATGCACAATTGTACTTAAAGCATCACCCCAAAAGGATCCAGATAGCTTTGACTGTGAAAGTAAGCATCTTACCCTTTCAACTAATGTTCTGTTCATTCTCTCAACTAAGCCATTTAACTTAGGCGTCTTGGGAAGTGTCTTTTGATGTCGAATACCTTGTTGTCTGCAATATTCATCAAAAGGTCCAATATACTCTCCCCCGTTATCAGTTCTGATACACTTCAATTTCTTTCCAGTATGTCTCTCAACTGAAGCTTGAAATTGCTTAAAAGCATCTAATACTTGATCTTTAGTTTTCAAGGTATGAATCCAAATTTTCCTTGAAAAATCATCTATGAAGGTAACAAAATAAAGAGAGCCACCAAGTGATTTTATTTTCATAGGACCGCAAACACCAGAATGCACTAAATCCAGTATACCTAACTTTCTTGAAGGAGGGGAGCTTTTAAATGCAACTTTGTTCTGTTTTTCTGCTAAACAGTGAGCACACTTCTTTAGCGCCGAACTTTTCAATCCTGAAAGGAGCTTCTTCTTGGCCAATATTGACAAACCCTTCTCACTAATGTGACCGAGCCTCTTATGCCATAACTTAGCTGCATCTTCGCTGTCTACTGCATTAATTTTGTTTGTGGACAACTTTGCCTGCATAACGTACAAGGAAGAATACTTTTCACCTCTAGCCACAACAAGAGAACCTTTGGTGAGCTTCCATTGACCATTACTGAAGGTGCTGCAATACCCCTCATCTTCCAACTTGCCTGTAGAAATCAAATTCAAGCGGATATCAGGTATATGTTTGACATTATTCAATACTAACCTTGTGCCATTGCTGGTTTCTAGGCACACATCACCGATGCCTACAGCTTGAGCTAGCCCGTTGTTTCCCATCTTTACAGATCCGAAGTCACCTGACCTGTATGACATAAAGAAATCCCTACGAGATGTAGCATGATCAGATGCACCACTATCAATTACCCAATTGGTCTCATGAGATACAAAATTCACCACATCACCATCAAACATAATGAGAAAGTCTTCTTTAAGTGCAGCGACGCGATTGTCATCGCTGTCATTATCACTTTTCTTCTCTTTACCTTTCTCCTTTTGTTTCTCCCTTTTTAACTGGCGACAAAACCTCTGAATATGTCCCTTCTTATGACAATAATGGCACTCAACATTAGCAAATTTATTATATTTACCTCTGCTTTTATCTCAACTTTTATCTCTATTTCTCAGACCTCGAGACTCACTTCTTCCCCTTTTCTCAACAACCAAGGCATCAGATTGTGAAGAGGATGATCCTTGTGTCTTCCTTCTCATCTCTTAATTCAAAATACTACTATTGGCCAAATCCATGGTAATTGTACCATCCGGGGCAGAATTAGACAAAGATGTTCGGAACGTCTTCCATGAGTCCGGCAAAGTACCAAGCAACCATAGTGCTTGTATCTCATCATCAAACTTGATTTCCATCGCAGCCAACTAATTTATAATTCCTTGAAAAGAATTTAAATGATCAGTCAAACGAGTACCATCATGATATCTCAAAGGCATCATCTGTTTTATAAAAAATAACTTATTATTCCCAGTCTTTTGAGCATATAACTGTTCGAGCTTATCCCATAAACTGCATGCATGTGTTTCCTCAATAATATGGTTCAAAACATTATCATCTACACACTGCCTGATATAACCACACACTTGACGATGAAATATAGACCATTCAGCATCAGTTTTATGCTCTGGTTTCTCCTCAACAAATACGGGTAAATAAAAATCTTTTACATATAAAAGGTCTTCCATCTTCCCTTTCCAAATATGATAATTTGAACCATTCAATGTAACCATTCTACTTGTATTTGTTTCCATTGTTTAACACAAGACAGAAAAATCAAGTAATAACCTAATGCTCTGATACCACTCTAATGGGAGAATAGTAACAATTCGAACAATATCGAATTAACGCAGCGGAATAAAATAATCTCCCCTCTTGTATAAACCTAATAGGAATCGATATAGTAGAGTAAAATAAATACCAAGCACGCGAACACAAGACGATTTTTTTACGTGGAAAACCTCCTCGATGTGAGGAGATAAAAACTACGGGACCGGAGTCCACCCAAAAATCTTCACTATCAACAAAATTGTTCTTCTCTAGCAAATACTAGAAGTACATAGTAGCAAACACCTCAAGAACATAATTCTTGGCAATACACATGATTCACAAGAGATTAAGGATAAATCTGACCAAAAACGCAGGTTTTGATCAATCCACGAAAAACTTGATATATGGAGCTTTAGACAAAAACCAAACCGTTCAGATTCGAGAAAATTGCACCACGAACATGCTGACAAAATTTCAGCTCAATCTAACAACGAATTGACCTCCGATACTTAGCTTGATGTAAATCAGATATTCACAAACCCCTGCTTTTCTCTTTTCTCTTAGCACATTCTTATTTATTTTGCGGCTATTACTTTATATATATAGTGAAACCCTATTTCTCATATAACTTATCGTAGCCAGCCTCATTTTTGAAACAGAATAGCTTCGTTAGGCGCATCAGCATGGGAGTGAACCCAGTTGACAGTTTTTCACTCAAAATAATCTTGGGATTTGTGCATATCCCCTGCTCACTGATGTCCCGTGCTAAGACTTCCCATTTGAGGTCATTCCAAAATGGTCATCAACCATGAAACGTTCCAACTCGTTTCAACTCGTTTCTCTCTTGCTGCATCCTCCCCTGGGATTTCCAAGCATAATCCGCTCTTGAGACTCTTGTTCGGCACTCTAGCCTTATCCTTCGTGGGGCCTAGATCTATAAGAATTAGTTGGATTCTAAGGGCTGGGTCCGGTTTTACTCTGTTTCACTTCCCTTTCGTTCGAAGGCTTTATACACTACTCCTCGGTTCCATTTCTGAAACTTGATCTTCATTGAAGAGGACCTGCACACATATCACGTCATGCTAGCCTGAAACTTCGGATGTGAAAAGAATTGAACATCCGTGAATGATACTATAAGCAGTCAAAAGAACATGTAGGAAGCTTTCCCTCTGGTCACTGCATAGTAGTGATCATTAATTTTGCTTCGCAGCTAATTTTCAGTGCACACGAGACGCATAACTAAACTTGCCATCAGAACTCATCATTCACCAATACCAGCTGCCAGCCATTGAGATGGAAATCCACAAAAATGCTGAGTGTCATGCAAACAGAGCACAACAATCTAAAGGGCTCTCACTGTATGTTTGTGCTGCTGGTATGCATAGCAAAATCAGACATGCCCACTAGTTTTTCTTTTGTTTTTCTAGACGAGGAAGTCGGTGAGATTAAAGTCATGTGTAATTAGACAGATTCATTAAACTTCCTGAAAAGAATGTACTTGCGATGAACCAAGTCAAAGATCGTGACCGCTTTGCTTCCTTCCTCGATCTCCTCTTTCTTCTTTTCCCAGATCTCCTTCTCCTGTGAGGACGAGAACATTTCAGACAAGGCCTCTCGAGTAACGAAGTAAATCTATCAGCTCGTCGAGATCTGTTAAGACGAAAATACCTCCTTCGATAACCAGCTGCTGACTGCTCTTTCGAAGAACAAATCATTCATAAACTAATTGTCCAACTCACCGTGGATATCCAACCTCTTCCTACAAATAAAACAAGTGCATATGCGTAGATGCTCCATATGATATTCGATTTTAGAAATCAAAAAGCGAGAATCCCAATTGACAATAACACCGTACGATCGCGAGTGACTGAAAAAAGGCGCAAAAAGCACTAGAAAGATGAGAGATTTACGTCGAGTTACCCTTTGGCGTCGGAGGGCCGAGCGAGGTCGCAACAGGAGACAGACCGGATTACGTCTTGAGACCCGGAGATTGCGTCCTTTGTCCAAGTCCAGACCCGACTCTGCTCCACTGCAGAGCTCCAGAAACACCGTTCACCAGCCGGCAGCCACTGCCCACGCGATTCCATCGCTCTGCAATTTCAAAGACGGACTTCATGAAAGGGAAAAGTAGCTTCCTTTTCTTTTTTTTTTGGGTCAAAAAAGGAGTTTTCCTTTCACTTGGTTCTTTCTTGGAAGGGCGAGGTAATGGCCCGTCCGACTCAATAGGTCAGCAGAAAGTTTGTCTTTTTGTTAAAAATAAAACTATTTTTTTATTTTTAGAATATATTTCTATTCCAAAAATAGATTTAGAACAAAAATAAAAAATTAATCTATTTCAGAACAAAGTGAGAAATAAAAACTCTTCTCGTTCATTCACTCGTCAGCCTACCGCCCGCCCATAAAAGAGAGCAGTTATTTTTTAAGTAAAAATAACTGTTATGTAAAAAGAAAAAAAATGGGAACTTTAAACAAATACATACATTCTTCCTCTTTTTGACAAGAATGAATTCTTTCTTAAGAGCGCAACTCCAAGGCTGCAATTGATCTCTTTGAGACTACAACAAGTATTTAATCTGTGACAAATAAGGTACATCTATTTTCCTAATATCCTTTTAGATCGGTGTTACGTGTATCTTCGAGCCCGTTTCCGCATTTATTTTTAGAATTCGATATTTCATGGATCTGTTCATTTTTAGGAATCCTAATCCTTCACCCAAGAACACAAAACTCTCACACTATTGCTCATTCAACCTCTCCCTATTGCTCAGAAACTATCCGGAGCATCAAGATTTGGTTGTGGAGCCTGTTGATCGCAAGTAGCATAGTCACATCATTGCTCATTGAAGAACCTTTAATTGAAGTGCCTTGATCCCCACAAAGATGTCAATGTCTTTTCTGAGTTTTTTTTTGGTCGGTTTTGTCTTTTCTGAGTTGAAAACGTTGTTTCCTTGTTTTTCTGTCTCGTGCAAAAAGTCTCCCCCACCTTACCCACCTTCCATTTGCACGGCCCGTGGTTTGTTTTGCCCCGATAACATTTGTAATTTACCAATTTTCATCACTCTTAAGATAAAAGAAAAGGGCCTTCAATTAATAAATATCTGGTACGTTACCGACCTTTTTAATTTTAGGGGCCGCAGACCATTCAAACCGTGTCCCTATATTCACATTTAGGAATTTGGATCTCATCGGCCATTTATGCCATTTTGTGTTGAGGCATGTCGATTCGGGGCCACTCTATTCCTAGCACGTTATGATTGGACTCATAAGAGATCTCTTATCCGCACAGCATCGTGTTCAAGATAGGTCCGAAATTTACTACCTCCTTTGCTTGTAAGTCACCATAGCACGTTATAGCATTTTTCCTGGTGTGACCATATATAATTCTTTGTCGAATGGCCTGTGCAACAAGGCTTCAAAGTTTGAAAATGTGATGGAAACATTTAATGGTTGGGAAACGGTGCATCCCTAATATTTCACTTACTATACACACTCATTGAGAGCTTATGCAAGGCTCGCAAAGTAAAGGAAGCTTTGAATTGGCTCGATGAGATGGAAGTAAAGGAGAATTACACCAGATATTTTGAGTTGTCACAGTGGTTAAAGGGCTCTGTGATCATGAGGAGCTGCAGTAAGGTTTCTCTTACGAAAGCAACATACAATACCTTGATTAATGCTTTTTTGGGGAAACCATATGTTAATCTGGCGGTATTTTCTTTGTAATGAGATGAGTGTCAAAGAAGGAATAAAAAAACCAGTTACACGTGCTATGTGATGATTGATGGATTCTCTAAAGTAGGGGATGTTGACTCATGCCCCCTGCCCGCCTTAAATTCTGCGATCTCACACCGAAAAACTTGTTAGGGAAAAAAAAATGCAAAGTCAAAAATCACACTTGAAAAAAGTTTTTGCAAGTCTGCCCCCTGCCCTGTTTAAATTCCAAGTGAGCGGCGCACCAAGATTTGCAAAGTCAAACATCCAAAAGAGGATGTTCACTCTTCATCTTCCGTTATTAAGAATTTATCGTACCCTCTACTCGCCCATGTTGGCTTTGGCCTCCCTGCGCAGCACGCACTTGTTGGCTCTCCTTCCTATTTATTGCTCGAAAGTGACTCGCCGCTCCATTCATTTCCCCTTTCCAGCAGAGGAGATAAGCACGAAAAATGGGGAAAATGACATTGTAACCCTCGAGTTTTCTCCAAGATTATAATGTGTCACGTTGATGTGTCGATATTTGCAACTTGTACCCTGAATTTCAACGAATTGATTGCATCACGTCCCTTGGCATTGACTACGACCAAATTTTGCTAGGAATTCCTGTTACGCTGGCAGCACCTGATTGGTCACGGAGAGCAAGTTCATTGTGTAAGTGTGCACCTATAAAGAAAAAAATAAGTAAAAGAACAATTGGAAAATATATTATATATGAGAGCATGTTATTAAAGTACTAGCTATAATTTAGGTAGAATCTACGCAAATGCACGATGAATAGAGTTTTGAAACGTAATTTCCAACGGTTGCTATATTTTGTACTACGTAGGTTAAGCTGATATCCACATAAGTATTTTCTGCTTAAAATTAATCGAAATAATTAAATTAATACCAGGTCAAAAGATTGAAATATTAATTGATATTAAATTAAAAATATTTTGAATTAAATTGATATAAATATAATATATTTAGGATATTTTTTAATACTTTTCCGTGCACGGGTGATGCCCACGGTAGTTTTGCACTTTCCACGCGCTTTCTTCGTCGTTTTAAAGCGTGACAAAAGTAACTTAAAAAAAATCATATAACTACCCGTTCAAAATCAATGTCGAATACGGCGTGCTCGATCGGACGTGGGGGTGGGCGACACGCGCCCACGTGGTAATCGAGCACTCGAGTGGTTCCAGTTTCGTCCCCGACCGTACCGCCGACTTTGCAACATCCGTTCTCTCACTCGATGCGGGAACCAAATTGGGTAACGTAGGTGTCTATCCAAGGACACACCACATTCTGGGGCGGCGCAGCAAGTTCGAATATTATATCTTGCCTCCAAGGTGGCAACACCAGATTTTTTTTTTTTTAACCCTGAAATAACTAAAAGAAATGTTGGAATTACAAAAGCGAAACTGAACATTTCCAATTTATTTATCTCTTGCTGCTTTTGGAAAGAGCGATCGTCTTTTTAGGGGCGTATGATGTTGAAATTCTTTGCTAGGATTCATGTTTTAGCCTCCGAATAATATTGACATATTAAAAGGCTCAGTGAAGTACAGACAAAGGGTTTACATCAAAAGTGACTCATTCCATGTGGGCATATATATATAGAAGGTTGATTTTTTTTTTTTTTTGTAAAACCTAAAAAAGTCGACTTTATGTTAACATTTGTCAACACATGTAAAAATTGCAAATAAGCATCAATTCGTCGTAGGCATGTAGAATTAGGCTTTTCAACTTCAAGTTCTCATAACAAGATCAAAGGTTGGCTGTTTTTGTCCAAGTCAACCTTTGGTCAAAAAATAAATGATTCATTAATTTTTAGTCAGATTTTTAGATTGAATTTCTTCTAGGCATTTGATTTAGGGGCCACAATGATAAAGATCTGGGGCCTAACTCCATAAATTATAAATCGGGAAGATTCGAAGAGTTGGTCAGCGCAAGAATAAGCTTGAATAGACAGTTAATTTTTTTTTTTTAAAGAAAAAATAAGCTTATGCATCAACTCGTCATAGGCATGTAGAATTAGACTTTTAAACTTAGTTCTCATGACAACATCAAAGGTTGGCTTTCTTTCTTTCTTTCTCTGTCTTACAAATAGTCCGAGATAGGCAGCAACTGCTCACAACAACGTGGCAAGAGCAGCTCAAGGGGGAAGATGCCTCGAAAATTACTGGGTTTTGAGTGGCCCCCAGTGTAATCGTCACCCTCATCAATCATCATCATTTCCCAAAAATTCCACTTTTACCCTTCCTTCGCGGTCCACGTCTTGACCGATCGAAAGTTCTTGGATGGCTATGCCGACTGCGAGTCTCCCATTCTTCGTTTATTGGTAGGGCGTGAGAATTTGATGTAAGATTAATGGGGAAGATCTCGATCTTCATTAAGGGGGTTTTATAAACTAGGAGAACATCTTTAGGACTGTACAAATAAAAGCCCAGAAAAAGAAAACTAAGATTTACGAGGATTGAAGATTGACGCTATTTCGCTCATAAGATAACACATGATTTGCAAGCATTCGAACCAAGTGCACTTAATTACTCATTGAATCATTTGAGGCTGGCTTGGTAGCCTGCTTCACAACCAGAAAAGCTAAATGAGCTTCGGGATTGTGTGCAAACGTGCAATATGAAATTAAGCTAAAGGAATAAAACTTGCAGAAACTTTGAATATAGAAAGATATTGTAAAGTGCGAGTTATTCATTCAACGGTATATCGAAGATTAAAAATATTCAAAGAGTACATAGTTTCGAAAGAAGTAAATACATAAACCGACAACAACAGGCGAGAGGGAAAGCCCTCAGCATATGAAGTATTTGCCAAAGTAAATAGGCTGGAAAAAGACACCTTCCCAAGTGATGCACCCAGATGCATACATAGAAGCCCCGGTCTGCACCAGAATCTGAAAAAAAATAGACAGAACAAGACAAGACGCGACCGTGAGAAGCAACCATTGTTTAGTAATTATCAGTACAATCCAATAAAAGTGCCAACCAACCACGCGCGCTGGATCAAACAAAGCCACGCGCTTAGGCAAACGGGCCAAGCAGGTGCTGAATTGAACAAGCCACGCGCCGAGGCAAACTGTCCAAGCACGCGCTCTTGATCGAGCAGGGCGAGCACCGCCGCACCAGACCGGCCTAGCACTCGCAGTGACGGCCCGGAGGAGTCGGTTATACTGAGCATCGACAGCTTCTCATTTCTTTCATTTTGTTCATCAACTTCATTGGCGAACACAAACAACTGCCCCGATAATAGAAATACGGAACTGAGCATGAACTTGTAACTTTTCTTACCAGAGTCGAGGGATGATGTCGAGCGAGCAGGTTAGGGTGCCTCCGAGGATCATTTGATCGCCGCCACCCCCGCCATCAGAAGGAGCTGTGAAGTTCAAGCCCGTGAACGAGACGTCCACGTCGAACACAGCCACCCACCATGGACCCAACTGCACCCTCCTCTCGGCTCTCGCCGCCACATCTATGGTCACCTCCCCGCCGCCCAACGTGTTCACCAGGCCGTTCACGCCCAAGTTAGCGGCAATCGTCAGCGATGACTGGACGTTGGCTCGGACTGAGGTCGCGCAGCCGGGGCCCTGAGTGAAGGGAGACACCGGGGAGGCACGAGAGAGGGCGAGTTGGCCGTCGAAACTCAAGAGGAGCTTCATGCGAGGATACTCGATGGTGACGAGCTTACCGTGGGAAGCGGAGATGTTGAGGGACCAAAGGGAAGAGCCCAGGTTGAGCCTGAGCTCCGACAGCGTTCTGGCGAGTATTGCCAGGAAGATGACTATGAGGAAGCCGATGTAATTGGCAAAAGAGATACAGCAGCCGATGATCAGCTTACGGCGGTCAGACCGCGCCGGCGCTGGTGATGCCGGATCATCATCTGCATGGGATGGGATGGCGTGGAGGCCTGTCATTTGGAACTTTTTGGTTTGATGTTTCGCGAGGGTGCGGAATTTAAAGTGGGGGCGGTGGCAGACTCATCAAAAAAAAAAAAAAAATTTCCCTACAATTTTGTTTTGGTGTGATGTTTTGTGAGAGGACGGACTTGCAAATTTATTTTTCCCTAACGAGTTTTTTGGGGATGGGCAGACTTCCAAATTTATTTTTTCCTAACGAATTTGTTGGTGTCTACGAATTTTATGTTGTGATGGGCAGACTTGCAAATATATTTTTCCCTACGAGTTTTTTGGTGTGGTGCCAAAGGGGAACTTCAAGAGGGCAGAGGGCAGACTTGCAAAAATATTTTTTCCCTATGAGTTTCTTCATGTAATGGCGAGGGGAACTTCAACAGGGCAGGGGCAGACTTGTAAATATATCTTTTCTCTACGAGTTTTTCAAGAGGCAAGGGCAGAATTGCAAATATATTTTTTCACTACGAGTTTTTTTCGTGTGATAGCGACGGGGAACTTCAAGAGGGCAAGGGTCAGACTTGCAAATATATTTTTTCCTTATGAGTTTTTTCGTGTGATAGCAATTTCGTGTGATAGCGATGGGGAACTTTAAGAGGACAAGGGGCAGACTTGCATATATAAATTTTTCTTAGGACTTTTTTCATGTGATAGCGATAAGGAACTTCAAGAGCGCAAGGAGCAGATTTGCAAATATTTTTTTCTTAAGAGTTTTTTCGTGTGATAGCGACACGGAACTTCGAGAGGGCAAGAGGCAAACTTGCAAATATATTTTTTCCCTACATGTTTTTTCGTGTGATAGCAATGTGTAGAGTTGTTAAACGGGTGGGTCGGGTCGGGTTTAGGTGCAGTCATTAATGGTCGGCCCACCCAAATCGACTCCATTAACCCATTTATGATTCATTTATGTCTAATGTAAATTTTCGACCCATACTCGACCCGACCCACACTCAACCCATACCCAACCCAACCCATATTAATAAAATATTTTCATATTTAACCAAATTTGAAAAAATATATATATATAAGATTATATTACTAAAATACTTCTAAGCTTATTTCTTATATATATTATTTTTTAAAATGGCATTGCTAAAATAGTTTTATACAACACAAATTTAATGGACAATTTTTATAATTTTAAAAATAATTATTTTTAAAAATTGAATTGTAAATATTTTTTATTTTATAAAAATTAAATTATCATTATTTTTTAAAAATTAATTTTTAATTTTTTAATTTTTAATTTTTCTTCTTCTTCTTCTTGGCCGACCGTCGGCCATGACGACGGCCAACTGACCACCATAGGCAAGCCTTGAGCTCGCCGGCGAGCTCGAGGCTCGCCCGTGATCGGTGAGGCTCAAGCCTCACCCGACGTCGGCGAGCTCGAGCCTCGCCAGATCCGACAAGCTTGAGCTCACCCCTCGCTAGATCTAGCGAGCTCGAGCTCGAGGTTCGCTAGCATCGGGCGAGCTCGAGCTTGCCCCTCGCTCGACACCGATGAGTTCGAGTCTTGCTGGGCGTTGGCAAGGCCTTTGCCTCGCTAGATCTGGCGAGCTCGAACTTGCCCAATGCCGGCGAGCTCGAGGCTCGCCCGGCCGGTCGTTGGCCATCACGGTGTCGGCCACCGGAGGAAGAAGAAAGAAAAAAAAAGAAATGAAAAATAAAAATAAAATTATAATTTTACTACCTCTAATAGGGTAGACTAGATATTGGGTATTTTTAATGGATTGGTAAATGGATCTTAAATGGGTACAGAGTAGACCCATATATTTTAGTCATTTTATTTTAAAACCCATTATGGGTGTCTTGGGAAATAAGGCCTAACCCATTGATGACCCATTTAAGCAAACATGGATCCATAAATGAGTTGCACAACCCATTTAACACCTATAGCAACAGGGAACTTTAAAAGGGCAGAGTGTAGACTTGCAAATATACTTTTTCCCTACGAGTGTTTTCAAGAGGGTAGGGAACGATGGGCAGACTTCCAAATTTATTTTTTCCTAACGAATTTGATGGTGTCTACGAATTTTATGTTGTGATGGGCAGACTTGCAAATATATTTTTCCCTACGAGTTTTTTGGTGTGATGCCAAGGGGGAACTTCAAGAGGGCAGAGGGCAGACTTGCAAAAATATTTTTTCCCTATGAGTTTCTTCATGTGATAGCGAGGGGAACTTCAATAGGGCAGGGGGCAGACTTGTAAATATATTTTTTCTCTACGAGTTTTTCCAAGAGGCAAGGGGCAGAATTGCAAATATATTTTTTCACTACGAGTTTTTTCGTGTGATAGCGACGGGGAACTTCAAGAGGGCAGGGGGCAGACTTGCAAATATATTTTTTCCTTATGAGTTTTTTTCGTGTGATAGCAATTTCGTGTCATAGCGATGGGGAACTTTAAGAGTATAAGGGGCAGACTTGCATATATACATTTTTCTTAGGACTTTTTTCATGTGATAGCGACAAGGAACTTCAAGAGGGCAAGGGGCAGATTTGCAAATATATTTTTTTCTTAGGAGTTTTTCATGTGATAGCGACACAGAACTTCAAGAGGGCAAGAGGCAAACTTGCAAATATATTTTTCCCTACATGTTTTTTCGTGTGATAGCGACGGCACGGGGAACTTTAAAAGGGCAAAGTGTAGACTTACAAATATACTTTTTCCCTACGAGTGTTTTCAAGAGGGTAGGGAGCAGATGTGCAAATATACTTTTTCTTGGAAACAAATGGTTACCAAATAAACCATTAGATTTCCTTGAAATGTATTAATCATGATATTATGTGTTGCTGGCGTATGAGAAGCCTTATACTGCTCCTCCACTTTAATGAAAAAATTTTAGGCTTTGTCCAGCTCCTCATGATCTTAAAGCCCATTAATCAGTGTGCCAGAACTGATGGTATCTGGTGTAATCCCCTTCTATTCCCATATTTTCGAGCAAAATCTAAGCTCCCTTCACTTTGTGAGCCTTGCATAAGTTCTCAATGAATATACTGTAAGTAATGATGTTAGGAATGCACTCTTTCCCAATCATCATGTCGAACGTTTCCATCACGTGTTCAAACTTTGAAGCCTTGCATAGGCCATTCAACAAAGAGTCATATGTGATGACATCCTAAGGAAAACCATGACTGCACATCCTCTCTGCAATCTCAATTGCATTATACAACTTCAATTGCTTACAAAAGCCATCCACCAATGTATTAAAAGTAAAAATGTCGGGAGTCCAGCTTCTGGCTACAGCATCATCCATCAGCCATAAGCATCAGATAAACAACCGATCTCGCGAAGTCGATTGATAACTAAATTGTATGTCCATATGTTGGGGGAACAACCATTTTCTGACATCTCGGTCATTAATTCCAAGGCTTCCGTTATAAGCCCCTTTTGGGACAGGCCTCTGATCACTGTATTGCGGAGAACGACAATAGATTTCACTCCTCTTCTGGATACTTCATCATATAAAGCCATGGCATGGCTGACATCACCATCTTGGCAGAATCCATTGATGAGAGAACGATATGTGAACTGATCAGGCACAAATCCCTTGAAAACTGCATAATTGAGAATTTTATCTGCAATTTCTATTCTGACCAACTTTACAGTATCCATTAATTATGGTGCTGTAGTGAGAGAAATAAATTCTATATTTCAAAACACGAGAAACATGCCCAAGAAATTCTTGAATCACTTATTGAACTGGATATATTATGCTTCGAAACATATCTTATTTCTATAGATTGAATGCCCTTGATGGCAGTCTCGTCAGAAAGAGTTCTTCCTTTGGGTTTTTGTTATTCTCCAGGGAAGTAGTGTGTGTAGAGAGAGATCATACTTCTCCTTTTTTGCTTTTACGAAAAAGACGACGGAACTTCCAAAGTTACTTTTGCTGGTTATGGGCTGGGTCAGCCCAACATGGGTGGCCCATCCATAAAACTCATCGGTATGTATAGTCATCTAGCTCAAGCTCACAATTCATTGTAATAGCTTCCAGCTTTCACAACCTTAGAATTATTACACAAGCCATCAATTAAAAGTGGCACACGTGACAAGACAATGTCTGGAGTTAAACCCTCCGTAGTTACCCTTTCCGAGAACTCCACAGCCTCAATGTCTGTCGGCACACACAAGCAATGTTATCATACTCTAGAATATCTAATGTTCTCTTTTTAGTTGAATATCCTAAAGAACCTAGCACACTCATAACTAATTTATCCTAAACTAACTTTTTGACCATCCAAAACTCCAAATCGGTACATTTATGACAATTTTACCTTACGTTAATTTCTTTTAAATATTATGGTCAAATTGTTGAGTTGTATGACACGTGACAGTTGAGAAGTGTATTAGTTTGGGGTTTTAATGAACAAATGTATCAGTTTGTAATTTTTCGTGGTATTAACTCAATCTAATGCAACTAACGGGGGGTAAAATTATCACAAATATACCAATTCGAGGTTTCTAATTATCAAAAAATTAGTTTAAAGTGAATTTATTACGGGTTTACCAATTTGGAGTTTTTTGCGGTTAAAAAATTAGTTTCAAATAAATTTATCACAAATGTACTAGTTTTAGGTTTTTTGTGATATTAATTATTTTTTTCTAATCCAACAACTAAAACTCCTAATTAACTGAGATATTGTTTTTCCTTTTCTTCTTTTTTTTTTTTTTAAACTAAAGAAAGCCATAGAGGTCGAGAAATAAAGTGATGAATCAAATGAATTGAATGAATCAAATCCTCTCAACCAATGAGAATTGCCCTAGTGGTCACTCTTTTCACATGAAAAGGGAGAGATGGAGACTTCAATTCCTCACATTCTTAAGGAGAATTGAGGGTGAGGACGTTTAGTTTCGGGTGTGAGATTCGACTTTCGTCAGAAAGAGACAAGGGTAAAAGTTTAAAGCAAGTTGAGAGTAAGAATATGATGGATTTAGAAAAAAAAAAAGCATCCTGAGTTACTTCCCATCCATCTTGAGAAATTCATGAAATTCACAGGAACTCCTTACACCCAAAGCAACAATACATGAAAAGTGGCAGCTCAAGCGCAAGTTGCCTTCGAGAACTAAACAAGTGATTCTTTAGTGGCACGAGAGCAATAAAAATAGTTGCATGTTATATCAAACTATTATGGTCCACTTAAGGTGTTTTCCATAATCATAGATGATTGTCCTCTTTACGTAGTAGATGCTGGTAGAAATAGTTGAAGTCGAGGGTTGAGGTTCTTTGCTCGGATTCATATTTTAGCCTCCCAATAAATAATATTGACATAAGACCGAGTGAAGTATGGACAAAGGGCTAACATCAAAAGTGACTCATCCCGTGTGTGTCTTTATATGTGTGTGTGTTGAAAGTGGATTTTTTTTTTTTTTTTTTTTTTTTTTTGTAAGATAAAAAAAAAAATCGAGTTTAGGTTAAAATTTGTCGAGGCATGTAAAAATTGCAAATAAGTATTAATCCATCGTAGGCATGTAGAATTAGGCTTTCAAACTTCTAGTTCTCATGAAAAGATCAAAGGTTGGCTTTTTTTGTCCAAGTCGACCTTTGGTCGAAAAATAAATGATTCATTAATTTTAGTCAGATTTTAGATTGAATTTCTTGTAGGCATTTGATTTAGGGGCTACAATAATAAAAATTTCGGGTCCCACACCATAAATTATGAATCGGGAAGATTTGGAGAGCTGATTAGCCCTTGAGAATAAGTTTGAATGGACAATTGATTTTCTTTTTAACGAAAAAATCAGCTCATGCACTCTAAATCAAATTAAGTATAACAAAATCAATTCCAATACAATTTAGGCATCCCGAGAGAATTTCAGAAAAAAGAAATGGAGCGACGTTGAGGAATCCACGGGTGCGTTTCCTTCGCTTAGCATAGAAAAACTAAGTTCAAAATGGATTTGAGAACGATACGGTTTCGCCTACTACATGGGCCCCGCCATGGACCACCATGGGCCCCAGCGCGTGAGGATCAAGCATGAGTGTATCCGTCACACACAAGCAACGTTATCATCCTCTAAAATATCTAATGTTCTCTTTTTAGTTTTCTTTTTTTGGTCGATATTCTCTTTTTAGTTGAATATCATAAAGAACCTGGTACATTCGTAACTAATTTATCATAAACTAATTTTTTGACCATCATGGGCCCCAGCATGTGAGGATCAAGCGTGAGTATATCTATCACACACAAGCAATGTTATCATACTCTAAAATATCTAATGTTCTCTTTTTAGTTGAATATCATAAAGAACTTGGTATACTCGTAACTAATTTATCCTAAATTAATTTTTTGTTACCATCAAAAACCCCAAATCGGTACATTTGTGACAATTTTACATTATGTTAGTTTCTGTTAAATTTTATGGTTAAATTGTTGAGTTGTATGACACGTGACAGTTGATGAGTGTATCAGTTTAGGGTTTTAATGAACAAATATATTGGTTTGTAATTTTTCGTGGTATTAACTCAATCTAACGGAAACTAACGAGGGGTAAAATTATCACAAATGTACCAATTCGGAGTTTCTAATTATCAAAAAATTAGTTTAAAGTGAATTTATTACGGGTGTACCAATTTGGAGTTTTTTGTGGTTAAAAAATTAGCTTCAAATAATTTTATCACAACTGTACTAGTTTTAGGTTTTTGTGATATTAATTCTTTTTTTTTTCTAATCCAACAACTAAAACTCCTAATTAACTGAGATATTGTTTTTCCTTTCTTCTCCTTCTTCTTTTCTTTTTATTTAAACTAAAGAAAGCCATTGAGGTTGAGAAGTAAAGTGATGAATTGAATCCTCTCAACCAATGAGAGTTACCCTAGTGACCACTTTTTTCACATGAAAAGGGAGAGGTGGGGAGTTTAATTCCCCACATTCTCAAAGAGAATTGAGGGTGAGGGCGTTTAATTTCAGGTGTGAGATTCTATTTCCATACTTTCTAAAGAGACAGAGTAAAAGCTTAAAAGCGAGTTGAGAGTTAGAATGGGACGATTAAAAAAAAAAAAAGCATCCTGAGTTGCTTCTCATCTATCTTGAGAAATTCATGAAATTGACAGAAATTCCTTACACCCGAAACAACAATACATGACAAGTGGCAGCTCAAGGGCAAGTTGCCTTCGAGAAATAAACAAGTGATTCTTCAGTGGCACGAGAGCAATAAAAATAGTTGCATGTTATATTAAACTATTATGGTCCACTTAAGGTTTTTTCCATAATCCTAGATGCTTGTCCTCTTTACATAGTAAATGCTGTTTGAATACAAAGTCTGATAAATTAAGGGCCTTTATCATAATAATAAATTAATAACGTACTTTCTAAATGAGTAAGTTTGACTGAAATGAATGATTGGACATTCGCATGAAAGTCTCTCGGTTCTCGTGTTAGAAAGGTGGAAGACACTCGTAAAAGAAATGCATTCTGAAAGATGCTTTAACTTCAATTTTTATGCAGTAATTTTATACTTTAAATAAATAAATAAAAAGATCTTTATGATTAATTTGACATGAGGAACGGCTGAAAAAGACTTATTAAGGATGCATTAATTTTACCAAAAACTTCATTATAAAGTAAAATATTTTTTCATTAAAATCATTTTTAAGGAAAACAATTAGTTTTCATATATTTTATGATTTAGGGAAAGTATTTTCCTTTTTGTCATAATGAGAGGTTATTTTCCTCTAAGCCAAGCTTGTTGTTTGTAATCAATGAATTGCTTAGTTTTCCATCATCCAAATGCTCAATGATCAGAAAGTAATTTCTTAAAACCAACTTTCTTTCAAACGTTTTTATCAATGAATCGTTGAGATTGCTGTCTGAGGTTAATAACAAGGTCGTGTAATGTTTTTGTCCAAAAACATATCTGTTACTTTCGGCACTTTATTTCTTAGTTACCTTTTGTTACCACCTTTGACATACTTGTTTTGATTCCTATATGTCGATTTTCTTGATTGTGAACTCGTTTACTTCATTTCTCTTAGTTATATGGAGAGGACCCACTCTAGAATCATGATAAACATAGAAACATCACACTTAGTGGACGTTAACATTAGGATTCATAATTTGATAAAAAGACTATATGTGATACTTAGTTGATAGATAATCAAATTTAAGTACCGAAATGACATTAATTGGATAACTAGTGTAATCAAGTCTTGCACTTTGATCTTTGCTTGCGTAGAAAGTGAGATACACTATCGTATCTCATTTGGCTTCTGGCCGGCTACAATAAGCTAGTGACGGCTCCTTTACATGATCAAACTCTATTAGAATTAATACAAAAATCCCGACATCTCGTGAGATAAAAGTTTGGGAGAACCTATGCCAATTGAGGATCATTGATCCCTTATGGCATTACCTCTAACTAACGTGGTGACCACATGTAAAAAATATGTCAACTCATCGTATTTTTTTCTTCTCTCCTTTTCTTTTTTCATTTTTTCTTTCCTCCTTCGTCTTTCCTCCTTTTCTCTTTTTCCATGTGGCAAACTTATTGACAGTGGCAATGGTTAGGGTGGTGGCAGATATGCTGGCTAGGTGCAAACTAAGGAAGAAGATGAAGGAGGAATAAAAAAGACAAAAAAGGAAAAAAAATTCAATTTGGTTAGCATATTTTTGCCACGTGGGTGCCCTGTTAGCATCGTTTACCTATTAGTGCTAATTAACAAAATCCTGATGGGGGTAGATATGTCACGCAAATATAAATTTGAGGTATTCGGTGTCATAAAAACGTATTTTAGGTATGCCTCACAATAAATATAATACAGGATTTTTTTATGGTTTTTTTCCTCGACAAAATAATCACTCAGCTTGGAGGATATATCTGAGTCCTTTTAGGTAGAGGGGTCTTTTTGTCATTTGCACGCGGGTGATTGCGGTTGCCCACGGCAGTTTTCCACTTTCCACGCGCATTCTTCGTCGTTTTTCTTTTGGTTTTTTTTTTTCTTTGGTCGAAAGCTTTCTTCGTCGTTCTAAAGCGTGAAAAAAGTGACTTAAAAAAAATTGATCGATTATTTAACTAGTTCTAATAATTACGACAAATCGACGGGGCTCATAATCAACGTTGAATACGGCGTCTGGATCGGACATGAGGGTGGGCGACACGCGCCCACGTGGTAATCGAAGGACCCACGCTTTCGGAAGGCGCAGCAAGTTTGAATATTATCTTTTGTCTTAGGAGGCAACGCCTGTTGTCTTTTTTCTTTTTTTTTTTCCAAATATTACGTCACCCTGAAATATCTAAAAGAAATGTTGGAATTACAGAGGCGAAACTGAACATAGGGGTGTGCAAAAATCTTAACCGCCGCAGGAGCCGGCAGGAACCGCCCGGAACCCGGCGGTTGCGAGGAACCGGTCCGGATCCGGTTCCATTTTTGGGAACCGGTCCGGTTCCGGTTCCATGGGCGGATCCACCGCCCGCCCACCCACCCGGACCGGACCGGTTCCCTTTTAATATTAAAAAAAAAAAAATTACTAAAACAAACCTAGGTCTCACCGTCTCATCTCACTTCTCTTCATCTTCTACTCTTCAATTTCTGCGGTTGCCTCTCTCTCTCTCTGTCTCTTCCTCGGTTCCTCTCACCATTTCGATTCCTCCTTGAGCGTCAACACCCGCGAGCACCCTTGCCCGCTCACCTGTCACTACGATTGCCTTCGCTTCTGCTTTCCATCCGAGCACCATCGCTGTTGCTAGCCCCGCTCCAGGGCCCCCTCGCCGCAATCCGATGCCGTTGCGGCCCCTACGGCTGCGAAAGATCTTTGTGAAGCCGAGGAAGGATGTTCTAGTTCAAGTTGCGGACAAGTGCTTCTCTCTGGACTGGCTTGACGATTGACCGCATCTCTTATGAAAGCTTGCCACATCACTCAACATTCACTATTAAGCAACAAGTTCTAGTTAAGCTATTCTCGCATCTATAACTTTCATATCTTTTACATGTTAATTTGGTCCTCCATGTCTCAAAGACTTATTAAATTTTGCGTTCTGTTCATTGTTATTTTGCGTCAAGATCGGTTCCATGGATCCACCGGGAACCGGACCGGACAGCGGTCGGTTCGGTGGATCCATGCAACAAACGGGTGTGGATCCGGTTCCAATTTTTTCGGAACCGGTCCTTAGCGGCGGTTCCGGTTCTAGGTCGGGAACCGCCCGCCCGACCACGCACACCCCTAACTGAACATATCTTACTAACTTGTCTCTTGTTGCTTTTGGAAAGAGCGATCATCCTTTTGGGGTGCTCGTGATGGGTGGTTGGAAGTTCTTTTGCTAGGATTCAAGTTATAGCCTTCGAATAGTATTGACATTTTAAAAGACCGAGTGAAGTCTAGACAAAGGATTTGCATAGAGGGTGACTCATCCCATGGAAAGATATATCAGAGGCGCTTGGGTTTCGATGGCCAACGTTCTTCTCAAAGTGTCGTAATGCATTTGTTAATGACACCATTGCTGTATTTGAGCTCCACTGCCTATTGCTATTCCAATGCTTTTGGTCTTGCCGAGACAGTGATGGACATAAGAGGTGTCGTTGGGGACGTTCAGGTCATTTGCAAGGTTTAAGCAATCAACCTGAATGGGAAGCTTTCTTCGTGTTAGAGATATAATTAAAAGGTTATGTATATTTTTTTCAGTGATCCTGATTAATTGTAATTGATATTTTGTTATCTTAAATATTCATCCTATGAAAAGCCTATGAATGGACTCATGTAATTCGTCATTCGATAATATACTAAATATTATATTTTTCTCTTTTTCATCAAAATTCTCAACTTGTTATCAAAGTGTTTCTCTGCCAATCCATAGCCATTCGAGCTATTTGACATTATTTTGCTGCTAATTTTGGAAAACAAACACCATCACTAGACTTGTCACCTTTAAACAAATTGGATTTTGAAATTTCGTCATGAATGGCTGTCGAATATTTTCAAAAGTTGGTCAGCGCTTAAGAATAAGCTTGAATTGATAGTTGATTCTTCTTTTTATGAAAAAATCACATTGTGAGCTGTAAATCAATTCAAGTCTAACAAAATCAATTTCAATTCAATATAGGCATTTCGAGAGAATTTCAAAAAAAAAAAAAAAAAATCGAGCGAAGTTGAGGAATCCACGGGGTACCTTTTCATCGCTTAACATGGAAAAACTAAGGTCTAGATTGATTTGAGAATTTTCGACCAAAAAAAAAAACGATTGATTTGAGAATGAGACGGTTTCGTCTACCACAAGATAACTGAGGAATCCAGGTGTACTTTTTCTTTTCCCAATTATGTTGCCCAAGCGCGTGGTGCGCAACTCCCTCCAGGAGCAACTTGTAGCCGGATGACGCCACTTCTCTGGGGCGCCGCCTGAGTACTTTCACCGACCTCCCCGCATCATGGACCACCGTGGGCCCCAGCGCGTGAGGATCAAGCGTGAGTCGGCCTTTGTAAACTTAAGAGGAACTTCACGGGAGTGAGTGCGCTTGACCGCGATCAGGTTATGGAGGGGACGTAATTTGGAATTTTTGTGTTAGGTGTCTTTCTATCTTTTTTTTTTTTTTCCCCTCTACAAGTAGAATCCGAGATTGGCAGCAACTCCTCACCACAACGTGGCAAGAGCAGCTCAAGGGGGAAGATGCCTCGAAGAATTGATGGGTTTTGATGGCCCCCAGTGTAATCGCCACCGCCATCAATCATCATCATTTCCTCAAAAATTCCACTTTTACCCCTCCTTCCCGGTCCACGTCTTGACCGATCGAAAGTTCTTGGATGGCTATGCCGACCGCGAGTCTCCCATTCTTCGTTTTATTGGTAGGGTGTGAGAATTTGATGTCAGATTAATGGGGAAGATCTCGATCTTCATTAAGGGGGTTTTATAATAACCATTCATCAAATGGAATGGCCTAGGGTCACCCAACCCAAAATTTTTAAATTAGGAGAACATCTTTAGGACTGTGTACAAAGAAAAGCCTAGAAAAAGAAAACTAAGATTTACGAGGATTTTAGATTGACGCTATTTCACTCATAAGATAACACATGATTTGCAAGCATTTGAACCAAGTGCACTTAATTACTCGTTGAATCATTTGAGGCTAGCTTGGTAGCTTGCTTCGCAACTGAAAAAGCTAGATAAGCTTTAGGATTGTGTGCCAACGTGCAGCATGAAATTAAGCTAAAGGGACAAAACTTGCAGAAACTTCGAATATCAAAAGGTATTGTAAAGTGTGAATTATTCATTCAATAGTAAATCGAAGATTAAAAATATTCAATGAGTACACATTTTCGAAAGAAGTAAATACATAAACCGACAACAACGGGCGAGAGGGAAAGCCCTCAGCATATGAAGTATTTACCAAAGTAAATAGGCTAGAAACAGACACCTTCCCAAGTGATGCCCCCAGATGCATACATAGAAGCCCCGGTCTGCACCAGAATCTGAAAAAATAGACAGAACAAGACAAGACACGCGACTGTGAGAAGCGAACATCGTTTAATAATATCAGTACAATCCAATAAAAGTGCCAACCAACCACGCGCGCTCAAACAAAGCCACGCGCTGAGGCAAACGGGCCAAGCAGGTGCTGAATCGAACAAGCCACGCGCTCTTGCGCGAGCACCCCGCTGAGTCAAACAAGCCACGCGCCGAGGTAAACTGTCCAAGCACGCGCTCTTGATCGAGCAGGGCGAGCACCGCCGCACCAGACCGGCCTAGCACTCGCGGTGACGGCCCGGAGGAGTCGGTTATACTGAGCATCAACAGCTTCTCATTTCTTTCATTTTGTTCATCAACTTCATTGGTGAACACAAACAACTGCCCCGATAATAGAAATACAAAACTGAGCGTGAACTTGTAACTTTTCTTACCAGAGTCGAGGGATGATGTCGAGCGAGCAGCTCAGGGTGCCTTCAAGGATCATTCGATCTCCGCCGTCCCCGCCGTCGGAAGAAGCTGTGAAGTTCAAGCCCGTGAACGAGACGTCCACGTCGAACACGGCCACCCACCATGGACCCAACTGCACCCTCCCCTCGGCTCTTGCCGCCACGTCTATGGTCACCTCCCCGCTGCTCAACGTGTTCACCAGGCCGTTCACGCCCAAGTGAGCGGCGATCGCCAGCGATGACTGGACTTTGGCTCGGACTGAGGTCGCGCAGCCGGGGCCCTGAGTTAAGGGGGACACCATGGAGGCACGAGAGAGAGCGAGTTGGCCATCGAAAGTCAAGAGGAGCTTCATGGGAGGGTACTCGACTGTGACGAGCTTACTGTGGGAAGCGGAGATGTTGAGGGACCAAAGGGAAGAACCCGGATTGAGCCCGAGCTTCGGCAGCGTTCCAGTGGGTATTGCTAGGAAAATGACCATGAGGAGGCCGACGTACCTAGCAAAAGAGATACAGCGGCCGATGATTAGCTTACGGCGGTCAGACCGCGCCGGCGATGGTGATGCCGGATTTTCATCTGCATGGGATGGGATGGCGTGGAGGCCTGTCATTTAGAACTCTTTGGTGAAATGTTTCGCGAGGGTGTGGAATTTAAAGGGCGCGGGGGCTGAATTAAAAAATGAATTTCCCTACAAGTTTTTTTTTTCATTTTTTGGTGTGACGTTTTGTGGAGCATGTACCATGTACTCGCAAGATGAAAAAATTGGGGGCGTGGAGACACGCGTCGAGAGTTTGGGAAACAAAAGAGGGACTCGCAAGATGAAGAAATTGGGGGATGTGGAGACGCGCGGCTTGGAGAGCTTGGGAAACAAAAGTGGGACTCGCAAGACGAAGAAATTGCTTGGGACATAAAAGAAGGGGGATTGACCAAAAAAAAAAAAAGGGGGGACTTGCAAGATGAAGAAATTGGGGGCGTGGAGACACGTCGCAAGATGAAGAAATCGTGGGGCGTGGAGACACGCGGGCGTGGAGAGCTTGGGAAACAAAAGAAGAAGGGGGACTCGTTCGGGCGTGGAGACTCGTGGGGCGTGGAGACACGCGGGCGTGGAGAGCTTGGGAAACAAAAGAAGGGGACTCGCAAGATGGAGAGCTTGGGACACAAAAGAAGGGGGACTCGTAAGATGAAGAAATTGGGGGGCGTGGGGCGTGGAGACACGCGGGTGGAGAGATGAAGAAATTGGGTGGCGTGGAGACACGCGGGCATGGAGAGCGTGGAGACATGTGGGTGTGGAGAGTTTGGGAAACAAAAGAAGGGGACTCGCAAGATGAAGAAATTGGGGGGCGTGGAGACACGGGGGAGCGTGGAGACACGCAGGCATGGAGAGCTTGGGACACGAAAGAAGGGGGACTTGCAAGATGAAAAAATTGGGGGCGTGGAGACATGGGAGAGCGTGGAGCGTGGAGACACGCCGGCGTGGAGAGTTTGGGACACAAAAGAATGGGGACTTGCAAGATGAAGAAATTGAGGGGCGTGGAGACACACGGGCGAGGAGAGTTTGGGACAGAAAAGAGGGACTGACGAAAAAGTTTGGGAACCGGCAAGATGAAAAACTTGGGGGGCGTGGAGACACGCAAGAAAAAATGGCGCTTGGGGAGAGACAAATGGCGCGTGAGACTCGCAACAAAAAATGGCGCGTGAGGAGAGGGGAGACTAGCAACAAAAAATTTATTACTACAGCTTTTTCAATGGGATGTTTTCTGATGACGCGGAATTCAAAGGGGGGACTTGCTAATCAACGTACAGCCTTTTGGACTTTCTGTACCCTCTTTCTTCGAAGTAGCACGAAGACAGAATATCTGTTGTCGTTGCCTCACTAAGAAGAGGAATTTTGACCATAAATTAACATAAAGTAGCTGTGCTCTTGATAATTTTTCCAAAATTCTTAATTAATTTTTAAAACTTATATTCTTTAATTTTATATTTCGTTTGTTTCACGAAAAATAAATAATTTGAAAAATATTTTCGTTGAAATAATCACTTGAAAATAATTAGTTAATGCAAAATATTCTTATTATCTAGACAATAATTTATGTCCTAATATATTCGTGAACAATGAAAATATTTTTCGTTCATTCATTTTAATAAGTGATGCAAATAATCATTTTTAGGAAATCTTTTCCCAATCATTCATTGCAAGTGATATAAACGGAGCCTTATTATTGTCAAATCTAAAATTACTCTATATAAAAATCCAAAAAAAAAAAAAAAAAGCCGCTATAGGGAATAAAAAAAAATGATGTGGTCTCTTAACAAGTTCTAAATGAAGTTCATTTCCTACCTAAATTTTCATTATTAAATTGATAATTTTCTTTGACAATGTATTGATATTTGGAAAAGTGAAGCAGGACCATTTTTTAAATTACTTAAACCTAACAAGAAAACAAAAGTTGTGTTTTTTTTTTTTTTTTTAACTAATTTCAACTAACTCGATTGAGAACGCCATTGGGGTCAAGAAATTAGAGGTGAGCCCAGCCCAACTACTTCCTAGCCATTAAAACCTCGTTCACATTGCTACCTGCACTGATTGTTTGATCCCACCCCACCTCTCCGTTCCTATTCGTTCACATTGCTACCCGCACTGATTGTTTGATCCCACCCCACCTCTCCGTTCCTAAATAGGAACAGGTTTAAATCGAGGATAATTTTATTTATTTATTTATTTATTTTAGTAAAGTTAAGAATTATATAAAACTTTAACCAACTATACACAAGATCCGGCCCAAAAACTTTCACTCATAGTGACAACAAGTCAGAATGAGTGGAAGGGAGCAAGTAAAAAGGGCAGTCACAAACAAGCAGCAACCAAAAACAAGAGAACGAGGATAATTTTATTTATCATCATGGGATTTGCGCTTCTGTTGTTTTTGTACCCTCTTTGCTGGAAGTAGCACTAAGAATATCTGTTGTTATTGCCTCACTAATGGTGCGTTTGGAACATTTTGTTTAAAAATTGTTTCTGGAACAAAAATGAAAAAAAATGTTTCGTTCCGAGAAACAATTTTTGAACAAAAAAAAACGCGTTTGGTAAACTTGTTCGGGAATAAAAATGAACGAAACACGTTTGGTAAATTTGTATTCTTTTTTTTATTTCTTTTAATTTTTTAATTTTTTAATATTTTTATTTTTATTTTCTTTCTTTTTTTCTTTTGTCTTTTTTTCTTCTTTTGGCCGGTCGCGCCTCGACCATGGCCGGCGGCTCGCCTTGGCTGGGCGAGCTCGAGCTCGCCCGGGCGGCGACGCCTCGACAAGGTCGCCGGCCCTCTTTGGCCGGTCGTCGGCCATGGCCGATGCCGGTGACCGGCCAAAGAAAAAAGAGAAAGAAAAAAAAAAAGAGAAGAAAAGAGAGGAGAGAGAAAATGTGTTTTTTTAATTTTTTTGTTAGAAACAAGAAACAAGTTTTTCTTGTTTCTTGTTTGTTTAAAAAATGCTCTTAACAAAAATAGATTTTGAACAAAAACGCAAACAAACGTGTTTTTGTTCTTTTTTGTTCCCTAGGACAAAAAAAACACAAAATTTGTTTATAAACAGAAAAAAAGAAGTATTAACAAACTGGGCCTAAGAGGAATTTTGACCATGAATTGACATTAAGTAGCGTGTGCTCCTAAGAAATTCAAAGCATAGGGTTTGTTATGCAATATAGAGGGAAGACAGGTGAATGATGATGCCATGTCCCTAGATATATAGAATGGCGTTGAAGAGTGTTGGATTTTCAAAGCATAAACATCAAATGGATTTCAATATGGATTTTGTTGAGGTCGAGAATTAGCATTGGCTGCTGCCTACTTGTTTTTGGGTACTGTAAAAATAATTGTCTCTTGTAAGCTACATATTCTTGAAAAAGTAGGTCTCATAATAATTGTGGCTCACAACAGATTATTATTTTCATAGTACCCCAAAGATTGTTATGCTAACAAAACTCTTCGTGAGTTGAAACCCAACAAAAACCACTAAAAAACCATCAAACACAGGAGAGCACACATACTTATTAGAGAGTAGCAAAGCTCGAGTTCATGTTAGCAAAGGCTTCGAAAGAGAGATTTCCACCTTCCACATGCATCGTCTTCAATGCAAATCCTAGATGGAGCAATTGACACGTGGTCATAATGGACCCACTTTTCAGATCCTTCCTCTCTCTTCAGCGAGAAAATATTAGGTACCTTAAAAGTGCCACGCAATCCGTGCTCTGAACCATTCAGAGCGTGACACCTGTCCGTGCGTCAGTCCTCGTCGTCAAACCAACGCGCGGAAGCCCTCTCGTCTTCTGCGCTTCTGTCTCTCTCCTCTCTCGAGAAAATAGGGGCGGGCTCGGCTCGGCTCGGCTCGCTGCAGAAGAAAAGACAGATCACGACTCCCCGCCCAAAAGATTTCTTTTTCCTCAGTTGAATTTTCTGCGATTTTTTCTCTCTCTCTCACTTTCTCTCGATCGAGACCTGCGTTCTCCTCTCTCCCCTCCGCCTCCGCCGGTTGCTTCCATCGACGCCGACGCTCCTCCTCCTCCCTCTCGCGACGTCCGCTCTGCTCTCTCTCTCTCGCCCCTCCGCGAAGTCGTGCCTCTCTTCCAGCGAAACGCGACGCCGACGGCCCTCCGCCTCCGCCGGTTGCCTCTGTCGCCCTCGACTCCGACGCCGACGCCGACGCCGACGCAGCCTCCGCCTCCCTCTGGCGACCTCTAGTCCGCTCTCTCTTCCAGCAAACCCCGACGCCGACGCCCCTCCACCGGTTGCCTCCGTCGGCGTCGGAGTCCGTCGCCCCCGTCTCCTCCGCCTCCGCCTACGCACCCGACGCCAACGCGTCGAACCACGACGGCGAAAATGGAGGAGAGAGAAACGACCGCAGAAGAGGGAGACGAAGAAGCAGAAGCGCGCGCTCGGGCTTCTGGACATGGGTCGTCGCGTCGGTCGCGTTCCGGCTCGCCCTCGTCTACCTCCCCAGGAACCTCCGCCTGTCCACCCGCCCCGAGGTCGCCACCCCTCTCACCATCATTCGCCACCGTAACGCCGCCTCTCTTCGCTTCGTCGATCGATTCCCGATCCCCGATTCCCGCCCCTCCTCCCTTGAAATCTTGGAGGTCCATTTTCTGATACGATTTCTGGTTTTTCTTGTTTGTGCCGCCTGCAGTTGGCGAAGGCTACTGGTTGAAGCAATCGGTGATGTCTCCTACGCAGGTTCAGCTCCGTTCGATCTCTGTAGGAAGGAAGCTCCTTGTTTGCCTACTGGTGTGGCGCTGTTTGATGCTTTGATCCCTTCCAGAGGTTCCATGTATCACGGTTCTCCTCTACTATTGCTCGTTCTCGGACCTCTTGCTGTCAAAAGGTAACTACCGGAGTATAATCGCCGATGCATTTTGAAGGCTAGGTTGATTGTGAGCTTCGCTGGTTATCTGCTAGAACTGAACTAGATTTATCTGGCGTTATCGAAGCGGAGGCTGTGGCTTGTGCGAAAAGTTGTTTTCGATTCCAGAAATTGAATTTCTTTTTAGGGAGTCTTAGTTTCTTGCGTGTTGTGAAGTTAATTATGTTCTGTAGCTTTCTCGCCATGCAGAATTGAAGGGCAACCAGAGCATCTTCTATGCAGGTATCTACTTCTCTCATGTTCGCGATTTACTATTTTCATGCAATGTGATGTGTGGTGATCTTTATTGTACTCGTCTCTTGTTCAAAGCATGAGTAATTCAGTGTTGTCAAATACCTGGAAGGATCTAACCTAAGTACATATTACAATGGTTCTGGTCCTATCTTTGATTGTCTGAGTCGAACATGACTGTGGAAAACTTCTGAACTTGGAAATTTGCCATTGTTTCATTGTTTTGCTTTCGATGGATTACCTTGAGCACAATACACAATTGTTACAATGTCGCAAATATTTATAAACGTCTGCTGTATCTTATCTTGTGAATTTTGTCTTTCATAAGTTGGTATAATCTTTCAGATCTTCTCCAGAGCAATCTAAGATTATCCCCTGCATTCTTTATGTAATTATCTTCTATGTTGATAAGTTGCTCAGTCCATGAGAACAGCTCTTTTGGTCGTAGTCTACTTCTTGTGATTGCAGATATTCTCAATGCAATGTTTATTCATGCAACTAGTCAGAGTCTGCAGAAGGCGTATGCCCAGCATCTGGAAGCTTTGGATCTTTTCAAGTTGTCACAAGAATCAGGTAAACTTGTTTCTCTGGAATCTAACAACTAGTGTTATATCCTTATGCTTCTCTCCCTTTTGTAAGATTATTATTACAATACATTAAGTTACACAAGCTAGTATCTCCTAGGCTTAGAACTCTGGTGAGCTGGCTGCATTGAGGTTGCATTGGTCTAAAATTGGTCTAAATTGAGTATGTCATGCGTATATGGAATCACTTAAGATTATTTCAGAGTTCATTATCCTAAACAAGGCATGCTGGCTTGGCGAGGTCCGTCTAAGTGAGATAAGGGATTCTAACCTCTTGATACCGGTTTGGTTTGGGTATACTTACAATCTCTTCCTGGAGGCTTCTTTTTCTATCGTGGAACTTCTTTGGCCATTTCTTTCTAGGGACTTCGTGTATCCACTAATTCTTATTTTTCTCATTTCCATTGTATGAAGCTTCATAAATGATATGCTACTTTGAGAAAAGAGCTAGTGAAGTTGCAACACTATGCTGCTTAAGTTTAGGTCTTATTTTGTTTCAGGGATGTTACCATCAGGAGACATTGCAGCCCTGGTCTATCTGTGGAACCTTTTCACAATAGTTGCATGTGTGGGTCTATCGACATCCCCTATTGAAAATTTACATAGAGTTCTTACTAGAACAATTCTTCACTCACTGGCAGGAGCCGAGCAGTGTTGAGAAAATCATGGAAATCGATGACCATATTGGATGTGCCATGAGTGGCTTGATTGCCGACGCCCGCACTCTAGTAGAACATGCTCGGGTGGAACTCAGGTTTGGGCTGTCTTAATTTTTTGTCCACCTTCTTATCCTTAGTTGATTGTTTCTCAAACTTATTATTATGCTGGATATGGTCTGCAGAATCATAGGTTCTCATATGGTGGGCCAATGACAATTGAATCCACAACCCAAGCCATTTGTGATCTTGCTTTGCGATTTGGTGAGGGTGAAGAAGAAACAATGGTAATACGTTTTTTTCAATGATTGTGCATTCTTTTTCATTTTCTGCAGAATGTTTGTGTGAATTAGCCATCATTGAGTTTTGCATATGAAGATCAATTTTGATATGGTTGGTGCTTGCTTTGCCTTTTAAATACCCTTTTTTGTCTCATTGTTCTCAGAAATAACTTGCGGATGTTCAACGTTGTTGTAGAGTTTTAGTCGATGGCTTAATGCTTCTTGCTTCATATGCTTCTTTTTTTCCTTTTGATGGTAATGATCCTGGGGTTATTCCTTTAGCCTGCTATGTCAAAAGAAAAGAGTGTAAGGAATAGGTCTTATTCCTTGGGTGAAAAACTTTGCCATTTGCAGCTTGGAGATTCTGTGACTTGGGCAGAAGCCAGGTGGCGGGGCATAGGATGCATAGCAACTTTGTTTTTTGAGATCATGGAATCTCTTGAGGGCCATCTTTCTCTAGCAGAGTTGGTGTATGAGGATACACTAGACAAGTACATCTGTCATTTCTAGTTTGCAATTCTGCAATGTGATGCAAAAATATGGGTTTGAATTTGAGGGCAAAAGATGCTTCAATTTGGCACTGCTTTTACTTTTTGTCTTCATGAGTGTATGTGCATTGTGTATTTTATATGCTTTCTCATGGGTAAATATCCTGCTGTGCAGTCCCGTCCTTTCGGAGTCTCTCTTCTCATTGCTGGACATGATGAAAATGGACCCAGCTTGTAAGTAGACTTGATCTTTTATGCGTTTCAACACAGTCCAAATGCTTGCAAGATCCAAAATTTCCTTTTCTCTCATGCCTTGAATATCTTTTATTGCTGGATGTGGAGGAGTTAATGGGATCTAATTTGGCGTAGAGTTCGAAATTCTTTCTTGTGATTTCCTTGGAGGATTTTTTCAGTTGTTATATGACTTAAACTCAATGATCAAGTAAACAACCACTAGCACTTTCTTGCTTTTCCTTTCCACAATAAGACGGTGTGTCAGAGCTTCTACTTGTATGGTTGGTGCCCTCATTACAATGCAACGTAATACCATATCTACTATGAAAGTCTTAAGTATCCTTTCTACTAGTTATTCATTATTAAAAAAAAAAGGAAAAAGATTCTGTCTACTCATGCTATCATTGAACCTATAAATGTCTCGAGTCTTTTTTATTGCAACGTAGTAAGTTTGCTGTTTTAATTGGGCAGTCTCTTTTAGACTTCAAGATTGAATGATCTGCACTTATCATTTCTAGCACAGAGTATAGTGTTTGTTGTTGCACAAGTACTATGTTTAAATTGCGTTTTTTATTCATATCTTGTATAAAACTAGGCTTTATGACGAAATAATCTTCATTAATTTTTTTATCTTCAGCCTGAAGCTAATATTTCTCTTCTCGAAGTTTTAGTATTTCTTTTCTACTCGTGAACTGCACAAATAATTCCTTCCAAATTAACAAAAACTACAAGAATAAGTTTTTAGCTCTGTTGGACTTTGAGTCATGGTATGGTAATTCAATTATTTTTATGAGAAGCTAGATTTCTTCTCTCAATCAACTTTTGAAGAATTACCTAAAATTATTACTTAAACTTGAAATAGCTGCTTGTTATACTGGTAGTGTTTACTGAATACGACAGATAATCCTTTTCAACATAAACTGCACACATAATTCTAAACAACTACAACAAATGGAACCTTATATCATTTGGTGAGGTCGATTATATGAAATTTTTATGCCAATGCACTCTATGTGTCAAGTCTTTTGTAATTTATAAGTGCTTCATAATTTTCCTTTTTGTCCCTAAACGCTCTATCTCTCAATTGGTAAAGGAGAAAATAACAGAGGAAACTGTCTGGATCGGACCTATGATACTATTTAATATATCCTTGAGATGCATTTTGAGACTCTGAATGTCTTTTTGCTTGTTGGCCTGTGCTTATCAATGTGCAATCCGTGAGGACCTTGGGTTATTTACTCAGAAAAGGACCTTTTGGTTGACAGATACTACACAGATCCCTCTGGCACATTTTGGCAGTGCAACGCAAAAGCCATTGGGTCAGGTTCAGAAGGAGCAGATAGCTCATTGCAGGAGCAATATAATAAGGTATGTGCTTGCATCTGATAGGTGTTAGCAAAGTTGAAGTTTCCATACTAGGTGATCACAATCTTACCTGGGTGAATACATCAGCCTTTGTATTTGCTGCTACTCTTGAGAAGTGCTGGTGAATCAATTAAGATTGATTGCTGCAGGACTTAACTCTTCAGGAAGCTGAGACGATTGCTCTTTCCATCCTCAAGCAGGTCATGGAAGAAAGGGTAATGCATCAACTGAAATGCCTGTGTACTTTCCGGTGTTGAATAATTGTTGGCTTCCTCGTGTGCTCTTTGTAAGTGGATTTTGGTATGAATTTTAGGTGACACCCAACAATGTGGACATTGCAAAGGTGGCTCCTGCATACCATCTCTACACGCCGGCTGAGGTGGAGGCGGTCATTAGTCGACTATGAGTAGAACTTCACGTTTAAAGTAATGTTCTTGGCATGTGCCCACCCATGCGTGATTTTGAAGAATTCTTGCCTGTAATTGTACTTTGCAAAGCCAGAAATTGAAACTGTCCTCCTATTTTGGCTGGGTTATCATTCCAGGACTAATGTTGTGATTATACAATTTCTTCCCTAATTTGAATGGAATACAGTGTAGACAATTTCAACCGCAGGCAGTTTATGGATGGCCCACGAAATCTTTTGCTTTGATTTGTTGTCGTGCTGGTATGAAAATGCTCGTGTTGCTTCTTGACATGGTTACTCTGCTAAAGTGCACATGCATTAGCTTTGGTATTATATGCAGTTCTAGTCCTTAAACTTGAAGTTTGGGGTGCACCTTAGGTGGTTTCTCATTACAGCCCGGGGTAAGATTTGCAGTTACAGAGCATAATTGGTGCTTAGCAAAACCTAACACGCGAGGGCAAAAGTACAAGGAATGGGCCCCTTGAACTTTTCAGGACATCTCAACCCAACATATGCTTATACATTCGGGTCTCACAGGGGAGGGTCTATGTTAACTCGAAAGAGATTGCACTTTAGTCATATAGATATTCGCTCTTGCAATACTTATCTTTCTTACTGGGCTCTGATATGAAATCATCCAACTATCTTCCGTCCGGGGGTTGATGTTAGTTTGGATGCTTTCATGTGTCGATCTTACAGTTCGGAAATTTTTATGTGTAACAACATTTTGTGCAGGATCTTAAAGTTCGGATGCTTTCATGTGTCGATCTTACAGTTTGGAAATTTTCATGTGTAACAACATTTTGTGCAGGATCTTAAAGTTCGGATGCTTTCATGTGTCGATCTTACAGTTCGGAAATTTTCATGTGTAACGACATTTTGTGCAGGATCTTAAAGTTCGGATGCTTTCATGTGTCGATCTTAAAGTTCAGAAATTTTCTTGTGTCATGACATTTTGTGCAGGAGTTACGAAGAATTTTAATGTATTACGATCCGTTTAAACTTAGAGAATCCGTCATCGGTGAACCATATAACCTCCCCCTCGCCTCTTGTCACACATTCATGTAACAATGGCCACTTCGTCCTCCTTGTACAATCAATGCACAGAAGTAAACTACCAAGATGAGCTATGGAGATTTCATTTTATTTAAATTTGACAAAACTGGACTTAATCAAAATGTTGCTTTCGACTGTCTCAGTCCCCAAGTGACGATGCAGAATGGTCTACGTGAAATTTGGATGCAGTCTAAACTGTTAATTATCAGTTAGCCATACTTAAGTCCGGAACAAAAGCTTCTCATGTTCGTGTTTAATTAATCTCGGGGGTAGACAAATGTTCAACTCCTCGAAATGATAGAATGCATGTTCTTTGGCAATCCGAAGCAAGTTTAGCTTTGTAAGGACTCAGAGATGATACTTCGTAATAAAGTGTAATACCGATCACATTCATGTCAATGACGGATACACCGCAGCCCAAATCTACACGAAAGGGAGGCGAGGAATCATACAGTGGGCATTTTTCTCTTCAGATCACGATAGCAAAAATCATCATACTGTATTTGTGGTGTCGGCTAGGGAACGAAGTATGCACCCCAAGCCGGCCCTCTCCGTGAGTCTTTCGTGAATCTGCAGGCACTGGTCACAGGTGGGGCGATCCCCTGTAGACAAGCCTCTGTATAGGTATCTGGCAATCAACGAGAGGATCAAATTAATGAAGTAGGTTCTGGTTTTGCAGATATGCTGTACGTGGGAAAAGAAGAAGGCATTAACGAACGAAACGTAGCACACACGAACTACAACAGCGATAGCATTTGCACTATAAATTCTCTTACTACTCACTAGAGAAGGAATGCATGTTTAACTCCATCAAAGGCCTTAAAAATAACGGTAATCCAAGCAAGATGGTAACGATCAGATGAGGAATAAATAATACATGGGGAAACTCTGCTCTCCTCGAATCGGACTTATTGGCCAGCCAAACAACAAAACCAACTGGTCAATAAATATATCTACCTTTAATCTCAGTTAACCATGGTAAAATTAGAAGACAATGCTCAATTTGCTGGTCATGAGACCATAGTTGCATGATGAGCCTGAAGGTCAAAGTAAAATACATGTTAAGTGTACATACATAAGGCAAACAACAGATGCCATCAAATCCCATCTACTTAATAACCAGTCCTAAATGACGATGTTCACAGCCGTAAGAATATTCAAGTACTCTGATGATGACCTCAAGACAATTTTTGTTGTATACCATCTTGTCAGTTTAGACTAACTCAAGTACCAATAGCGATAAAGAAACATCCCCAGAGCATTTGCATATAATTCTTCAAGGAGAGTTAGATAATGCTCTAAGCCAGTCTCAAGCATTGACAAGCCAATAAGTCATATTTGCAGTATCCATAGAAAAAGATAGGTTTCGAGTGCTGATGAAAAGAAGGAACATGTTCTCCAACCAGAAAGAAAAGTATCGTGCTATCAAACGCAATTTATCTGGTCAAATGACACTGTTATGGACAGGAAGGAATTTTAAATACATTACTGCAGGGAGACTGGGGAAAACAGCATGCAATTGTTTTGTATGATCATTATATGCCAAAATTCAGTGAGTGAGAAGAACACACGAGACAAATGAACATGGTACTACTTTTTTTCTGGCTGAGTTGTGAAGACTATGGCAAGCCAATAGAGTATGGCACCTTGGTGAAAATGGAATCTAAACCAGAATCCTGCAGAAAGAAAATTATTCTACTCCTGCTTGAAACCGGCCTTGAGATCAAGCTAACCCCAAAAGTTGTCAATTTAATTCCTCTCTCCTTCCAATCACTCAGAACAGAAATACCATTAGATCAACCTACTCAGAAGTCTCAGGGATTTGATCTAGAAAGGAGATCTTTTAGGACTAGATTGCATGACTAGATTTTGGCACTCAATACAACCAACAAAGAAGCAACCAATAAGGACTTTGTCGATAAAATTGATGAAATGCCTTGTCTAGAATTCAGGGAAAGCTACACGTCATCATAGTTTTGAGACAATCTAAACCAGGAGTTGCTTCTGCTACTCTAGATCCACAACCACCCCAAGCATTAACACATATAACCCCAGGACAGGAGCAACTATCATTGAGCATATCTTACCATCTATTCCAAATTGACAACCTTACCTGCCCTGCTTTATCCTCTCCAGTCTATCATTCTTATACTTCGTTTAGAAGGCAAGGATGGGCAAGGATGGGATGAAAATGGAAAGAAAATTTAAATTTCTGTCCTCTCTGCGCCAAAGTTTCAAACTTTACCCCAATTTTCCTTCCCCTCCCCTCCTTCCCAAACAAAGCATTGGTACCGATCCTTGGGAAGAGGCAACTAGAATGCCTAATACAAATCACATTGTAGCAATAAAGAAAGTCCAGCTTAGTCTGAGTATAGCCTCTAAAAGGGCTTTTCTTTGGGAATAGGAATCCCTATACACTCTAATTCAGTGCATTCACAATAAGTAGAGCAATCACAAGTAGCATAATTCAGTGAATTCACAATACAACAACACAAACATTTTAACAAGGCCTTAAATAGATAGACTATGATCAGCCAAAGCATACAATTAATAGTAGTTACTGGCGCAACCTATTCTTCATAAGCAAAATTGAGAAACTGATAACCTAAACCAAAGTAGTAGGCTATTCCTCAGCAACGTTATGGTCAAATTTCATAAATGGTAATTCTTCCAAGATCACTTCATTAGTTTGAGTTATTCTCACCCAATTATTTGTAGGTTTGAACACCAGAAATAAGAAAATGAATATCAAACTAAGTCGTTGGGAAAAAAAAAACGTTAAGTCTTCAGAGATCCTAACGTGCCAACCCTGATGACACAGATAAACCAATGAACTGAAGAGACAGTTTGCTGTTTCTAGTCATTACATCACCCATGAATTCTTGATCTTTATTAAATATCTCTACCAAAAGCTGCAGCCACAACAAACAGCTCAATAATTAAGCCCTTCACAACCGATAATCATTAGGCATAATCGTCAGTACCCAATGAGCCCATGATCCTTATGTTAATCTGTATCAAGGGACTACAGGAGTACTCAAATGTCCCATTGAAAGAACAAGACAGTTGAATAAAAAGATTAAGCCCTTCACAAACCCCCCACACACACAGTGGCATTTCGGCATTGATATCACTTGTGCCTTCAAGCGCTACAAACTTAATGGAAACAAGAAAACCATCCCCTATGCCTTAAATTGCTACCATCACTCCAAACATTTCAATTCCACGGTAAAGATTACTAAGCAAACACGAAGCAATAAATCCGAACAAGCATTGACAACAGATGGGAACGGAAAACAGGGAAAAGACAGCGCAACACTCACTTCATGAGGATGTCGTAGTACTTGGGATCCAGGGAAGAGAACAGGGCGTCCAGATCCTTTATCGCCATTATCGCTCTGTGCACCACTATCCAGTTCGCCGACTGCAAAGACTGCGACTTCACCACCCGGAAAGATCTACCGATACAAGCAGCAAACACCCACAAAAAAAACAGGGCAAACCTTGCATCGCTCGTCCTGCGTGTTCGGAGGCGATCCTTCGAGGGCGGTCTTGAGAGCCTCCACCATCTTCAACCTGCACGCGACGAAACGAAACACGAGAAAATGCGGAGGTGGGTCAGCTCAAAATCGATCCGGCGAAATCACAGACGGAAAGGCAGCAAGAGAGGGATCGAGGAGGGAAGTTTACTGCTTGAGCAAGCTCTCGATCTTGCGGGACTTGTGCTCGATCCTGGAGATGATGGCCTCCACGTTGTCCGCCTCCACGAAGTCGTCCATCGCTGCCATCATTCTGGTGAAGCGCCAAAAGTAACTGAATAAGCGGCACTTCATATAATGCGTCGGCAAGTAACTGAATCGCCAAATACTCGAAGAAGTTCTTCAAAAACTTCTCTGTCCCTCCAAATTTTTTCCATATCCATAAATTTCAAAATCAGGGAACCACAAGACGCATTTTACTGACTTCCACAGAACTTGGTTCTCCGCAGATTTCCCTATGATGGTCTGGTATGGGTGATGGAGTCCCCACATAATCTTGGCATCAGTCAATGACGGGTCGAATATGGAGGATTCAAGAAGAGATGTGGTGGCAGCCATTCTTAAAAGATCATAATTGCACAAGCCACAGCCTCCGCTTCGATAACGCTACATAAATCTAGTTCAGTTCTATCAGATAACCAGCGAAGCTCACAATCAACCTAGCCCTCAAAATGCATCGGCGATAGGCAAACAAGGAGCTTCCTTCCTACAGAGATCGAACGGAGCTGAACCTGCGTAGGGAGACATCACCGACTGCTTCAACCAGTAGCCTTCGCAAACTGCAGGCGGCACAAACAAGAAAAACCAGAAATCGTATCAGAAAATGGACCTCCAAGATTTCAAGGGAGGAGGGGGCGGGAATCGGGGATCGGGAATCGATCGACGAAGCGAAGAGAGGCGGCGTTACGGTGGCGAATGCTGGTGAGAGGGGTGGCGACCTCGGGGCGGGTGGACAGGCGGAGGTTCCTGGGGAGGTAGACGAGGGCGAGCCGGAACGCGACCGACGCGACGACCCATGTCCAGAAGCCCGAGCGCGCGCGCTTCTGCTTCTTCGTCTCCCTCTTCTGCGGTCGTTTCTCTCTCCTCCATTTTCGCCGTCGTGGTTCGACGCGTTGGCGTCGGGTGCGTAGGCGGAGGCGGAGGAGACGGGGCGACGGACTCCGACGCCGACGGAGGCAACCGGCGGAGGGCGTCGGCGTCGGGGTTTGCTGAAAGAGAGAGCGGACTAGAGGTCGCGAGAGGGAGGCGGAGGCTGCGTCGGCGTCGGCGTCGGCGTCGGCGTCGGCGTCGAGGGCGACAGAGGCAACCGGCGGACGGACGGACGCGAGAGGGAGGAGGAGGAGCAGAGCGGACGTCGCGAGAGGGAGGAGGAGGAGCGTCGGCGGCGTCGGCGTCGGCGTCGGCGTCGGCGTCGATGGAAGCAACCGGCGGAGGCGGAGGGGAGAGAGGAGAACGCAGGTCTCGATCGAGAGAAAGTGAGAGAGAGAGAGAGAAAATCGCAGAAAATTCAACTGAGGAAAAAGAAATCTTTTGGGCGGGGAGTCGTGATCTGTCTTTTCTTCTGCAGCGAGCCGAGCCGAGCCGAGCCCGCCCCCTATTTTCTCGAGAGAGGAGAGAGACAGAAGCGCAGAAGACTAGAGAGGCTTCCGTGCGTTGGTTTGACGACGTGGACTGACGCACGGACAGGTGTCACGCTCTGAATGGTTCAGAGCACGGATTGCGTGGCACTTTTAAGGTACCCAATATTTTCTCCTTCAGCTGCCCCCTCTCTCCGTCGTTGCTCTCTCTCTCTCTTCTCTCACTATTTTCTTCCTTTTCTTTTTGCCTTTTAAGGCCATGGATGACGTTCCGTGGATTGCAGTGTCACCTGCCAGTCGTGGACGACCCACTCACGAACATGCCGACGCAAGTGGTGACCGCCATGATCAAGGCGGCCTACGCTGAGCTCCGGCTAGCCCGGAGCCCATACGACAGCAAGGCAATTCAACAGGCGAACCAGGCCATCGTCGATGAGGTGAAGCAGATTCCGGATCTGAAGCATAAGTTCCTCGAGAAGTAGTTCGATCTCTCCCCACAGGTGACGGAAGCGTAACTCACATGAATTTTCCAACTGTTCTATAAATAGGCTCTTATATTTCTTATTATAAATATCGAAATATACATAATTTCTCTACTTCTCTCTTTTACATTATTCTTAACTCTGTTAATGACGGAGATTCAGGAGCAGCAGAGCTTCACGAGGACTTTCGTGGATTTCGATGGTTCAATGCAAATCAATGCACGTAATATTTTCTTCCTCGTCCGTTGCGTGTCGGCAGTGGCCCGATGCCCACGGCAAGTTGTGCAGTCTCCTTGGGGACCACAACATGAAGTTCCTCGGATGTTTCCATTATCGGCGCGTAGACGCATGACTTGAGCTTCCCTTGGGGAAAATATTCCTCTCCCTCTCTCTTCATTTTTTATTTTATTTTATTTCCCCTCTCTCTTCATTATTTCATCTCATTTGATGGCATCACTCTCTCTCTCTCTCTCCCCCTTCTTTATTACCTTATCATTTTCCATTCATTTATTACACTCTCTTAATGGTGTGGGCCATAGGTTAACGTGCCCTTCTAACCATGTTATTGCCAAGCCTAAAGCAAGTCTTATGTAAAAACAAGGAATGAATGCGTATTATTAAAATTTTGTCCTGAAATTGCAATCGAATCTTAAAATTTTTAAGAGATGCGGTCAAGTTGATACAATCGGGCTTCTCTATTAATTCATCTAATTTGGTTGACAGAAAATGCTAAAATGATTTTTTTTTTGTTTACTTTCTTAAAACATGTGGTGCTCACCATAAGAAAATTGAAAATTTTAAAAGAAAATAGATGAGAAGATAAAAAAAAAATGAAAAATGAAAAAAGAAGAAGTGTTTATTGTTCATTCTCTTCGTAGACGGTTTATCTTATTCTTTCCTTGAATGATTACTGTTCATGTTTCGAACGCGATGAAATCTTGACATGAAAAATAAAAAATCCCTAATTCAATATGTTATGATTTGATCTCCTACATGTTTCCTAGGACCCACGCCCTTCTAATTTCTAATTTGGCATCCATGCACTCATTATGTGTGACTAGGCATGAACAAGAGGGAGTTTTAATTTCGATATCATGTTAGAAAATCTAACATAAAGATTTCAAAATATTAGGTGAAGGGCAACAAGAATGCATGTAGGGTACGGTTAGATTTAGCAATCAAGTGATGTGGAATTATATTGTGATAATTCAATGGTGGTGTTTTTCTTTTAACAATACTTTCGTGAATGCATAGTTAAATTTCCAAAGATGTTTACTTAAAAATAGTGTTAATTATGGCATGGTGCTCGTGGTAGGAAGTTTATGCGATGTTTTGACATTTATTTTTAACTTTCTCTAACTTAATGGTTTGCATGCGTGCTATGTGTACTCCAAACGTAAATAAGAAGAATAATGCAAGTTATTATGATTCATCTAGATGTTTTGAATTGTCAATTTTACCCTCAGAGGCTGTTCGTATAGAGTAATTATTCGAGTATAAATATGGTAAAGAGAAAACGATTATAAATTAGTAAAAAGCAGGAATCGTTCCCTTAATGCTACAAGAGTGCAAAAAGGAAAAGCACCATCCTTGGAAATAAAAAAATTCATTCTTTTGCAACCAATCAATTCAATTTGTCCCTATCATTTTAAAATTGATCTCAAACTCTCAATTAATTCTTATAATTTGACTTGTCTCGATTATATTCCAATAATTTTGTCTAGCCGCTACTTCCAATTCTAACTTTTTACCTAATAGATTCCAAATTTGGAGACATCGCCCACATAAAATTCCGATCTCATTAGTAGAACTGTGATAATGTGCCTTTTTTCAATAAAGGTGGCCATCAAGGACGGCTCAAAAGTATTCATGTAACGCCACGTCTTCTAATTCAGCTTCATGTCAAATTTTGCATCAAGGTTTTTGGACAAAATAGGATCGACTTCCACATTATGTAACGTGAGCTCTTCTTGCCATCATTCCCCTTTAAACTTTCTGAAATAGTAGAAGGTTTTTCAGAAGCTCCCTTTATTTTAAACAAAAAGACAAACATTCTGCCCTCAGTGAGTTTTCCAAAAGACGCCTAGCTAAGGCAATATTCAAAAACATTAATTTTAATTTCCCCTAAAAAATTCATAAAGCTTAATAAAAAATTCTAAATTATGCAAATCTAATTCTTACATAAACAAAACCTAAACTAACCTTGGTTTTTATTGGATTATTTAAGCGCAAGGACATTGCTTTCTATTTTTTTGCCCGCAGTGAGAAAAAACACCTCAATTACTTTTGCAAATACACTCCACCGGGTGAATTATAGGGATAGAATTGACAAAATCATGAAAATATATTGGGCCAATTTGTAGTTTTATCCAACATTCACTTGCAGAAATGTGAGCGAGCGAGAGGCAAGTGTCATGGGTCGATATATTCCAAATGATCCCACACCCGTGCGGTCTTAAGATTTCTCCCAAGTCAACCTTACACGCACACACTCGAACACAAGGAATCATATGGAGTAAAGGAGGGTAGTGTATTTACTTGTGATCAAGCTGAATAGAATGAGGGGGAGGGTCCCCTATTTATACAAGTTCGGTTCTAATCTTGATTGTTGATTCTCTCTCCGATCCAACGGTGGTTTTGAATCTACACCATCATTACAAGTCTGCACATTAGGCTACTTGATACCCTAGGCCTAGGGGAGGCCCATAGGGCGTGTGTCAGAGGAAATGGGAGGGCCGCTTGACACCAAGGAGCTAAACGGTCACGGGCTTGTTCCGCGTTGTGCATGGGATCATGGTCGTTCACAAATTGTTCACGGGCAGCTCGTGGGCTGGCCCTTGCATGGGACACAGCATTGTCACTTAGACGTTCTTGGATCATGCTTGTCCTTGGGCTGTGTCACAAGCGCGCCTTTGACTTTGTATGGAGTCTGACGGGCCCTTTCCTCGTCCTTCCAAGAAAGAGCCGAGTGAAAAAAAAGCTCCTTTAAAAAAAAAGGGAAAGGAAGTTACTTTGACCTTTCATGGAGTCCAGCTTCGATTGTCTTTGAAATTGCAGAGCGATGGAATCGCCTGGGCGGTGGCTGCCGGCTGGTGAAGGGCGTTTCTGGAGCTCTGCAACCGCAGAGTCGGGTCTGGACTTGCACAAAGGACGAAATCTGAGGGTCTGTCCCCTGTTGCGACCTCGCTCGACCCTCCGACGCCGAAGGGTACCTCGACGTAAATCTCTCATCTTTCTTGCGTTTTCTGCGCCTTTTTTCAGTCACTTGCGATCGTACAGTGTTATTGTCAATTGGGATTCTCTTTTTTTGATTTCTCAAATCGAATATCATATGGAACATCTACGCATATGGACTTGTTTTATTTGTAGGAAGAGCTTGGATATCCACGATGAATTGGACAATTAGTTTATGAATGATTTGTTTATCGAAATGGAGGGCAACAGCTGGTTATCAAAGGAGGTATTTTCGTCTTAAGGGATCTCGATGAGTTGAGAGATTTACTCGGTTACTTGAGGTCCTGTCTGAATTGTTCACATCCTCAGAGGAGGAGGAGCTCTTGGAAAAGAAGAAAGAGGAGATCGAGGAAGCTGAGTGGATCAAACGAAGCAAAGCGGTCATGATCTTTGACTTGTTTGGTCGCAAGGTGAGTACATTCTTTTCAGGAAGTTGAATCTGTGTAATTACACATGACTTTAATCTCATCGACTTCCTCATCTAGATAAACAAAAGATAATCGAGTGGGCATGTCTGATTTTGCTATGCATACCAGCAGCACAAACAAATTGTGAGAGCCCTTCAGATTGTTGTACTCTGTTTTTTGAGATTTAGCATGACACTCAGCATTTTTTTGGCTTTCCATCTCGATGGCCGGCAGCTGGTATTGGTGAATGTTGAGTTCTGATGGCAAGTTTAGTAATGCGTCTCGGGTGCACTGAAAATTAGCTGCAAAGCAAAATTAATGATCACTACTTTGCAGTGATCAGAGGGAAAGCTTCCTACATGTTCTTTTAACTGCTTATAGTATCATTGACGGATGTTCGATTCTTTTCACATTAGCAATTTCATGATGGCATGATGTGGAACGTGTGCAGGTCCTCTTCAATGAAGATGAACCTTTGGAAATGAAACCGAGGAGTAGCATATTAAAGCCTTCGGGCGGAAGGGAAGTGAAACAGAATAAAACCGAACCTAACCCTTAGAATTCAACCAATTTTTATAGATCCAGGCCCCACGAAGGATAAGGCTAGAGTGCCGAACAAGAGCCTCAAGAGCGGATTATACTTGGAACTCCCCAGGAGGATGCAGCAAGAGAGAAACGAGTTGAAACTCTTCATGGTTGATGACCATTTGGAAACGACCTCAGATGGAAAGTCTTAGCAGGAGACATCAGTGAGCAGGGGATTGCATTTAGAAGATGGAGCCGAATGTTCTCTAGTATAACACTGGCACGAAGGGTCAATGTAATAGGCATCTGCTAGTGATCCTATCGTAGGTAAAAAAAAAACTTAAAATGCATATGCCAGATATTGGAAATGTTACAGTCTTGGTCTTTTTGGCTAAATTTTCAATAACAGATGGAGAGAGGATGTTGAGACTCTAGACAAGAGTAGTGCTCGGAGGAGAATCATTCCGACCAATTGAGTCAACGATCTTCTATTTTCAGTCTCTTTTGACAAAGCCACCTAACTCCAAGCTTGGTCTTGGTCTAGCTTCAAAGGAGCAAATGGACTTCTTAACTTAGATTTTTTTTTTTTTTGGGTGAAAGGTAATTAATATATTGAGAAAAGATCGAGTGAACAAAAAGATCACGATATCAAAACCCACACTCAAAACAATGGATCATAATGAGTGAAATGATGCCGGGATAAAAAAGCCACAGCCATGGCAACCCACTAACAATAAGAAAGGAAAAACACGGCATGAACAACCGGCTAATAGATACAAAATGTCCTCAAGTAGGAAGAGAACCATCTTCAAGATTCAGTAAGAATCGCTGCACCAACTGCACCAACTACCTTAGGTATTTACACTTTATTAAGCATTTTTTCGCTCGACTAATCTTTCACGAATGCACATAAGAGGTCATGTCCATGTATATCGGACAAGGTTTCACCATAGCGTGATATGCATGAATTCCAAGATTGTTTTGAGTGAAAAAGCGCCATAATCTGAATATGAATTTTGCCATTTAAATTGGGGTATTTAACCACTCAGTCAATTCTTTAAAGCCAACTCTATTGCCTCCTTTACAACCAAAAAGGCGATACGAACTTTGGGATTGCATGCCAATGCAATGCATGATTGGAAACCAAGTTAAGAGGAAAACCTGCAAAACCTCACAAATTAATGACATGTAAAGTACAACCTATTTCTTTGACAGTAACTCAAAAATTCAAATATTGAGAGACTACAACTTTAACAAAGAAGTATACATAGATAAACAAAAAAATTTGATGTATTTGCCAAAATAAAAAAATTAGGAAAGAACCCTCCAATGGATGCCTAGACTTGTAGAAGCTAGAAGAGTCTCCAGAATCTGACAAAATGACACAAAAACACGACTTCATGAAAATTAAACCTTGTTTATATTAACAAAATAAACAAGTCAAGATGATTTCTGGTAATACAAAAGTGTTGGATAAAACCACAGAAAAATTACTTAATTTAAGAGTTTAATGCTACAGAAGCACTCACTATATATCATAACCACAAATTGTTTGGACCACTTAATCATAAATTAATGTGCTTGATTAAGGATAAGAACTCACGTGCTTGGAAGTTTTCATACCAGAGTAGAGTGATTGTAGCGAATGCCGCTTAGGGTGCCTCCGAGGATCATCCAATTGCCACCACCCTGCCGTTGGTTGGAGCCGTGAAGGTCACGTTCATGCATGAGAAGCACATGTTGAACACGGGCACCCAGCACGGACCCAACTGCAGCCTCCGCTTGGCTTCGGCCACTATGTCGCTGGTCACCTCTGGGCCCTTCAACGTGCTCCCAGGCCCTTCACACCCAAGTCATTGAGGATCACCAGGGTAGATAGGGCCTCGGCGCGGACCGTGGTCACATTGTCGGGGCCCTGAGTGAAGGCGGGAACAAGTGAGGGATGAAAGAGAGCAAGTTGGCCTTGGAAACTCAATAGAAGCTTCAGGTGAGTGTACTTGACCGCGAAGAGCTTACTTGGGTTCTTGACTGAGAGAGCGATGTTCCATTGGGCTGTGACGTGGGAGGTGGAGATGTTGAGTGATGAAAGGGAAGAGCCCTGTCGAGCTGGAACTCCGGCAGCATTGTGGCGGGTATTGCAAGGAAGATGAATATGAGGAGGCCAAGAATAGTGGGTAAGGAAAATGCGATACAATGGCCAATGATCTGCTTGTGCCAGTCGGATCGCAGCGGCCCTGGCGATGGTGATGCCGGGTTATTCCTCGCACAGGGTGGGGTGGCGTGGGGGGCTGTCATATCGAATTGCCTCAGTAGTCTGGTGAAGATGAACTCGGCCCGAAGGAAGCAATTTACCCAGCACTCTCAGTGGAGGAGCTTGCTGACATGTTAGGAATTCTGTCAACAAAGAAAAGACCAGCCTATGACAGAGCTATGGTTCTACGCATGAGTGCCCATGTAGTTGGACATAATATTAGGTCGTCACCACATCCTCGTACAATCCTGTTGAATGTCTTCTTTGTCAATATGCTAGTAAACCTTATCGTACAAGGCAAAAACAATTGAAGCTTCGGAAGATCTGGAATTTAAAATTATGCAAAATGGATAACTGTGATGTGCTTTCAAGATATCGATGTATGAACTGGCGAGGACATCTTCTTCAGACCACTTGAGCACTTACTTGGAAGCATCTTCTTTAGCATCTTTTTATACCGAACGCCCTCAGGAGAAGTTCATAAGAATAATAAGTAATATGGCTTTTCTTCAACACGTATTCCACAGCAATCTTAGGCGCGGTCACCTCCCTTTTGTCAGCCTGAAAAAATAGTGTTCACTACCTCAGGAACAATACCTTTGTGAGCCATAAGGTGAATGACCAACAGCCTCATGAACCCTATGCTTCGCACCGAGGCAATTTATTCAGGTAGAAGTTTGTGTCCCGAGTCGACATCCCCTGCTTTAAAGAATCCATCAATCATCACGCAACATTTGTTAACTGTCGGGCAGGCAACCTTTGACACTCATCCCGTGAAAGAGCTTCGCTGCTAGACCGATACTTAGATTTCCCAGAAAAGCATTGATCGCGATACTATATGTTGCTGTCGTGTGAGAAACCTTATAGTGCTCCTCCACTTTCCTGAAAAAAATTGTTGGCTTTGTCCAGCTCCCCATGATCTCAAAGCCCATTAACCAGTGTGCCAGAACTCACAATATCTAGCGTAATCCCCTTTATTCCCATCGAGCAAATTCTATGCTTCCTTCGCTTTGCGAGCCTTGCATGCTCTCAATGAGAATATTGTAAGAAACAATGCTAGTTCGAATGTTTCCGTCACATGTTCATGCTTTGAATTCCTTGCATAGGCTATTCAACAAAGAGTTTTATGTGATCTCATCAGGAAAAACACCATGATTGCACATTCTCTCTATAATCTCATTTGCGCTATCGAACTTACAAAAGCCATCAACCAATGGATTGAAAGTAAAATTGTCAAGAATGTAGCCTTTGGCAATAGCATCGTCCATCATGCCATAAGCATGAGACATGCAACCCATCTTGGAAACTCCATTAGGAACTAAACCGTTGGGGGAACGATCATTTCCTGACATTTTAATTATTAATTCCAATGTTTAAGGACCATCTATGTCGTGACCCGATCTCGCCGCCCTCGATGTTGAAGGAGCAAAGGTCGGGTTTAGGAGTACTTGATCATAAGATCACGAGCTCTCCCAAGCTCATACCCCGCGTGACAACAAATTTATTTATACGATCTAGGTATTTAACAACCTAAGAACATACAGGAGTCGCCACTAGCCTTATATATATATTTTTGGGGGTCGGCTAGAAAACCCAATCGAGGGTTGGGAGAGTTCCCTTGATTCCTATGCAACCAGATATCTAGATTCGAGGACTTGGGTTACACTAATATAGCTATTAGCGCACTCTCGGTACCTAACAGTATGTTGTGTTTTTCCTAACATGTCCATGCATCTCTTTTTATATTTTCGGGATCACCAATTCTAAGCTAAGCGATCACGCGTGGTGGATTACTTTTATGCTATTCTATTTCTAAAAGAAAAAAACAATAAAAGAAATCAATCAGAGAAATTGAAAGTGCAAGACATGAAGTAAACAATCAAGAAAAAGCAGTAAATCTAATCATGCAATCCTAAAGAATATGAAAGAGAAAACAATTGAGAAAGAAAAGAAACCCGCAACTCGTCGGGTTTTATACAATGCATGGAACCCGAGACATGTCGGGAAAACAAATAGTACAAGATAATAGTCGGAATGGCATCAACTTCCATCGTCTTCACACCAAAGTCCATCTTTGGAATCCTAATCTAAACCGAATCCTAATCTAAACCCAATCTAAGAAAAAAGGATTCCTTGCCTCATCTTATATGACTAAGACAACGCATTGAAATCGTTATTATAACGAATAGACATAAGCATCAGACATGAACATGAATCCAGCAAATTCAAGTCATGAACATGACAAAATACAATGCATGTTTAATGGTTCGTAAGACCACCTAGACAATGCACAAAAATGTGAAACTTGCACATGACACAAGGTTGAATGCGAAAAAGGTTTGGGTAAACATTTAACCCTAAATCAGAATGCAAAGAAGTCACACAAGTCATTAACATTGCCAAGTGACTTAGAATTAGGGGCAAAATGCATTACAATTTCAGATGCGACACATCGATTATTTCATTTAAAAACTAACAGCAACTAGCCACAGAAAAGACAGCATGTCACGAGTAGTTTTAAGAAGACAGCATTCTCAGATTCAGCATGCATATTTTTTCTAAAAACAAAAATCAAGAGCGGAGATATATCAATTGGCTAAAACAATCTACACAAGAGCAGAGCAGCAATTATAGCATATTGATATTCACAAATGGCGTGTATCATGAAAGATGTACAACTTCAAGAAAGCCAAAAGGAGCTTGGAAGTCAGAAATAAGAAAAGACAGCAAGATCTCCTGTATAAAGAAGCATTTCTATGAAGTAATCAAGCAAAATTGCAATTAGTTTATGCAAGCAAATGTCCTTCAAGTTAGACAGCAGTATCTCAAATCAGATTTCAATATAACATTTAGACCAAAAGTCTCGTGATCCTGTCCATCTTTCTCTTCTGAACAAACATTTACAAAATGCATATCACCGATAACCTTGCTATCTTTACCTATGAAAAAGTAATAGTCTTGTGCTGGCACATTCATTCCATTCAGTGTCAGAAGAACAATTACCGCAAAGCTCAACTAATACATTTGAAGTACTCTATAGGACATAGATTGCAAAACCAGCAAGCAAATGCATTTAAAAAAAAAAAAAAACTCTTAGGTGAGTTAGTCAAGCAAACATCAGAATAGAGTAGTCAAAACAGTAAATCAACCTAAAAACTACTGCAGAATTGACAGATTTTGTAGGTGTTTTTCGATAACCGAATGACGTCCGTTCAGGGCGTGCAACATATCAAATCGAAGCTTGAAAAGTCCATTTTCTATGTCTAGAAGAGCTCGAGGTCAAAAAACCTCATTTAGTACCTCGTTTAAGCCAAAACAGTGAGTCACTCATCCAAACTCGAAAATCACAGAATCTCAGCATCCAACTACAATCAATTCCAGATCATACAAACATCGATTTTAATTAGATTTGCAATGCATCCTGGCCCCGAACCTTCATTGTCGATCATGCACTTCGACACAAAAGGTTCTCGCCTCGTGGACACTATGATGATCACCAACAACATTGTATAAGGGCAATCGACTGAAGGAAGCACCCATAAGAGAAACAAAGTCAGCTGAAAATCAATCACCTCAAGTATATAATTTGTTGTCTTGCATTTTTTTGGCACAAAAATCCCTAACAAAAGAGATTGATATGCAAGAGATAGAACAGTAACTGCAAAGTTGTACATCTGCAAGAACTTAAAAATCCTATTTCTCTCCTTCAATATAATGAGTCTTATTCGAAAGAAAACCAGAGGAAAGGCAAGACATCCAAGATGCAATATATCATACTGCAAAGTCCTAGTAATTAAAACTAAAGCAAGCATGAGATTCAACAGATGGCAACAACAATATATCCTCAAGTAGTTGGAACTGTCCACATGCTTTTAGTTTCAAATGAGAGGTCTCTCCATAGAAATATGTTTTTACGCTGAAATCACTTCTCTGTAAGTATATGACCCTGAAAAGCTAGACCTGTAATCGGCACGAAGTTTTAAACAAGCAAGCATGAAAACGATGAAGCAACTGATCAGGACATAAGGATCATCAATGGTAAAACCTAACCGATATAGAGCACCCACTGATTAATCACGCCAGGACTTCATTGACACAGGCTTCACACAAGCATCAATGACAAATGGAATCAAGCATATAAAAATAGTAATAGCAACCTGATCAACTTCCAGTCCATAATGCTCGACCATCACTTCTAACAAAGTCTGCCAACCGGATTCGGAATGATACCTTGTTTGTGACACTTTGATGCTTGACCGAGTGATCTGGCCTTCGTGAACACCAGCGGATCTATTCTTCAGTCTCGTTTCGTGACTCATCAGATTCGGTTGGTTTAATAGCCAAATGAGATATTCGACCCGAGCTTCGACGGAGAAAGAGTTTCCGAAAGAAAGATCGAACCCTCACGAATCCAGAGAGAGATCCCCTTGAGAGCGTCCGTCGATCCGGCCGAGCAAGAGTAGAATCCAGAGAGCGATTGGTTGAATACGAGCCTCTTCGTCCAAGAGTGATCAAGAAATCGAAGATCTTCACGCACGCAGATAGGGCCTCGATTCCCTTGGCACGAGCCACGTGAGGTGGCGAGATCCGAGAGCCTCCGATCGGCGATGGCAGCGACACTGCTCTTCGACGGCGTCCGGCGTGATTTGCGGTGATAAGGAATCGAGCAGAGCTGCTTCGCCGATTCGCGATTGGATTCAGAGATCCAATCTAGGGTTTCGAACGCACCAGATGATCAGCCGATCAGAGAGAGAGAGAGTGTGTCATCCTTGTAAAGAGAGAGAGTATGTGATGAAGAGCTTCCGTGAGTGAGAGTCGTCTGAGGGGAGAGAGTGTGAGGTCTGAGAGAGCGTGAGGTCAGAGAGAGAAAGTAGATTGTGAATGGCCCCCCTTCTTTTTGTTTTCTTTTTTCCTTTTTATTCATTTTCATTTCTTCTTTTTTCTTTTTCTTTTTCTTTTTCTTTTTCTTTTTCTTTTTATTTTCTTTTCTTTTTTTTTTTTTTTTTATGTTTTCATTCATTCATTTCATTTTTTTAAATCTTTTTGGCTCTTTATTTTTTTATATTTTTGCAAAAAGAATGTTTAAAATGTCGACAAAAAATCGGGTGTCAACAATCTATATCATTTTTTCTTTAAGAAATTACATGTGAACATGATTTTACAGGACAAGAAAAAAGAGTTCGATTGCTTGGGAAATCATGTGATGGAGATAGCAAATACTGATGTCAAGAAAATAATAAAATTGCAAGGAATCCATTTAGGTCATTCTTTTTCTCTAGACTCAGCGGGCCTAGCGATGAAGACACCAAGGTAACACCTAAGGAGAAGAAGGCCTTGAGCTATGATTCTTCGATTCACTTCAGGCCAAGCCCATGTAGTTGGGGCTCTGTGAACCCTTTTTTACGATAAGTTAACGTGCATTGGCACGTAAAAAAATTCCATTTCACTCAACCTTCATAATTTCATATAGCCATTACACTATCTTCTTTCATGATTCTTGTGTCAATGAATGAAATATGGGGAAATTACCAAAAAAGTCATAAACTTATTACAATTGTACCAATTCAGTCTTAGATTTTTCATTCGTTGATTCAATCATAAACATTTTGTATTTGTGCTAATTCAATTCATCTAGCCAATTTTAGCCAATTGACGCTAACGTAACATTTTTAAAATTATATTTTTATAATTTATAATTTTTCTTTTTCATTTTATTTTATTTATTTTTTTCCATTCCCTTTAGTGCCGATGAGGGTCGCCGACAGACCCGCACCTAGGCCCTAGCCAAATTTGGCCAAGCAAGGACACCACGACCATCGCCCGAGACTAGGTGAGGGCTATGACGCCCGCTGTCGACGAGGGCATCGTAGCCCTTACCTGTGGCCGCCAAGGGTCGACCGGTGACCCTTGCTAGCACTAAAGGTAGGGGAAGTGGAAGAGGAAAGGGAAGGAAAAAAATAAAGAAAAGAAAAGAAAAATTATAAAAATATAAAAAATATATATTAAAATATTATTTTTAAAATGCCACTTTAGCACTGGCGGCACCACGTCAATGCTGGCCGACTAATTGGATAGACTGAATTGGTATAAATACAAAATGTTTAAAACTGAATTGGTAAAAAAAAAAAATTATGACTTAATTGATACAATTACAATAAGTTTAGGATTTTTATTTATTTATAATTCTCCTAACAAAATCTTTGAATTACCTTTGAAAGAAAGCTTGGTAAAACTTATAAAAATAAATCCAGCTTAGTGAGGTATCCGTAGCAAGTATCCTCTTCTCCCTTTCTTCTTCTTCTTCTCTCTCTTCTTTCTCTTTTCCTTGCCCATTGTTCTGCGCGAGCTCTCTCTTAAAATGGAGGTGAGTGTTTACTTGTTGATTGGGTCAAATCTTCTTTTTATCTTATTTTATTTTGCTTGGTCCAAAAAAATCCCAATATTACAAAGTAAAGTGTGCCACATTATTATTAGTATAATAAACAAAAGAGCTAATAAAATTTCGAACATATAAGCTCAACTCCAGACTTGCTACAATTACTTTTATTTGATGATTAAGGGTCAACTAAATTAGCCGGCCAAATGAAACTCTCAAGACAAGACAAGAAAAATAAATAAATCCGTAAAGACGGCAAATTTACAAAGGCGTTTTGGCGGGGCCGAGCTGACGGAGTCGATATATGTAATGCAGATGACGTTAGTGTCAGTGGGCCCCACAAGCGGTGGTCTCATGTGTAATGCCGATGACGTCAATGCCAGTGGGTACCCAAGCGACGGAGTCAATATGTAATACAGATGACGTCAAAGTTCCCAGGGAAGCCAGAGAAAATATTGGGTGGGTCTTACCCTCCACGTAGGCGTAGGGTAAGACCATTCGGGCGACACGTGGCTCCACGTGTAAATGGCGTCAGAGCGATTTAAAATCTGCGCGCGCCGCTCCGGGGGCCACCACGACACTCTCTCTCCTCTGCGACGCCGCGACCATCGACTCCTCTCTCTCTCTCCCCGTTCTCCGTTCCGTTCCGTTGCGGGGGAGAACAAAACGAACCTTCGTTCTCGCCCACGCTCTCTCCTCCCAACACACGACTCCTCTCTCTCTCCCCGCTCTCTCTCCTCGTTCTCGCCGACGCTCCTCCGCACGACGCCGACGCCCCTCCGCCGGTTGTCTCCGTCGCCCCCGACTCCGACGCCGACGCCAACGCCAACGCCAACGCCGACCTAGCCTCCGCCCCGAACCCTAGTCGACGACGTCTCCGCCTCCGCCTCCGCCTCCGCCCCGCCCCGAACCTAAGTCGACGCCGACGCCCCTCCGCCGGTTGCCTCTCGCCCGCCCCGACTCCGCCGACCGACGCCGACGCCGACGCAGCCTCCGCCCCTGAACCCTAGTCAGACGTCGACGCAGCCTCCGCCTCCGCCTCCGCCCCTGAACCCTAGTCAGACGCTGACGCCGACGCCCCTCCGCCTCCGCCCCCGACGCCGTCGCCGACGCCCTTTCGCCTCCCTCTCGCGACCCTCGCTCCGCTCTCTCCCTCTTTCCTCTGCGGAGCGCCCTTGCTGGCGAACCCGACGCCGACGAACCCCTGCTCGCGTTTTGGCCTCCCTCTCCGCGAACGAAGGTCGCTCTCTCTCTCTTTCCTCCGCGAAGCGTATGATGATGATGAAAAGACTAGGACTGAGATTAGCATTGTCAAAAGCCTCTTGAGTGTTGTTTCAGATGGCAGCCCACTGGTGAGGGCAGAGGTCGCTGTAGGTTTGTGATCTGCCTTTTATGTTTTATGCGGTTTGTTCCTTTCTTTTGTGTTCTAAGATTCTATTTAAAGAAAGCATAAGATGATACACCGTATTCAACCAATCTCTTGGTACGATGCTGGGGATAAGTTGGTCATAGAACTTCTAAATCAATTCATGTTACAATCAGATTGATCATATTCGCTTCCGAGCTTTAGATATGTGTCTCCTGAGAACTTTCATTTTTACAAAACTCTATTTTTTGCCATAAAGTTTGACAATCTCGTGCAAACATATTGTTATACAGTTTCTATTAAACAAACTCATATAAAAAGGTATTGTTCCATTATAGTCGGATGTCATTAATAGCTGTTCATATATGCTATCATTTGGGAAAAGTGTTATGCCTCATGCTTGAATTGCTCTTGCTGCTTTCTCTTTCAACACCGTTCTCCTTATGACTTTAGAAGGCACTCTAGCTTTAAGATTCCGTTCGTTTCACGGAAAATGAATGATTTGAAGAGCATCTTTTTTAAAATTGATGGATTGTATTGCTTGAAATAATTAGTCAATGAAAATATTTTCATATCGATAATAATTTATGTCTGAATATTTTCGTGAATGATAAAATTATTTATCTATTTATTTATTTTTGTAAACGATACAATCCATCGTTTTTAGGAAAATGTTTTCCAAATTATTCATTTTCTGCGAAATAAATAGAGCCTAGTTCTTCTTGAGTTACCAGTCGTTGTCATTGGCTGCGCCTTTGGTAATATTAAATGTTATGTTTCTTCACGCATGCTTGGTACCATCTTGTTTGATCAGTTGGGAGAAACTATGCTTTAACAAGTGTTTGTTTCTGGTCTTTCAATCGGTCGAACTTTAAGTTGTATGTCATGGGCATTAGTTGGGTATACGTATCCAGGCTATGTTGTTACTGTTGGGAGTGCAACTTTTTAGTCATTATCTTGCTCATGTTAATGCTGAAATGCATGTAATAAGATGCATACTAAAGCATTTGGAAGCATTATGGTGTTTTGCTTATGTGTCAAGTATGCTGTAGCATCTATAAGCTTTCTCAAAATCTTCACTTACTTTAACCGATCCATCTGAATTATTCTGTTACCAACTTCTAGTTTATCAAGCTAAAATTATGTCCATTTTGGTTACTTCATGATCTGCTATTACTTTCTATTTGGCAACCCGACGAAGTTGATGGGAAGACAACTGTTCAAAGTGATCTGCCATGATGCTTTTACCCTAGGACTACCAACTCATGCTCGTGCTCCATTGTTTTCTGGGTTGTAGCTAACAAATGACACGTGTTAAGGAAGTTCAAAGGATATTGTGTTTTATATGTTCCATAAATCATACTTTTCCTTTTAACCACCCTTTTCTCTTCCAGCTATGCTCCGAAATGGGAGGTCTACGGTTTAGATAAAATTGGTTTTAATGGGGACTTTCCTGTATTTGTGGATTATATTTCTTTACCGGACTGTATCTGAATTGTTTAATTTTACAGCCGTGGGACGGTTTGCTTTTGGTCACAACAAGCACCTTAAGGCGATTGCTGCCGCGAGCAATGCCGTCGTTTCCCTCCAACAAAAGGTCGATTATCATTGAAGTTTAGCACCTGTTCGACTTTTCCTTTGAAAACAACGTTTTTGGCTCATACTCATGTTCGTTAATTTATCAAATGCATTGTCGAGCATTACCTCATTGTTATACTCCACAATATATACGAATTACAAAATCTCGTTATATTTTGACACAATAGCAATATTTGATGATCGTCGACTCTGCAATAGTCGATGATTTTTCCTTCTTTTTATTAATGCCAAATAGTTACAGTTTCAATTGTGTGGTTGATCAGATTTTGACTGCTCATCGGAGATGGCAAGCATACAGCGGTGATAGCTCGTGCTCCGACGACCTAATATTCATGGCCAAGAAGTCGTCGCTAATGCGAATTCATGGGACGGAGATAGATGTGTTCCTAGCAGCCAACACCAAAGAAGAAGCTTGCGACTTTAAGGTCAAAGGGAACTGGTTGGAACGATCATGCACCATATACGCCGGAAATGGCACCACCGTCATTGCTCAAGTAAGCTTGGAGTTGAATGGGGGTGTTTTCTTTCTCCTCTGTTCTTTTTTCAGTTAACAAATTTGTAATGTCGTGTGATGTCCGAAGAATACGCGGCGCTTGCTAACTATTTTTGTGTTTCCGTAGATGCATAAGGATCACAAGGCGCAAAACGTTGCACTCGGAAAGGACATGTTCAGCATAACGGTGTATCCGAATGTAGATTATGCTCTCATTGTTGCCCTTGTGGTGATCCTTGAAGAGATTAATGAAGACACGTTTGCTGGAAAGCACTCCTTTTCTTGTACTCGCCCTTAGCCTTTTTCCATCTTCATTTTATCGACCGGGTGCAATTTGCATTTCCTCAATGATAGAACTCTTTCCACAAGCTTTAAACACTTAGAAGCTATGTTGCAAAGCCAAACACAGCGTCGGTCATGCAAGTGGCGCGTCAAACGCTTTTCTCCTGTGTATTGGTGCATCAACGATATTAGATGCCTGGACGTTCATAAGATATGCAGATATAACAAGACAGACCGAGGGGCAGAAGCTGAACCTTAAGCCAAGAGGAGACTCAATATAGCATGGAGTTGCAACAGCCTAAAACCATCTATTTACCCCACTTACACAAGCGTTGCCATTGCCAGAGTAACTTCAAAATACAAGACTTCCGACCATTTGAAGCAATGGTTTTTTTCCTGGATGCCAGCATTTTTTGGCATCACGTCCTAACATCAGTCGCATTTTTGTATTTGTGGTTGAAAACATCAGTCACACATCACACATGCACAAAAAAGAACCGGGACGATCAGATAAGTTGAACATGACTTGCCCATCTAACTTACAAGCGCAATTAATACTGATTCATAGAAAAAAAATCGGATTCTTATGAATTATATCAAGATGCTAACCAGCAGATGTACACCACCCCCATACTAATAGAGAAATCCAAGCCGCGGGGAGTAGCAAAAGGTCAAACAGAATAAATTCTTCGATCTTTTACCAGGCGGAGACCGTGTCATCACATATCGAGCTTAGACAATGAGAATGACAAACAGGAGGAAGATGAGCGAGTTAAAGCCCCAAATTGATAGGAGCAAACCACCCATTTCATTTTGCAGCAACTAAATTAGAATCATCACATTTCACTGCTTTTACAGATTAAAGAGAAGAAGATTAATAAGAGGAAAAAATGGACACACAAGGAGGAGAAGATGAAAAAGAAGAGAGGAATATTTACAGGGATTTACTGGTATAACAGATTATTTGCCAAAGCCCCCATCATATGCAGGACGCTGACCATCTTTGACACTCCATGAGGCTAAAGAATACGTAGCATGCGAATCCACACCCGACGAGTCTACGTGAGAACCGAGATAAGTTGGGATTTTCCAAGTGAACCTCCGGGAGACTCTCTCGTACGGAGATGTGACGATCATCAATTCGCACCGAAAGAGCAGCAGCATCGGTGACGCATCCACCAAACTCAAGCACCTGCGGTGCCACGCAAAAAGAGAGAATGTGCATTTATCTTCCTTGTGCATTTTCATCGGCATATATTGATACGCAAGCATCGGCAGCTCCAGCAGCAAGTAGCACTTGGTAGGGATGGAAAGTCGCAGCTAACCGAACCAATTTTCTGGGCCATGAAAGTTGGGTAGTAACGAATAGTGCCAAGGGGTTGACCATCAAGGCTAAAGACTTTAATGCGCTGTTCAGCTGAGCCACTAGCAATGATTGGAGCATGCCTATGGACAGCTAAGGCAGTAAGACATCCTCTGTGAGCATTTATAGTTAGGTAGGGTTCCACATTGTATCTGACATCAAGGAACTGAATCTCTCCAGCCTGTGAGGCACTGACAATCTGAAAAAAAAATTAAATTAGACCATTCATATAGCAATGCTTCTTTTAAATATAGCCACAATCACATGACACACCACCATCCATCCAATCACCAATGGACAAAAGAGAAGGGAGAAGAGCATTAAGAGAGCAAAACATCCGAATTCATGCGAGCACGAGTCTTTTTCTTATCCGTGCAATCACGGTATGGCTATCCTTCCATTGCTGCAGAAAGACCAAAAATAACCTAAGGGTCTTGAATCGCCTTTATTCTAATATTTAAATAACTCCTCACATTCCAAATAGCAACAACTTATGCTTCAAGAAAGGAAAAGGGTTAAGAGAAGGGGAAAAAAGAAAAAAACACATACATAAGGCTGGCAGAAAGATATTGATGGATAATCCAGTTACCTTCGTTGAGTCAAGTCCCGGTTGAAAGCCAACTCCCACAACCCTTTCTACTTCCTTAGTGTGCGGTCGCATAGCAGAAACGAGCCTAAAAACCAAGCAGATTATGCCGGGTAATCAAAAGCCCCTAAAAATGCATGATACTCAACATCTAAAGAAAGAGGTAGTAAGAAGATGGTAATGCTGGACACAACCAGTTATGAAATGAGGGAAAAAACGAATTCAGAGAGAAAACACAAATATGATAAGACCACGCTTGACATGCTAGCTGTATATGTTGACACAAATTGACACAAATTAAAATTTAGCATGTAGAATCTAATTTAACATATTTTGGACCAATGTGCATTGACAAGAATTACACGCACGATTATGACATGCTAACATGAATTGCCAGCCCTAAAATGAATATGACCACACTAGTCAAAGACAGGTGAGTTTATCAAGTGAAGCACATCAATACACATACATCTTAAGGAAGATTAACACTCAGAAAGCAGTATGGCAAAATTGAGATAAATGTTTGCATTATGCTACAACAATCATACATACATTTCAGGTGCCCGTACATCATAAAGTCTGACTGATCCGTCCACAAATCCTGCAGCATGAAGATCCCCACGCACTTGGGAGGCAGACTATATTTGTAACAGAGTATACATATATCAAGTCAGAGAAAATAAATAAGAAGAGACCATGCAAGCGAAACAATGCACAAAAGGAGGGTAAGACAGGCAGATTCTTATGTAAAACACAACCATACTAAGTAACAACATCAGCAAAACAAATTTTCAAGGATTAGTAGCTAAGTGTAAAGAACTCGATGCAAAGATGGCATCACAGACAACATGCCCCAATGAATAGGAATGTCAACAATGAGAGACTGAGACAAGACCATATTACATCTATCCACCTCAAATCTTTCCTCTCTCAATAGCAGAATGTTTCCAATGCATTGAAGAACACAGACTACAACGCAAGGACAGAAAAGCAGTCCACTATCAGTCTTAGTATCCATTGAGAAACCTACAGTGACATATCCATACATAGCCACAAGTTTCAAGAGACAAACATAGAGATTACCAGCACAAACGGTTTTTCAGGAGAGACTAAAGTATGCAGGAACTTCAGATAGCATGCTCAATCAATTGAGAAGAAAATAAAAAGTGAGGCAATAAATTAAAAGCACCATAAGTAACATGTTCGAATTTAACCATTTCCACTCTATTGATGAGTCTCAATGGTGAATGTTTAGTCACATTACTACCAAAACCGAAGAGTACAGTTTCGAAAGTTGAAGAGAACAGCAAATCTGGCAAGTACATAGATCCAAACATCTTTTACTTCAACAATTTAGACAGATTTTGGACAAGGGAGAACTCACCAAAGTGCCGAGACACTACATTCTCGAAGCGTTGCAATAGAATTGACAAGCTGCTCCTTATCAAGATCCCAGACCATGATGGAGGATATCTCACCTGAAGCATACTTTGGTCATACAGACAAAAAATTGTTACAAATAATGTCTAGCATTGGGTAACATAAAATCAGAAAATCCACCAAGAAAATACTACTATGGACATCCTAAGCAAGTACCGGATATCCAGATCGGCATTTGTTGCCCAGTCCACCACCGCATTCAAACTCCGAACACCTGGTTTATGTCCTTGAATAGAAGAGAATGCTTTGTGACAAGCCTTTGCTTGCCTTTCAAAGCATAATCTCTCCATATTCGAATATTTCCATCACCTACACAAGATGAAATTTTCCTCTCGATTACAATGTAAAATGTAAACTCTTTCCAGCCATCATGACCAACTAAAAAGAATAATTACATGAAGCGACAAGGAGCAACCGTCATCGAGCTCATTCGGAAGGCACAAGCTTAGATATGCCCTTATCCAGGAAGTTGTGATTATCAAAGCTGTTTAGAAGCGCAGCATCCTCATAATTCCATATCCTGGAAAATAAATTATCAGGAAAACGCATTCTTTAGGCATAAATACCTAAACTGTCCACATGAAGCAGAGTTGGCTGACTTTAATGATCATTTTCAGATAGAATATTAAAAAATTAAAAATATATGATGCCTAGAATTGCATTTGAAGAGCTCTTAGAGAATGCATAGAAATTCCACATCCGACAGAATCTTCAAACCGGCTTGCCGAGCTCAAAAAATACTTTGGAAATGGTATAGCTACCGCAAACCCCGATGAGTGAAATCATTATACGAACATGGTATACCTAATGCGTTCATTCTCATCTGCGCAGCAATCACAACAGGAGAAAATGGTTGCAACAAGGCTGCTTTCGTCCCCGTCTCAAATCTACGGGTGTCCCATTTGGCAATTTGGTTATTGAGCTTACGACACTGAAAGTCGAGAGCAAATGAGAAGACACTAAAAAAAGGCAAGGGACTCAAATTTTATGACACGAGAAGAATATAAGAAAAATGTTGAAGACTCACAAGAGTGTTGGCATTTAGTGATGTGCTCAAGTGCCAATTTCTCCCTCTCCTCCCTTCTAGCTGATATTTCTTCACAATCATCAGCTGCAGTAAGAATTGGCTTGGAGAAGTGGCCACAACTCCAATTATAGATAGTTGATTGCGGAAGGAAACTGCGTTCCGGAGCCCCGTAGTTCCTCCGGAAGCTAAAAGCAAAGATCAGCTAAGCCAGATTCCGGAGAACTCATCAAATATGGCCTGAATTCCAAAGAGTAAACTCTTCGCATTCCTGCTAAATAACTTGGCCGAGGAGGACTAACGGGAGGAGTTCGAATGTTAATGGCAACCGACCGCAGATGATAGCTTAATATCAAGGAAGGTATAGCAGATTTAAAGAAAGGAAGATAAACTATCAAATTTGCAACTATAGAAAATAAATGCAGCCACACAACAAAAAGGGGTCCATTACAAGTAATCAAAAAGAACAGGAGCACTTCATTTCTCTTTTGAGACTTGGAGCTAAGTATAAATAACCTGTCGTGTGCATGTCGAACCATGAGGAGGACCGCGCAAGACCAGCAAGACTAGGGGCTCCCGCTATAGTTTCACCAGGCCGCACACTATTGCCAGAGGGTTTTAAAGATTTTGCTACCACTTGCTCAATACCAATAATAGAAAGCACTCGCATGGAGGTGTAGAAAATCCTAATGCAAATGTGCTCCATCCTTATCCAACTATAAACCTTAACATGAATTCTACTAAGTGGAATCCAAAAAAAAAAAAAAAACAGGGAACCTTGGGACGTACGGGAGTCATCAATGGGGTGCCTATCGGTGGGGCTTGGGAAGGCGACGGCGAGAGGCGACGGCGTCGGCGGCGTCCGGGTTTAGGAGCGGGCGCCGCGGAGGAAAGAGAGAGGGAGAGAGCGAGCAGAGCGACCTTCGTTCACGGAGAGGGAGGCCAAAACGCGAGCAGGGGTTCGTCGGCGTCGGGGTTGCCAGCAAGGGCGCTCCGCAGAGGAAAGAGGGAGAGAGCAGAGCAGAGGTCGCGAGAGGGAGGCGAAGGGGCATCGGCGACGGCGGAGGCAGAAGAGTCGGGGGTGAAGGCGGAGGCGGAGGGGCGTCGGCGTCGGCGTCGCGGCAACCACGGAGGAGAGAGAGCGTTGGCGTTGGCGTCGGCGTCGCGGGCAACCAGCAGAGGAGAGAGAGCAGAGGCGTCGGCGGAGGTGGAAAGGGCGTGTGCGTCGGCGTCGCGGGCAACCGGCGGAGGAGAGAGAGCAGAGGCGTCGGCGGAGGTGGAAAGGGCGTCGGCGTCGGCGTCGCAGGCAACCAGCGGAGGAGAGAGAGCAAAGGAGGGGGAAGAGCATTCGGAGAGAAGCACCTGCGACTTTTGTTCTCCCGCAAAACGGAACGGAGAACGGGGAGAACGGGAAAGAGAGAGAGAGAGAGGAGAGAGGAGGACGAGTCGACAGGTCGCAGAGGAGAGCAGAGGAGAGAGAGCGTCAGAGTGGTGGGCCCCAGGAGCGGCGCGCGCAAATTTTAAACCTCTGACGCCGTCGCCTACGTGGAGCCACGTGTCGATCGCTGAATGGTCTTACCCTACGCCTACGTGGAGGGTAAGACCCACCCAATATTCTCTCAGGGAAGCCAACCCGACACGTGCGAGGTGCTAAAAAGGAAAAAACACAGAAACATGTGCGAGGGGACATCATCGTACCTTTTCTCGTATGATGATGTCACCGGAATTATTTATTAGACTTCTCAATGCCAGTGGGTCCCCCAAATTCATATATTTTATTCAGATTATCGCCAAACCTAGAGTAACTTTATAAAAAAAAAAAAAAATACTCTAGAGAATGAAATGATGTGGTCTCTCAATAAAATTTTTGACGAGATTTATCTTTATTGAAATTTTCAGTATTTATTAAATTAATAATTATTTTAACAATGCACTGGTATTTAGAACAATGTTGACTCCAACCAAGTTCTTACATGTCCAATCACGTGAGTACACGTGACTAGCTATGAAAAGCCCTTTTTAATGCATTATCTCTATATGTGAGAAAAATAACAAGTGGGCTATTCAAAAATATATTTCACAATAATATTAATATGTACATTTGCTGTTGATGATGGTTAGATTCTCAATGCAGCTTAAAAGACTAATGATTTTACTGCACTTTTTGAAAGTTTTATAATTTATTTATACTTTCATAGCAGGTTTTAGGACTTTTGATATATTTATCTATTTATTTCAAGCGTGCTACTCTCTACTATATAAGCGATATTGCGAAAGAAACTTTCTATTTTAAAGAAAGATTTGAGCAATGGTTGGGAACAAAGTTTAGTGAATGAATCAATGAGGAGAATTTTAATTAATAACGGTTGTTTCTCAACTATACATGTTTAGACGCTTAACCTAGAAACTCGAATAGCTATTTTCCCCAAAAAAACGACCGCTAATATTTGGGTTGATGATTCGGCGGACTATTTGGCTGAAAATAGAAGAGGGATTTCATTGTGTGGGGGAAAAAGCCCTAACAACTTGTGATCACATAGAAATTAGCAGGGTAAAAATTTTACGCCATACAAGAATATTGGAAAATTAATAAACAGGCTACTTAGACTTTGAATTTGATTACCCAATAACTAAATTTAAATCTCTTTTGCAATTAATGCACTTTTATCAGAGTTTGACCTACGTTAGTATTTTAATGGAAAAATTATTGGGTTCCACTGAAGTGCATCGATCACAGAAAAAAAAGAAGTTTGAAGTTTAGTAATTTGGAGATTGAAATCAAAGCTTTAGATAGATTTCACTTTAGAGATCACGTGTGAAATTTATTTCAAATTAACACGAGAACGCATGCTATTATAAGGGATTATTGAATGGAAAGATACTTTGTAAAACAGATGTATATTGAAAACTATAGGCAGCGCCCATTCAGACAAGGCGCAAGCATGATATTAGCCTCTTTAATTGTAGGTAACCAACATCAGCAAGGCTTTAAAACAAGTCATGCTAGTTTGAGATTTCACAAGCATAGTATACTAGCATGGGGTATACAATGCTACCAAGATCCGTAGCCAACTCGACAATGTCTGTTCTGGTTGAAACTCATTTGCGCCCTAAATATTAAAAACACGCCGTGCTAGCTTTAAGGTCACAGACCAGTGCAACAGCCCATACTTAGTGATGTAGAACTAGAGTTGTAATGAAAACCCAACGAAAACTTAAGAAGCAAATTTTTTTTGTGGAAGAAAATTTATGGTTTTAGAAATAGACAAGTTGGGTTTTTTCCAGTTGGCTTCCCTCAAAGCGTTTGTAATAGCAAAAATTCCGAAAGTTGATTGATTACGCCAAATGAAACTCTGAAGAACAAGAAAGGAAAAATAAATAAATCCACAGAGACAACCAGTCAGTTCACCCATCCCTAAACCAAACCTTAAAAAAACAAAAGACGAACTGAAAAAAATATACGTTGCCCAACGTATGAACATGATTTCACAGTAAAAAAAGAAGAAGAAAAAGAAAAGCTCGATTCCTTGGGAAATTACGTGATGGAGACAGCAAATCCGGATGTTAAGAAAATAATAGAATTGAAAGGAATCGTTTTAGGCCATTCTTTTTCTCTCGACTCGGCGGGCCTGGCGATGAGGAGAAGAAGAAGGCCTCGAGCTATGACTCCCTACCTAACCTTCATAATTTCATATAACCATTACATTATCTTCTTCTATGATCTTTGTGTCAATGGGTGAAATCTTTGATTTTCAGCCAAATATTGGTAAACTAGCCAAATATTGGTAAACTGTCAAAATGTTCGGAAATTAATTGGTAATCAGAACTTAATTAGCTACCGTATATTAGATTTTGAACTTTTTGAACAATTTTCTCATCCATCTAATAATCCATTCCACGAGCTTTCCTTTGATGGTTTATCTTAAGGAAGTTCACAATCGATATGCATTTGAAGGTGCCTTTAGTTGCATTCTCACTGAAATTTTAACCACATACTCTCACATGCAATATATATGCGAGCTCCATATCAATGTGCATTTGCAAGGAGCGAAACCGTGGCGTTTGGGGGTAGAGAGGTCTTCCCTCGTGAATCCCATGTCAGAGAAGATTCAGATTTTCTGGCCATAGATTTGAGCTCAACGACAAATTTGACGTTCAAAAGCTCAAATTCGGCCCATGACGCATGCGCGCACGCAAACCCCTCGTCGTCGAATTTGGAATTGGAACGGCAATTCGAGGAGTGGGTGGTGAGGGCCCGACAAGAAGACCATAGCTGCTCTCACCCCGTTGGCTGTTACGTCCACGAGTCTGCCTCTCTTGCCCGGACACCCACGTCCACGCTTGCTCTCTGCAACCGTTGGACTGTCAAGGTCACCGAAATTAATATTCTAAAAACTTGTACCTTTTCGATCTTTAGTTTCACCGAAACTCTAAGTTACTTCATGTGAAAACCGAAAATAAAAGAAGAACAATATAGGGAATAAAAGAACAATGCGGTCCCTCGATATGTTTTTAACTAGGTTTACCCTTATTTTTATTTTATTTTTTCGGATTCTCATTAATTATTAAATCGATGATATTTTCAACGCGAGGGACCCTTCAATCAAAAGAGGGCCAGTGATGGTTAACCAATGCTTATCCGTCCGGGTGATAAGAAAGCTCAAAACTCACCATATTAGAAAGTTTGCTTTAAAAGTTAAAATTAATGAATGGAGATAAAAAGAAATATAAAAAAAAGGATGGCGAGCAGCACTTGAATTTGATTGACAGAAGGGAGGCACACGCCAAAGGTGTGGACAAAACCCGACTCTAGTGCCATGTTAGAAATTCCAACAAAAAAATAAAATTTAAGTTAATAAACAGAGAGATCACATCTATATGAAAAGCACAAAAACCGTGTTGTCAAGCAATTGATAATTCCAACGAGCCATATACAATGTCATATCTCGATAATAGTATATATTGCGGGTTATTAGCCAAATTTCTCTCATGCGATATATACTAGTATACGTCGCATTAGGTTCTAGTAATGTACTATTGCGATAACTAATGTATTTTGTGCTGTCCAACATCTAGAACTCATGAATTAATTGAGGTATCTATACCTTATGCTTTTCTCTTCTTGTTTTACATTACATGAAAGAAAGAAAGAAAGATGGCTATGTTTCACAAGTGTGGAACTATTTCTACATTTTGCCTGACTGATTGATTCAATGTACCATATTGATCATTTATATCGCATACAAAAATGAATGAACAACAATTGTACGCTTCATTCATAAAAATATTTAAATATAAATATCATCGATAATGAAAATTTTTTTCATTGATTAATTATTTCAAACTATAGAAGACATCAGTATTTGAAATATACTTTCCTAATCTTTATTTCCTGCAAAATAAACGGAGTCTATATGAATTGTTTTTCAAATATGTTGCGCATGGAAATAATTTGTTTTGATATTTGAGCCCTTTAAGTAGAGCGTTTTTTCGTCATTTGGATGCGCAAAAGGAAAACCGGTTCTTCCGATTTCCTAGGGCAGTTTTCACTTTGCACCTTCTCTTCTCCTCTTCTTCTCCACCTATCTTGGAGATATTTTCACAAAACTCCTATTAAAATAAAAAGGGAAAACGAGGAAGCTTCCGCTTAAAAAACGAAGTCAATGTGTTGCAGAATGCTCGTTGCTCCCAGTACCACGCACCAAAAATTAGAAATGACAACCCCATCTCGCCATCTCGCCCCGTTACAATGACGAAATCGAATCCCAATAGCCAGGGCCGCCGCGGTCCTTGCTGATCACCGCCCACCGTATCGCATTTGCTGTGCTCGCCATTCTTGCCCTCCTCACAGCCGTCTTTGTGCCAAAATTGACGGGAAGAGATAAGCACTAACCATATCATCTAAAATCATCGACGATCACGTCGGTAATTTCCGACCAAAATTGACAAAATATGAAAATATTTATGACTTTTTTTTATAATATTTCCTAGTATTTTATCCCAAATAATTTGTCGAAATGATCTTTGACCACAATGACTTGTTATATATTTCGAATTTCAGGTTTCATCTGCAATATATAAATTTTCTATTAAAATAGGTTCTTCAATTTTTAAAATTTAAAACTTCCTCAGCATTTTTTGGAATCTTGACCCGTTTCGGTTCATAATTTTGCCTTAGAATCATGCTTGCCTCTCAATTTGGAGCGGTGGGGCTGGACGGCGGCTCGAGGAGGGTCGGACAATTTCCCTCAGTTGCTCTCTTCCTCCTCTCCATCTCAAAATCTTTCCATTAAACAGAAATGCGGGCCCATCCGTTCTTTCATTCGTGTCCAACAAGGGAAGGGCAAACCGACGAGCACGTCTTTGACACCACAGCAGCCGGAACGGACAAAGTCGGCAAGTCCAAGTGCAGTTCTCGCTTTCCGTTTCCCGCAATTTTTAGCTATTTTAAGTCGGGAATATGTGGGATCGAGCAGATTAGGTTTGGCCAATAAAAGCATTATCCCTTGAAGCTTTCGTCCCCATCCCAAGAGAATAAATGGAGCATGGACATTGAGAACGAAAATATTATTCTCTTAGAGATATTTCCACAAGACCTATTAAAATAAAAAGGGAAAACAAGGGAGCTTCTGCGTAGAAAATGAACTCACTGTGTCATAAGATGCTCATTGCTTCAAGCATTACCCACCGAAAATTCCGAATGACAACCCCACCTTGCCCTCCTCATGATCATCTTCCTATTAATACCTACTATAAGTGCCGACCGTGCCATGTAAGATCACCGACGACTGGGTGAATACTTTCTAGCCAAAATCACCCGGATGGGCCTAATTGGCCATATGTGAAAATGTTTAACACTAAAGCTGGAATAATCAAAAGACTTATAAACTTGCATTTAATGAATAAGTTTAAAGAAACTTTTCACTATGTTTTTCATATTGTTCACACGTTAATTAAGTTCCGCTGTAAATTTTCCCCTAATTAAATTTTTCCGAGTTTAACGTTCATTTACAGATAGAGAAAATGATTTATCGGATTCGTCGTAGGGTTGGCTCATGAATTGGGTTCTTTTTTCTTGATTCTCTGAAGCAGCGTGATAGATTGTGATGTTGAAGACCACCTAACGATAAGGCTTACCACTATCTCCTGCCTTGACTTTTCTGTTTTCCGCTTTCAGATTCTGATGATACGCCAACCGTACGCGAATCCCATTTTTTATATGCCTTCCGATCGATTTGGGTGGGGCAGCCTCGAATGGAATGCGGTCGGGCCGTACGAATGCCAGCAAAGCAGCAGAACCCCCGACAACCTTTGCATTGCCGAACACGGCCTTCGCACGGATCTCAGTAGCAGGACCGTCAAAACCAGGCCTTTTCCCCAAAATAAAGTAGCCATCGACTTTGATCGTTTAATGCTCTTTGGGTTCGTCCCGTTGCGCTGGGATTTTTGGTTTCTGCCCCCATTAAGTTTTTCCAAGAGAGGAATAGCTGAGGCAATATTCCAAAACTTTTATTTCAATTTGCCCTCTTAAATTGAAAAAGCTTTATAAACAATTCCAAAATCTTGCAGATCTAATCCTTAGATAAACAAAGGCAACACAAGCAATAGTTTTTAGTGGATTTTTGAAGGGCAAGAGCATCGCCTCCTTTTTACTTTTTTGCGCCCACAGTGAGAACAATATCTCAATTACTTCAGCAAATGTGGTTGATTTATTTGTAATCATTCGGAAGAAAATTTTCCGCAGTGAGAAATTTTTCTAGATTAGTCCCTCGCACAAGCCACTATAAAAGCTGTAATTATAAAGGATCGACTTTAACAATGTAGGGAAAGAATGAGACGAACCAGAAAGACACATGGGCCCAAAGACTTATGTAAGTCGCATGTCGTCACCAAAAGCGGAGCCACCTTATTCCGCCGGAAATAATCTTTCAATGGAGACTGCATATAATCTTTCAATCGAGACAACATAGAGGACCACATTCGTTGAACTTGATAACTTCTCTAACCAACCGAAAAATTAGAAGAATTATCCAAAAAATCCTAAATTTACTATATTTTTGTCAACTCAATTATAATTTTCTTTTAATTTTATATGGTTATGACATGTTAAAAGTTTATTTCACAAAATAATATACAAAATGTGTTTTTTCTGCAGCAACCAACATGTCTATCTAAATACAATTGAGTTTAGATAAATGCCTTAAGGAGTCGCTAGCGTCAGTTGACTTTCTCACCCTTTCAAAAAGAACTGAAAAGAAAAGTCCAAAATTTATTTTCTTTTAAATAGAGTTTGAAGCATAATAATAACGCCTAGAGGAATCGTTAGTGTTGGTCCCCTCTCCCACCCTTTCCAGAAAAAAAGAAAAAGAAAAAGGAAGTCCAAAACTTCTTTTCTTTTAAGTAGAGTCTAAATCAAAATCATAATACCCAGAAGAGTTGCTATCATTGGTTGCCTCTCCCTCCCTCTTATAAGATGAAAAAAGAAGAAAAGAAAAATCCAAAATAATAATTTGATATAAAAATGATCTTGTGTATTTAAATACTAATGATTTTAGACAAGTCAGAGGGAGCCGCTATCGTGGCTAAGCCCTTCCACCCTTTTATAAGATAAAAAAGAGAAAAAAAAAATGGAAAATTTACTTGCTTCAATTTTCCTTCGCCGAGCGATTCTATGTTCTTCATCTGTAAGAACAGGTCTGGAAAAATATTTTGTAGACAGGGAATGGTGGGTAATTTTATAGGTACTTCCTGATTCATATTTTGCATGAACGTGACTTTTAGCCAAAAAATGATTGAGCAACAATTTTTAATTGATTGTGAAAATAACAATTTATTCTGAACCACAAAAAATCAAACAACAAATAATTACAAATTGTTATGGGGTCCATTTTTTAAAGAATTTGTGGCTCATAACAATCTCTTATTATTACTCCAAAGACTATTATGCTAACAAAGCCCCATTTTGGCCTAATCAATTACGTAACTCATCTATGCATTGGATTGTTTGTCCTCATCACCGTCACACCTTGCAACCTAATAATCACAATCCAGGCACGACCCTCCCATTTAAATTCTCCGCAATGGCAAACTTATTATATGAGGGTGATTGTGATCTTATGCGTATTATGTTCTTGCGGGGAAGAGAGAGCTGACCTTGAAACACAGACCCATTGTCGCGACCCAATTTTTCGGGTTTGCCACCTAAAACTAGGTTGATGGACTACTAAGTTTTTTAAACTTAGCTCGGGCTCTCCCAAGCCCATACCAAATCGCGACTTGAGTCTAAACTTTTTAAACATGCAAAATACTATCTAGGAGTCGCCACTAATCTGTTTTTGGTAGGTCGATTAGACACCTAAGCAAAATAATGGGAGAATTATTTTACTCCTACGAATCAGAGACTAAGGGTACGGGGACTTGGTTACACTAGACTATCCTAGTGCCCTTTCGGTACCATTTCTTTTTAATTTTTTAAAAAATGTTTTACAGACAGCTTGATTTGATTTTAATTCACTTTCCTAACGTGTGAGGCGATCATGCGAGTGCACAAACCGCCAATTTAACACCCGAGAAAGCGAATAAAATAATGCAGGACTTACCTCAAAGCAACGAAAGCAACTGCGATGTTAGGTCAGAATTCATATCAATAATCCTAGATATGATTTCTAATTAATAAGCAATCACTAAATTTTTTGTTTTCACTTTATTTAATGAAAATCGTGCAATGCATGCTACTAATTTAACATGAAATGATATGACGTGGCAATATGACCTAAACTATATAATATGAATAAGTATGCAATCCATCTTAAAGCATGAAATGAATTTATTCTAATTTTTGTATTTTCCATGAAATTCAAAATTAAAGAAATGCAACAATTAAATATGCAATTTAATCAAATGACCTAGTTCTAATGACGAGCAATGAACTTAGCAACAATCATTAGATGACGAAAATTTCATAAACCTAATCCTACATGTCGATTTACTAAACCTATATGCTCATGCAGAATTTTGATTTTTTTTTTAAATAATTAATTATTAAATAAATATTAAATCTAAACTATCAACAAAATAAAGCAAGAAAGGATTAAAATAATCGAAAAAATAACCTGTTGTCTCACAGGTCAAATTAACAGTTATTCTAACCCTAATTATCACAACAAAGAGATCAAAATAATTATAAATCTGATCCAGAAGTCTTACGGACCAAATCAAATAATTATCGTGATTTAACAATTGAAATTCTATCAAAAAGCCCAAAAATTAATATAATTAAAAAAATGATCCGACGTCTTACGGATCAAATTAATAATTATAATAATTTGGACAAATACGAGATCCATGAAATGAATATTGACATACCATATTCTAACTTAAACAATAATAACAAAATTTAAAACACAATAAAATAACATAAAATAAACAAAAGAAAGAAATAAAAATAAAACTAAAGGAGGGGAATTGCAGCAGCATTGGTGGGCATATGGCTAGTTCTTGATTTGATCATTTGCTAGTCTCCTCTGAGAACTTTTTGAGTGGACGCCCCCCCTTCTCTTGCCGTCTCTCTCTTGTCAATTATGGTGGAATATGGAATTGTGTGGCCTTTTGTTCGGCATTGAATTGCCTGTGACCACAACATCAGAACAAAACAAAGTAAATTAGGTGAAAATATGGGGTGAACAACTTTAATAGGGAGAGAAACAACCTGGTTTTATCACGGTGAAATCACGGATGGCAATCGCCGCTTAGGTACGTTGGCCACTTCGATGTCTCATTGCTGGAATTATCGTCGAGATGTAGGAGTTTAATCTAGGCAAGAAAAATAAAATCACCTTAGTGCGAATAGCAAATTGGAATTGCACACAATCAAACTTAAAAAAAAGAAGAAGCTCGACTTAGGTTTATGCTTGTCGTCAATATCCATGAAGCATGATGAACATGGGGCATCGTCAAGAAGATTACACCATCGCCCGAGATCCCTGAGGGTGTGTGCCTCTCCCCTAAAGAAAATTGAACTCAAAAGAAACCAAGGAGAAAACCTTCCTCACTTTTGCTTTGAATTTTTTTGAAAATCGCCCTCCTCTATGAGGGATTGTCTATCGAATCTCTCTACGTTTTCTCACCATTTTTTCCCCTTGTGAGCTCCACTCCCCTCCTTTTTTCACAAAATTTGGTCTCCTTTTATAGTGGTTCCGAGCAGCTGCTTTGTATGGCATATTTCAAACTTCCATCTTTTGTTGCATCAAATCAAGCGTGCAAATCGAAACGTGATTTCGTAATCTGCTCGATTTTACTTGATTCCTTCCATTTTATCAAAATCCCTGCCCTTTGTTCACCTGATTTCTCTGATCGAGAATTTGCTTCCACATTTATTATGATTTGAAAAATCACCGAAGCAAAGATTGCTAATCAGAATTTCCACATTCCATTCATAACCAAATCATATTGATCTTCCCCTTATTTTCCTTTTGTTCAAAATGCAATTTTATTTTTCCAAAATTAGGTGTCAACACCCATGTTGCAGGATCCGATAAAAAAAAACACAAAATAAAAACCGCTGTTTACCATAAGAAAGGCCAGAGCTGTGAGTTCTAGAGTGGACTTATGCTTATCCTTTGTCAGATTTGCCAATAATTAGTTCTCAAGTCGGTAGGTAATATCTATATCATATGTTTTTCCTTTTTTTTTTTTTTTTTTTTTTTTTTTTAAACTAAAGAAGTCCATTGAGGTCGAGAAGTAAAGTGTCGAATTGGATCCTCCGGAATTACTTCCCGTCCATCTTGAGAAATTCACAAAATTGGCAGCAATTCCTTACGCCCGAAGCAACAATATGTGACAAGCGGCAGCTCAAGGGTAAGTTGCCTTCAAGAAATAGACTAGTAATTCTTTAGTGGCACGAGAGCAACAAGAATTAGTTGCGTGCTGTATTGAACTGTTGTGCCGACATGCTTGTCCTCTTTACGTAATTGATGCCTTTTGAATGCAAAGTCTGATAAATTAAGTACCTTTCTCACAATAATAAACAAGTCATATCACCTCCGAAGACTATTCGACATTCACCCCCCGATTTTCTAACACTTTACTCACGTAAAAGCTTGACCGAATCACCCTTATTTCGTGGACATGGACATGCCTCGGGATTGGGGGTCTTTGAGAAGAATGCCAAAGAAAAGAAGTTAAAAAAACTTTTAGATTTTCTTTTCTAGTGGACCTTCATTGTTACAATTCCCTGCATTCATGTGAGAAGAGTACATCATGCGATAGTCATGCTTGGCACAGATTGATGCTAATTCGCGCCTTCATGCCATTAAATTGGCTGGAGTTGCGGTTGTAAGATCACATTGCAGTTACGCAACGCCGAGGCAATTTCAATAGTAGGGTCCTCCCTTGATTGTCGCATGAAAAGCGATGCAAAAAGTGACGCCCTATCTCGACGTCTGCCCAAAAGAGAAAAGGGTTTGAACCATTTGAACACCAAAAAACTACTAAAAGAAGTTGAGAAAAATTTGTGAAGATGCAGAAAATTCCAATCATGTTAAAGACAGCTTACTCCCTTCGGTTCCCTAATTTTTTTCTTTTTCGTCAAACGGTTCCCTTAATTTAAGTGGGTACAAGAAAGCTGGCGATTGGGTGCGCGCTATCCAAGAGAACCGTCACACTTCACATTTGTCAGTGGAGTCAAACGTTGTATTGTGTTCTTTTATGGATAGCAGATTTGGCCACTTTCGCATACCCCTTTTTTCTTTGGGTCAATGTTAAATTAATCATCTTAGAATTGTTTTGGCCGATGTCCCTCCATACATTTCGATGAAATTAATTAATGAGGATGCGTGTAATTGAACGACACGCCCACTATCCCAAAACCGGAAGTATCCATAATTGGTCAAGACCTTGTCGAAGGAGAATGGGCCTGATTTGCTAATAAAAATCACCCTCTCGTGTGCTTATTAGTTCGAGCCTCTCCGTGCGTAGAGCTTCTGGTTTCCGAAATCTTCTCGTTGCTTTTACAAGAAAGAAACCCAATTCTGGTCAGGTTACTTTGGGCTCTCTTGAAGGCGATGGCGGAGAAATCGGAGGATATGCTGATATTCAAATTATTTGAGCATTTGGAAAACTCTATGGAAAATAGATATATTAGGTGTCAATATGTGGATATTTCAAAAGTGTTGAGTGCTTTGAATATATGATAAAAAAAATTAAGGATAAATCATCTAAAAGGTAGGAGGGTTTTGCATATTCTTTTTTGTTCTTTCTTTCTATCTCAAAATCATGTCCGAACATTATGTCCTAAAAGAAACTTTGTCTTTTTTGTCTTTTTGTTATTTTATGTACTCGATCATTTCAAACCTACTTAAAACTTTTGGAATATACTTTTATACTTGATCAATATACATATATTGACACTTTATATAACTTTTTTTTTTTTTTTTTATAGTTTTCTACGACTCAATTAATATGGATATCAACATGGCTTTCAAGAGAACTCGAAATGACCTGATCAAAATTAGATTTCTTTCTTGTAAAAAATATATGAGGAGATTTCTTTATGGCGATATATCGTGCCTGACAGGGACAGCTCATCGCATTCCAATCAGACTTTTCTTTAAGGAGACGTGGGGGTTTCTAGTTGTGAGGTAACTTCTTGGTGATTTATTTATTGAGCAATAACCCGAGGCTAATCCTTGTGGTATTGTGTGTAATCTAAAGCCAAGAAAACATTTGAGCATGTAAGTGATTGTACTCTCCGACTAATTGATTTGCAATTGGCTCTTGTGTTCTTTGTTGTTTACTTCTATAATGCTTTCATCCTCTCGTGTTGATACAATTGTAAGATTCGTTAATTTTTGCATTAATCTTTACAACAAATTTCGCATTCTTTGTCATTTCTAAAATAAGATAGGACACGCGATTGTTTGAAAAGGAAAAGGCAATAAATGCACATTATTAAGGATTACAAGGACCTCAAGGAAATAAACTTCAATAGTGCTAAGCCAAGTATGACTTATGATGACTATCCACTGTCTTTTTCTTAGGCATGTAAATAGTTTTGTCCATCACATCTTAGAGCTCTTATCACATAAAGTTCTTGTTAATGACTAGTCTGCCGAGTTAAGGTCACGACCTCATTTTGATGATCCTACTCATCACTAGTTCATCCTTCTTCATCGACTCGCTTGCTCATACTCATCACTAATTCATCCTTCTTCACCGACTCGCTTGCTTATCAGTAAATTTGTTATAAGCATCCTCTGTTATTCATTTTCTGTGTAAACCAACCTTGGAACAAGCTATAGCCTAATCCATCTGGAACATAAACAAATGAGCCTTACAAAGACATGGCAGTCTAGTCGTCCTGGCCATCCTACATGGGCATATGCCACATTAGTGATTCCAGGCGAAAATTGGGCGAAAAGACTACATTAAAATTTTGCACAAAAATTTAAGACTAAATGGTGATATTAGAAAGTTCATGAATAAAAGCTGCTTTTTTGTCTCTTTCTTTTCAACCTAATACGCTTTCTACTCAGCTTCGTCAGTCGCATTTCATGTGGCAAAGGATTAGCGTAGAAGATATGCATTAATTAGTGCTGGTCTGTACAAATTTAGATGGGCCTCAACAACGACGAGCCTCCAATTCCGGATCACGGGGATGGGTAGGGAAACGCTTTCAGGGAACGGCTTTCCTCTCCTCGTCCTTAAAGACCTGAGGCACTTTTGGTTTCTCTAGCAGCACCTTCCAGCCACGGCGAGCTTCTAACTAGCGTCATTTTTGGATAGTGTTTTAAGGGTTCGTTCGTTTCTCGAAAAATAACTTCCGGGAAAATGTTTTCCGGATTTTCCAGTGTTCGTTTCACGGAAAATGAACTAGTCAAGGAAAATGTTTTCCATCATTGGAAAAAACAACCTTTAAAGTGAGGAAAACGTTTTCCATTTTTGAAAAGTGGAAAACGTTTTCCATGACTTCTTCCCTCTTACTTCTTTTTATTAATACATTTTCATTTTATTTTTATGCTTTCTTTTTTTTTTTCATTTTTTTTTAAAATCGAATTTTTAATTTCTTTTCTTTTCATTTTTCTTTTCTTTCCTATTCATCTTCTTCTTCGGCCCGATCGTCGCGGCCGGCGATCGGCCGCAAGCCGGCGGCCGACGACCTCGCCGGCCTCGCCCCGGGCACAGGCGGAGGAGCTCGGGCTCGCGATCCGGGCGAGCCCGAGCTTTGCCGCCGGATCCGGCGAGCTCGCGGCTCGCGTGAGCACGGTGGCTCGCGGCGAGCTCGAGCGAGATCGGCCGAGCCTCGAGCTCGCCGGATCGGCCACCAGTGCCGGCCATCGTCGGGCGGGAAGGAGGCAACGACGGCGGAAGGAGGAGGAAGGAGGCGGCGGCGGAGGAAGGAGAAGGAGGAGGAAGGAGGAAGGAGAAGAAAAAAATAAAAAGAAAAAGAAAGAAAATTAAAAAAATAAAAAGAAAAAGAAAGAAAAATAAAAAAATAAAAATTTCGATTTTATAAAAATATAAATAATTAAAAAATCATTTTTTGAAAAAATATAAAAAAAATAAAATTATTTTTTTGGTCAATTAAAAATATTAAAAATTCAAATTTGGTAATTTTTCTCAAACAATTAAATGAGCTAACGAACGGTGGAAAATATTTTCCACTCAAATTTTAGGTTTTAGCCTAACACCGGAAAATAAGTCATTTTCCGGAAAATGACTTCCAGGGGAAAATATTTTCCGAAAATGTGATATTTTCCGCGAAACGAACGGACCCTAAGTTAGGCGTGACTGTTTGTTCGCTTATTTTGTTATGTTGTCATTGAAATCTTAACGGGCGAGTGCTTAAGAGCTAAGTAAGGAGCTCCTTTTGGGCGAGGCTCCAGCTTTTATCATAAGAGACTATACTCTGTAAATCTTTTATCAAGAGTTAGGTCTTTCCGAAACTCGGGTGATTATGCAAAAAAAAAAAAGAAAGCATTTAGACACGTTTTAACAAATTAGATGAACAAATGGACAGTTCGTCCAAGAAATTGATGGGACTAACAAATTGCAGCCTTTCCTGAAAACAATTGCACTTTGTTAAAATTTTCAGCTAAAAAATAAGCCCACATGTACTCTAACCACGCCCCATGGAACGGATTTATAGTAAAACACAAAGTGCTATCATATGACGTAGGAGAAGGTTTGGATTGTTAATCATAAACTCTTATAAAAGGAATATGCCCTAGGGTCCTTTGCTGGTATATATGTCATAGCATGGCGGGTTGGTCATATCCAGTAGGGGTATGCACCGGACCGGTTCTACTTGAGAATCGGACCGGATTGTCCTAAGAAAGGGTCTAGTTCCTGATTCCAAAAATTTGAAACTAGTGGGAAACCGCTCGATTTTCAAGTCTAAGGATGCGTTTGGTTCAATATTTCCAATGAGCTTTCAGCCCCCAAAACCCTTTGAAGAAATGCTGGATCATTTGGCAATTGTTTTAAATGAGCTTTCGGCCAAATGCTGGCCTTGGGAAAGCTAAAAGCTCAATACTAGTAGAGACTAGTATTGGGCTTTCAACATTTAGTTAAATGCCGAAATTAATTTTTTTCTTCCAAAACTATCCTCACTAATTTTTCAAAATTCCAATTTTGTCCTTGGTTAATTTTTTTAATTAAAAAAAGGATACAACCCTTCGTTGGACCGGCGAAGGGCTACGGCTGTTGGCGCAACCCTTGCCGGTCGAGGGACCTCAATGTACCAAGTAGATCAATTTTTGGAATTGGTTTTACAAAAGATGAAAATCCTAATTTCTCTTGCATCATTTTCTTCTTTGCCTCCTATTTCTCAAACATAGCTTGCCGCTCTTCTTTCCTCTTCGCTCGCACGGGGCAGTTGCCCTCGCACTTTTTCGCCACAGGAAACCTCGCGACTCTTCTTCTTCTCCGAGCGATCGCAAGCTGAGCGCGCTCGGTCGCCATTTGAACCCTCCCTCTAAGGCTACTCGAAAGTTCATTTTCGGATTTGAGAGCGAGTCCTTGGCTCTTTCGGTGACCGTATCTTCCACGGAAGCTTCCAGTACAAAGTCCGGCATTGCGTTTGGGAAATAACGATCTGCCATGCTCGAGTTAGAAAGCTCTCGCGAGCAATGAAATACGACTTGAGAGAGAGAGAGAGAGAGAAACTTTGAAAAACCTGCTGGTTCGCGAGTTTGGTCCCATTATGGGCCTGGCCCGATGGGCTTCAAGTGAAGCCTCGCTTCTACACAGTAAGTTTGGATCTGCGATGCCTTCATTTTGCACTTCTTTGCAAAGATATGGCCAGATCATTTCTTTCGGGTCTGTTCGTTTCGCGGAAAATGGATTATTTCCGGAAAATATTTTCCCAGAAGTCATTTTTCAGGAAAATGACAATATTTTCTCAGTATTCTATTTAAAATCTGAAAATATTTCCGAAAATACTTTCCGGTGTTCGGTAAGGAAAATATTTTCCGCTCACCGATTGACGAGCGCGAGGGTCAAGCTTGAGGCTCGCCAGATCGACAAACGCGAGCTTGAGATTCACTTGGTGACAATTGATGATTAGCCAAGAAAGAAGAAGATGAGAAACAAAGAAAAGAAAAAGAAAAGGAAATTAAAAATAATTCGAATAAAAAAAGAAAAATACTATTTAAAAATAATTCGAATAAAAAAAGAAAAGAAGAAGAAGAAAGTGGAGGAGGAAGTGATGATTTGTAGAGATGTGAAATAAGAGAGATCAAGTAAGGAAAATGTTTTCCACTTTTCAAAAGTGGAAAACATTTTCCCCAATTTAGAAAACATTTTCCCTTTCATGGAAAACATTTTCCCTCGGGAATTCATTTTTCGTGAAACGAACACCGGAAAATCCGGAAAACGTTTTCCTGGAAAACACTTTCCATGAAATGAATGAAGTGAGAAAGCTTGTCCAAAGAACAAATATAGGAACCTCCGGCTCATGAAATACTTACGTAACTCATGAACGAGGTAAGATGCAAGCCTAATAGTGGCTCGCTGCGATGCGCATCTCGTCTACAGGTAAATGCCCTTTCCTCATTTTACTATGTCCACCCAATAAGATTGAGATACCAAATTTTTCATGCAGTAGAAGAGTTACCCACTTTGAGGATACACATAAGCATGTGCTTAAAAAATGATACCATAAAAAGTAACCAAAAGAAAACAGGTTTTCGAGTAGAATTTGGAATCGGACTGAAAAAATAAGGTACTTTTCAGAATTGGTTATGGAATAAACATGATAAGTTCCAGGTTCAAAAAGCTGATAACCAATTCTAACATAGTAGCTTGATCATGAGCATCAAGCTCGAGTGGTTGTGGTAGCCACGAATCTAGAGCATGAGCTTGAATGGCCATGGCAGCTACAAGATTGAGACTTGGCAACCATGGCCATGGGTCGAGCTCAAGTAGCCATGGGCGAGGCTAGCCTCAAGAGCCGCAAGAGAGGCTGCCTTTGCCCGTGGCCACAATGGCCTTGTCTAGATCCGAGCGAGGGCATTGCCATACTTGCCAACCATGGTAAAAAAAAATAAAGAGGGAAAATAAAATTTTTGAAAAATTATAAAATATTATTAAAATTGTCAATATCAATGCATCGGTTGTGTTATATGGGATTACTAATGTCCACATTAGTGATTTTTAGCCAAAATTGGCTGAATGAATTCAATTGGTTAAAAGAGAAAATGTTTAGAAAATCAATTGGTAAAATTGAAATATTTATGATCAAATTGATAAAAATAAATTAGGTTTAAAATCTTTTAGACAATTTTCATCTAAAAACTCACTACTTCTTTTAACAGTTTCTGTATGGGATATGTGGAAACTAACCATCGTACTTTGACCTTCCACATGAATGGGAATGAGATCCCCAGACCAAAACAACAAAAACCACAGTGCCTAGCTTTTTTATTTTAGGAAATTGCGAGTGAAGATGACCTTAACTTAAGATCAAATCATAGCAAATAGTCCAATGCGCACGCACTTCATTGAGATGTGGATCGTGCAAGCCAATAGACAAATCCGCCCAAAGAAAACCGAAAGCTAATCCCAATGTCCAAAGGCTCAACAGCCTCAATCCTCCATGTCGCGACCCTCCCGGTGTGGTCCGAGAAAGACGAGCTGAGAAATGATTAAGGAAACATCATATTAAAGCCTCTAGATGAGAAGGAAGTGAATAGGATAAAACCCAGCCCAACCCAACCCTTACGATCGAACCGATTTTTATAGATCCACGCCCAACGAAGAAACTGTATAAAAATAAAGTGCCAAACAAGAGTCTCCGGAGCGGATTAATGCTTGGAAATCACCGGGAGGGCGCAGCATAAGAGAAACAGAGTAGAAACACTTCATTGTTGAATGACCATCTGGAAACGACCTCAGATGGGAATTCTTAGCATGGGCCATCATTGAGTAGGGGATTGCATTTAGAAGATGGAGCCGAATGTTCTCTAGAATGTCACTAACACACGTAGTGTCAATGTAATAGGGGTCTGTTAGTGCTCCTAACGTTGGTAAAAAAACCTTAAAACTCCATATGCCAGAATGTCGGAAATGTTACGGTCTGGGTCTTTTTGGTTACATTTTGCGTAACAAATGGATAGTCGAGACTCAAGACAAGCGTGGTGCTCGGAGGAGAGTCGCTCCGACCTATTGAGTCAACCATCGACTTCTATCTTCAGTCTCTTTTGACAAAGCCACCTGACTCCAACCTCGGTCTTGGTCTAGCTTCAAAGGAGCAATTAGACTTCTTAATTTCGGTATCTGCACTTTTTTTTTTTTTTTTTTTGGTCAATAGGTATCTGCACTTTATTAAGCATTTTTTCGCTTGACTAATCTTTCATGAATGCACATAAATGGTCATGTCCATATATATTTGACAAGGCTTCACCATAGAGTGATATGCTTGAATCCCAATATTATTTTGAGTGAAAAATGTCATAATTTGAATACGAATTTTGCCATTCAAATTGAAGCATTTAACTAGTCAGTCAATTCTATGAGACTGACTCAGTTGCCTCCTTTACAACGGAAAAAGCAATACGAACTTTGGGATTGCACACCAATACAATGCATAATTAGAAACCAAGTTAGGAGAAAAACTTTCAAAACCTCACAAATTAAAGACATGATAATAACTCGAAAATTCCAATATCGAGAGAACACAACTTTAACAAAGAAGTATACATAAACCAACAAAATAAAATAAAATTGATGTATTTGCCAAAGTACTAAACTAGGAAAGAACCCTCCAATGGATGCCGGGATTTGTAGAAGCTAGAAGAGTCTTTAGAATCTGAAAAAAATGACGGAAAAACACAAGATCGTGAGAATTAAACCTTATTTATATTAACAGAATAAACATGCAAAATTGATTTCCGGTAATGCAAAAGATTTCGATAAAACCACATAAAATTTACTTAAATTAAGCGTTTAATGCTACAGAAGCACTCATTACGTATCATAACTGTAAATTGTTCGGACCACTTAATCATAAATTAATGTGCTTGATTGATGATAAGAAGTCATGTGCTTGTAAGTTTTCTTACCAGAGTAGAGTGATGGTGTCGGGAATGCAGGTCAGGGTGCCTCCGAGGATCATCCAATCGCCGCCACCCTTGTTTTTGGTCGGAGCTGTGAAGGTCACACTCATGCATGAGAAATAGACGTCGAAAATGGGCACCCACAACGGACCCAAGTGCAGCCTCCGCCTGGCTTTGGCCACTATGTCGATGGTCACCTCCGGGCCCTTGAACGTGCTCACCAGGCCCATCACGCCCAAGTCATTGACGATTGCCAGGGTTGACAAGGCCTTGGCACGGACTGTGGTCACATTACCGGGGCCTTTAGTGAAGGCAGGAACGAGGCAGGGACAAGAGAGGGCGAGTTGGCCTTGGAAACTTAAGAGGAGTTTCAGGTGAGTGTACTTGACGGCAAAGAGCTTACTTGGGTTCTTGATGGAGAGAGCGATGTTCCATCGGGCAGTGACGTGGGAGGTGGAGATGTTGAGGGACGAAAGGGAGGAACCCTGGTCGAGTTGGAACTCTGGCGACATTGTGGCGGGTATTGCAAGGAAGATGAACATCAGGAGGCCAAGAATAGTGGGTAAGGAAAATGCCATACAATGGCCGATGATCTGCTTGTACCAGTCGGATCGCAGCTGCCCTGGCGATGGTGATGCCGGGTTATTCCTTGCACAGGGTGGGGTGGCGTGGGGGGCTGTCATATCGAATTGTCTCGTTAAATTGTTTTTGTTGTGTGAAGTTCTATTGGGATATCGGGAAGAATTGCCACTCCAGCATTATATAGGCATGCAACCGAGAGGTCTACAGTTGATAAGTTTTACTTATCCAAAAAAGAAGGGGGCCAGAAATGGGGGCATCGGCGTTGAAAATGTCTTCTCTGGTTAGTTTTGTCTTCTCTGTTTACCTAAAAGTCATCCAGCACCAGCAAGAAAACATGGTCTTTGCACCTATCTTTTCTTTTAAAGAAGCATCACGAAAACCGGAGGGCGAATCCTGTAAACATGTGGCGCTTTCCCGGGCCTAGCCATGGAGTCACATACCGATGTGCAATGGCTCCGACTAAATTCTTAGCGAAACTTCAATCACATCCTCCCTTGCACCTAATGCATTTTCGATTTCTTTTTCTGATTATGACTCCGTTTTCTGTAATCTTTTGGTTGCAGATGGAATATCCATGTTCGAACTTGACCGAGTTCTTAGAGTTAGCGTGGGCTTTATGGTCCTCCCATAGCACGAGGAATTCGCCAAGTGTGTAAGTCCCACAAATCCACTCTGATTCTTGCCGTAGCAAAGCTCCAGAAAACCACGGTATCTAATCCCATAAAACTGGGCGGGTATCTAAGATTGAAAGATTGTTTCGAGACTCATTGAGTGAGTTGTTGGATGTAATAGGAATCGGTAAATATTAAAAATATTTATTGTGATTTCCATCGCATTGTTGAATCCCATGCTACTCTTCCCATGAAGTTGGTCACATCAATCGAACTAAGTATACTCAATATCTGATTTATTTTCTCGTTCTATTTATTTTATTGCTCAATCATTTGTTTTATGCAAATTAAAAATGATGAAACAAGAAATCAAATGCCTTGGAAAATCGACATACCCACCTCATGAATCAAACAGAAAGTTTGAAACCTCTCCGCTATCAAAAGAATTGCAACTCTGGGTGCAAGGATCTTTTCTTCGTTTCCCCTCTGTTTCCCGGATCTTTCATTAATGAAGGAAAACTTTTCCGAGAAACTGAGCACGGACTTCCTTTCGTGGTGGAAACAAAGAAAACAAAATCGAGAGATCGAGAGAGAGAGAGAGAGAGAGATTCGCTGGAGAATTGACCGTACTGCAAGGAAGGAAACGCCGCCTGACTCGAGATAATCTCTGTGGGCTGCAAGTAGAGCCGGGGGGATGATAGCAGGATTGCCATGGGAGGTGGCGTTGCTAAAGTTTGCTGTTGATCATGGAGGGAAGCCCTGTGGAAGATGATGCTGTGTTCCTCAAAATTGAGTGACGTTGAAGAGCACACAGACATATCAGAGAGAGCAACTAGGAAATCGTTGTGCTGGAAAACCATCATACACAGAAGAGAGCCCACAAACTTATTAGAGAGCAGCCAAGCTTGACTTCAAGTTTGCCCAAAGCTTTTCTAGAGAGAGACCGCCATTTTCCACACGCATCATTGACGGCATCAGATCCCATTCACACAAGTAAAATACAGTATTGTTTTGATTCATCATTAAAAAGCATGACCTTGTTCTCAGATGTGATATTTTTACAAAGTATTATAATTGAAATAGTTAAATTTATTGCATGCAAACTCTTTTAATGCAATTTAGGTAAATTTTGTCAACACCGCTTCTAGAGTTTACCTTAACAATGTCGAATTTGTTTCACACGCACTCTTTAGTAAAATGACGGAATATGCACACCTGATATTGTATAATTTCCATCTTGTTTATTACTACAAAGCTTCAGTGGCTAATTAGAATATAATACTTTTCAATGTACTAATCTCGTATTATACTCTAGGACATATAATGTTTATTTATTTATTTATTTAAAATCCAACAACTAGAACTCTACAATTAATTGAGATATTTATACCTTATGTTTTTCTTTTCTCTTTTGCAGAAAAAACATATTTCCAACGATATTTTCATGAAAATTAACATTTTCATGCACACTGTCTAGATGAAAAATCATGTTATTCCTAAGTTGAACATTGTTTATGAGTAGTGTATTGCTCAATTCATCTGAAAGTCAATTCTTATGTTACCCATGGCAAAATACAATAGCAACAAAAATGACAAAAGGGATCACGATATCATAGGCTACTTATACTACTAGCGAAAAAAATATTTTCCTATAGACTTATCAAGTAAATATTTAAATTATAATGCATTAATAAAGGCAATATCATATAATTAGTCATTAGTGTTCCGGCATCACATGACAAATCAAAATCCATTTTCTAGAACCGCAGAGCATGACAGTATATTTCTTCTTTTAAACGCCAACTATAAAGCATAATTAACTTAGTTCGATAAATTGAGATGTACCAATGAATTGCAATGTCGCAATGTGAAAACGTCATTTAGTGGCCGGTTGAGGAAGGCTTTGACCCTTATCACATAATTTAGGAACTTTCTTGGAAAAATTGCGTGAGAACAGAACTCATGCAATGTCATATTCCCTTTATTTTTTTTCCTTGTTTTCCTTCTGCAGATGGAAATCTACACGGTCGAAGTAGATCCAGTTCTCACCCTCGGTGGTTTCTGTGTGCTTTTTGGTCCCTCCCATGGCACGAAGGATTTGCGAGAGTGAAAATCCCACAAATCCACTCTGAAACATTGTTTTGCGAGTAATTTTAAAGGCTAAATATTGCGTGGGTAATCTGATGTAATTAAGGTCGAGAAACATTTGGAGTATTCAGCGTAATATTCATTGTATGATGGGATCTGTGCTGTTCTCTTCGACGAGCTGTTTATATCGATCGAGCCAAGTAAATCCGGTGTTGTTATGTTTATTCTATTGCCCGATCATTTGTCTTACGCAATAAAAAGAATGAAACAAGAAAGCAAATGCCATGGGAAATTGACAAACCCAACTGATCATTCTCGTGATTCAAGCACAAAATTTGAGACTTTTCCACACAATCGAAAGAATGGCAGCAGCGGGCGGATAGATCTTTTCTTCGTCTCCCCTCCGTTTCCAGTTCTTCTTTCATCAACGAAGGAACTCCTTTCCAAGAAACTGAGGATGGACTTCGTTTCTTGGCGAAACAAGAAAACAAAAGCGACATAGGAATTTGCAGGAGAATTGTCCGTTCTGCAGGGAAGGAAATGGCCCAACTCGAGATAATCTCTGTGGGCTGCAAAAACGTCAAGTCTAGCGGATGATAGTCGCATCGCCATGGGAGGTGGGTGGTGTTGCAAAAGTTTGCTGTTGATTATGGAGGGAAGACCTGTGAAAGACGATGCCGTGCTCCCAGAAAACCCAAGTAAAACCTCCAGAAAACCATCAACCACAGACGAGACCACACAAACTTATAAGAGAGCAGCCAAGATTGACTTTATGTCTGCGAAGGCTTTTCTAGAGAGAGACTGCCCACTTTCCACATACATCTTGTACGACATCGTATACCATTCACACAAGTAAAATACAATATTATTTTACTTCATCATTAAATAGTATGACCATAGACCTAGCATGTCCTTTGAAGGTTGAAGGGAAAGAAACAGGCATATCACATTCATACAAGCAAAATATAATATTATTTCGATTCATCATCAAATAGCATAAACTAGTTCTCAGATACAATATTTTTATAATATATTGTAATTAAAGTAGTTAGATTTTTCGTATGTTATTACATTTTAGATCAACTTTTGTCAACATAATTTTTAGATTCTACTTCAATAATGTTGAACTTTTTTCACGTACTGTTCAGTAAAACAATCATATATACCAAACTATATTTGATACAATGTAATTTTCATTTATAGAGCTTGTTAAGCAACTAATTAAAATATGATATTCTTTCAATGTACTAATCTCGTGTTATGTTCAACATTATGAGAAGAGTTATAACTTCCTTCATCCCTATTAAGACGAAACTTGCTCCATGCTTCTCTAATTGGTAAATTAGTAACTATGGACATCGATCTGGTGCAAACTTAACTAAAACTAAAACTGAAACTGGATGGAGCAATTGGGTTATTTTGCTAGAAGTTTAAGATTTGGAATTTCACATAAAATTTCATCCAAGAAATTGGTTATGATTGTTTTCATTAATGACTAGAATGAATGCACGCATTGTGCGTGCCTAGGGCATGAAGGATGCATAATCCTACTTCTAATAAAATGTCCAAAAATTGAATATGAAGTTTCAGCCACCAAGTGAAGGGCAATGATGGCGCACATAAGGCACAATAAAACCTAGTTACCAGCGATGTCGCATGACATGCTATAATTCAGCTTTAGTATTTAAAATAAAAATAAAAAAATTCAGCAGTAGTTTCGTGAATTCGCATGATAGTGCCCATGAAAGAAAGGTTATGAGATATTTTGACTTTGTTATTTATAATTTTCCATTACTTAATAGTTTGCATGCGAACTATGTATACTCTAAAGTTAAATAAGAAAAATAATGCAAGTTATTATAATCCTAAAAATAAGGATTCTCTAGATATTTTGAATTGTCATATTTAGCCTCTGAGTACTTATTAAGTTGAATTACAGACCCGAACAAAAAAAAAAGTAGAATTACGGAAAAGAGAAACTATTATAAATTCCTAAAAAATTGGAAGGATAGATATAAATAGTGGAGATATCGAAACGCCTTGATGAAATTCATAATGAAAACTAAATTATAATTGATAGCAACTGACATAAAAAAGATTAGGGGTGAGCAACCAAACTAATCCCCAACCGAATTAGGTCATAAGTGGATCAGTTCAGTTCTCGATTCCAAAAACTTAGGACCTCTTGAACCAACCTTAGCAAGTTCAATTCTCAGTTCTCTAAATTAGTAATAAATTTACTCCAAACTAATTTTTTGACCACTAAAAACCCCAAACCGGGATACCTATGACAAATTTACCATATGTTAGTTTTCATTAAATTTTACTATTAAATTACTGAGTTGAATTATATATATGTTGGCGGATATATCAGTTTGAGTTTTTACTCTTCGTTTGTTATAGGTGTACTAGCTTGTGGTTTTTTGTAGTATTTTTCCAATTTAACGAAAACAATGGATGGTAAATTTGTCATAAATATATCGGCTTAGGATTTCTTATAGTCAAAGAATTAGTTTTGCGTAAATTTGTCATGGGTTGTACCAGTTTGGGGTTTTTCATGATTAAAAAATTAACTTGGGATAATTTATCACGGATGTACCAATTTTAGATTTTTCGTGATATTTACCTAAAATAAAAAATAAAAGAAATACTATGAGAAAATGTGGTGGTTTAGCTTAGTCGTGTTCAATGCGGGCTCAGTAAGTATTGGGCTGAATGGATTTCATGAGCCTATGGGGATTTGGGCTTAAATTGATCAATTGAGCCTAATCCGAATTTTTAATGAAAAATCTAGAAATGTAGCCCGAATGTTTTCCTGGCCTAAACCAGCGAAACTGCATCTAGCAATATTTGGACTAGGTCCCAGGGCCCAGCCCGAGTCCCCATTTCCTGGATATAAAAAATATAAAAAATATATAAGATATCAAAAATTGAAAAATGGTGAGAAAAATAGGCCCTGATTACATTGTCCTATTCTATTCTCAATGCCCCTTCCTCCAGGGTTTGTATGACACCATTTTCAGATTTTTGTTTTAAGGGGCTTTTTGATACGTTGCCTTGAAGAGAGTTGGCTCCCGCTGGATCAGTCCGAGTTAGCTTCCATTTACGATTTACTACTGGTGATTTAAAGAAATCCTGGATGCTCCAATCCGGGTTCTGTTGTAGCGTATAAAAGGGGTATAGAGAATATAATAGATATTCATCAAAGAACTAGAAGCAGTTAATCTTATTTTTCTCTTAAGGGAGTGAGTGACCTGTCCTTTCAAGCACTCAATTCAGTATGCTGGGCAATGTACCGTAAGTCAATCATCTCTTTCTTCTATCCCGAATTTCATTCCAATGCTAGAGGAGAAAGGCTAAAGAAAAGAGAGGACCTATTAGATTTAGCTTTATTTCAATTAGTTAGGGATTTCAGTTATTGGCTTCGATTTGACTTAGCTCATGAGGATTGTCGTCCTGAGAATTAATAACGAGACCATGTATATTTTTTGCTAAACACTTTATTGGGTTTGCTTTCTTACACTTTACTTTTATCATTTTGATTATGATTGTTTACTTTTTCTTGATCATGTACTCATGCATGGACATTGTTTAGTGGCATTAATTAATAAAATGGTTAAACTACAGGACACTTAGTTAACAAATTAATCAAGTTGAGGTACCAAAAGGGCACTACATTTCTAGCCAACCTCAATAAACTGTATGGGAAGTGAGATATCATAGACCTTTAGTTGTATGGAAAGTCATATATCCTCTTGTATTTCACTTAATTCATAGCCAGCCCCAATAACTAGTGACGTCTCCTTATCACGTAGAGATAAGTATAGTGCTCGGTGAAGAGACACTTTGATCAATTGGGTTAGCCATTAGCCTCTATTTTTTGGCCTCATTTGACAAGGCCCTTGAACTTCATAGTTGGCCTGGGTCTAGTTTCAAAGTAGCAGACAGTCTTCTTAATCTAAGCAACGTCACTTTATTATTATTATTATTTTCGCTTGATTGATCTCCAAGAATACACATAAAACATCATGTCCATGTATATTGGGCAAAGATTCACCAAAGGGTGATGTGCATAGATCCCACTATTAATTAGAGTGGAAGACGCAACAATCAAGACACAGGATTTGCAAGCATTCAAATCAAGACGCTGACCTACAAAGTCCATTCGTTTAGGCTGGCGCCTCATTTGCAACCAAAAAAGCAAGACAAACTTCGGGATTGCAAGCCAATACACGACGGAAAATCAAGTTAAGGGAAAAACTTGCAAAACCTCAAATGCTAAAGACATGTAAAGTGCCGACTGTTTCTTCAAATATTCAGAGAGTACACATTGTCAAAAGAAATATAATACAAACCAGCACCGTACAAGACTAAGAGTCAAAATTTGAGGTATTTGCTAAAGTAATACGCTAGGAGGAAAACCTCAAACTAATGCCTAAATTTGTAGGAGCGAGAGTTGAATGTTAGAATTAAATATTCTTTGTATCAATAGAATAAACAAGCTAAGATGGTTATTGTCAATGTATAAAACCATAAACATGTAACTTAAAGCAAGCGTTTGACACTACCATCTAGCACAATCCTGAATTTGTTTGAACCAATTAACGATAATCATAAATAACATGCTCCCGAAGCCAGGATCAACAAACATAGCTCGAATTAATGTGAGCATCTATAAATTCCTGACACAATTTGTTCATCTTTTTTCCCAAAAAAAAAACATGTGCATCCCTCCTGACTACTCATTTTGATGAACTATTCGAGAAAAAATATTGTATAGTCACCGTGGCTCGCCGCCTAAACGTCCAGTGAAGTCACCATTGGGCCGCTGTACGTTGGCGGCCTCCCCGACCGGTCTTATACTTCTCTAACCTTCGCACTCTCTAGGCATTGGTCTCATGTCAGCACTTCGACAAACTGAGCTCAACCTCCGACATCAAGTCATCAACAGTTGGACACTTGGTATTATCCTCATTCATCGACTCGTCCCTGCTCGCGGCCCTTCTGACTCAGCCGGACCGAGAAACTATTCTTTACTCTTCACAGAGCGATTGGCCGGATCGAGGGCGCTCCACTGACCCAACCGAACGGGATCGAAGCACTTTGGGAAACTTGGCCCAAAGCCCATTTCGTTGCTCGCATGTAAAAATGATTTGGTGGTAGTGAGACAACTCACTCTCTTCAAGCTCCGATCAACTTCACTGGTGAACAAACAAATAGCATGATCAGGGGTCGCCTTGACATGAAATGGAAATCCACTTGACAATCAAAGTGGATCTCTCTTGTGACCAGGAGTCGTCACGGTATAAATCTTTCGATCACGGGCTTGAGAGGTATGCTTGGCGCTCTTACGTTCAACAAAATAATTGAGTTTTTTAACAAATGAAGTTTCAAAAAGTCCATAAACATTGTTAAATTGAATGAAGTTGGGAATGCCCATGTTTTTCATCTAAAAATTATATTATGATTAAAGAGAACAAAATGAATTTTAAATGGTGAAGAGATTACCATGATTTGGGAATTAAGTAATGTGGCCCCTTGAGAATTTTCTCATGATTCTTAATTTATTTTCAAATCTCGTAAATTTCAATCTTATTACTACCAAAATTAAAGTTATTTTATATAGAAAAAAAATCTAGAGAATAAGGGCACGCATGATTATCATTTTGTTTCTCTATTTTTCTATTTTTTGTTCCCTAGAACAAGTCTAATTTTGGTAACGTAATTGCATTTTTCTATTTCTGAAATAAATTTTTAGTTCAAAAATAAGTTTGGAACAAAAATAAGAAATAAAAATTTTCTACTTTTCTAATTTTGGAATAGAAATGAAAAATAAAAATTCTTCTCATCACTCCCCCTCGCTACTAGTTGCCCACTCGCCGCCCCCGCCCACTTGCCGCCTACCCATCACCCACCCAAGAGGAAGAAATTTTAAGTTATTATCAAATGAGTATTGTGGCTTAAGACCAGAAATTGTGCCTAAAAATAGAAAGGTTATCATTTGTGCCTTAGAACAATGATGTGGTCTCTTGACAAGTTTTTAACAAGGCTTATTGTTACCCAGACTTTCATTATTTATTGAATTAATAATTTTTTTAACAATCTTATTGGTATTCGGAATACTAAAGCGAGACAATTCTTAATAGTACTTGAACGTAAGGGAGGAAAATTGGCTTCCCTGCATTATCATTTGACAACTTAACTTTGTCCATCCAAGTTAATGATCAAGCTACAGTTTTGACTAATGCGAGTATGAACACCACCCAAGGTGATGGTATTTTCCTTAAGGTATGTCTAATGTTTTTTCCCAATCCAAAAACTAGGATTGTTGTAGATATAATTCCTAATGTTTTTCTTTTCTTTTATTTTATTTTTTCTTTTTTTTGCAAAAGCAATAATATTTTTCACCTTAGATTGATATATCATTTTCATACAAACTTTCTAGATAAAAAAAAATCATGTTATTGAAAAGTTGAAGATTACTTATCAGAAATGTATTGCCCAATTCATGTGAAAGTTATTTCTTATATTATCCCAGGTAAAATACAGTAACAATGAAAATGAGTGAAGGGATTGCCACATCTTTGGCTACCTAAAATCCCTGCAAAAAAAAAAATTATTTTAAATTTATCAAGTACATATCTAAATTACGATGTGTTGATAAAGGACATACTATTACTACGTTTGGTTCGGTTTTTTGATAAAACTTTTGGGGGAGTGGAAACGAGTTTAGCTTAAAGGGTTATTTTTTCTGAAATAGAGGTTGTTTATGTAACCCCGGCTTGCCAATCCTATGATCCTAGATGCGCGCGCTGTTTATGTAATACAGGCTGTTTCAATTTAAAGTATGAAAGATTAAGTGCCTTCATTATAGTAAACTTATACAGCATATTGACTGAAATAAACCAATAGAAGATCTACTTCCAATCTTCAAGGACTCGTGCCAAGATGTCTGCATAGAAATGAGAGCATAGACAAGCGAAAAAGCTATATGTGCAACTTTTCTGGACGATATTTTTTAGAGTCTCTTCAATCAATTATGAAGCAAAGTAAAAGAATGGTAGATACCTTGCCTACACAATTCATCATGCATGGACCTTTCCTCAATTCTTTTCCTTCTCTTCCTGACCATGTAAACCTTATCTCATCATCTTCTCCTTTATGCATAAATGTCATGATGCGCGTGTTCAATAATTGATCTTTTCATTTTTCGCGCATGTGGGTAGCATATCACATGTGAATCTTGCTGCATGCTTCCTCACGGGCAAGTCTCGATTATTCTAAAGGCAGGCAAAGATCATTTTGACCGAAGCCTTATCTGCTTTAGACCCCCACCTTTTCCTTGCTTTGCCATTAAGAAAGCCAATGATATTGTTGTCCTTTACAAGAAACGTTTCCTTCTTTGTCTTTTGGGATTAATATAAATCATGAGAATTTGAAGGATATGACAATATTCATATTATTTGAGTTTTGGACGACTGAAATATTATATCGGGCATCGATTTACCAAAAAAAAAAAAAATTATATCGGGCATCAATTTATAAATTTTAAAAGCTTAAGTATTTTGAAAAGAAAAAGGTAAATCACAAAATTGAAATGTCGTAATATAACTTGCCACAATCCAAAAAAATTGAGTGTAAAATGTAATCATCTCGGTGTTTTCTTCTTGTCTCCGTGGCTAGGCCCACCGAACCGCCTTCGTAGATCTGTCATCCACTTAGACAAAAAAAAAACATAAATTGTTTCGACGATCACTTGCAAAGGTTATGGTTTCTGCGGTCATTCGCCCCTTTTGTCTCTTTCAGGTGTTAAAATCATCATTCCCATCAGCACTTCATAATTGGTCTGCTATTGGGGTATGACAAGGAAGGCACTTCTGTACGGTGGTTGTTATAAGCTTGGCTTGAGGGAGTGATGAAGCTTTAAATAAAGTTTTTTCACCTCATTTGATAAAGCTGTTGAAAAAGAAGAAAGAGGAGGTGGGGCAAGCCGTACTGGTCACATGTCCTCAAGACCGTCACTTGCAGGTCAAACGTAATAGGTGTCTGTCGGTGTGCGTATCGTTTGGTAAGAAAACGTCAAAACACAGCAGCTTGTTCGCTGGCTTTCTCTAGTAGAGTCCACATTTTTTTGGCTACCTATCTGAGGCCGTAATGGCAGAATTGAGTGTTTTCTATTAGTTGTTCGTCGGTAATCTTATGCTTCTTATTGCCAAATGTGGGAAATATTACGGGCTTGGTCTCTTTGGTTGTATTTTACATAGGGAAGGGAGGGCATGGTGAGACCGAGACGAGCAGAGCGCTCAGGGAAGTGTCTCTCCTTGCAATTGGGTCGGCAATTGGCCTCCATTTTGGGCTTCTTTTGACAAAGCCATCGAACTCCATGCTCAGTCTGGATCTAGATTCAAAGGATCAGATTGTCTTCTTAATCTAAACATCATCCCTTTATTATTATTATTTTTTTTTCACTCAACTAATCTTAATAAACATAAAAGGTCATGCCCATGTATATCAGACAAGGCTTCACCCTGTGAATCCCAAGATTATTTTTAGTGGAACACACTATAATCTAAACACTGACTCTCCAGTCGTTCAAATCTAAACACACTATAATCTTTATTTTTCTAAAAAACAATTTTTAAATTTTTAAATTTTTCTTATACATTTTTTTTTTTTTTTTTCTTCCTTGGCTAGTCGCGGACCGGCGGCATTTGCGATCGGCCAAAGGTGACCTAGCTCGTTGCCGAGCTCGCTAACAAGCCCAAGGTCACCTTTGGCCGGTTGCCTGCTGTCGTGTGGCTAGCAACTAGCCAAGGAAGAAGAAAAGAAAAAAGAAGGAAAAAAAGAAAAAGAAAAAGAATAAAATTTCAAAATTTAAAAAAAAATTAAAAATACAAAAAAATAAAGAAGCCGGGACTAATAGGAGTGTGAGATAAAAGAGAGTGAATGAAGAAAATGTTTTCCCTTGTTTGAAAAGTGAAAAATATTCGCTCATTTTAGAAGACCTTTTTCTCTTAATGGAAAATGTTTTCCCAATGCAATTCATTTTTTTTTTTTTGTGAAATGAACACTAGAAAATTTAGAAAATATTTTTTTTGGAAAATATTTTTTGCGAAATGAAAGAAACCTAAATACCTTGACGAGCTCCTCCTCTTCCAGGACATTTCTTTGGCTTTTGTAACGATGACATTGGACACCATTAATTTAATATGGAGAAATGATAGATTCATCTCTGTTTCCTTCGATATTACGCAATCTTAACAATGCTTTATCATGTAGTCAAACGACTAAATGCCAAAACCCTAGTCAAATTAATGATTCGCACCGAGTGATTATCAAACAAATCATGTAATCAATTTGATACGTGCTGAACTTTTGGTAAATATAAATCTAGAGACTCGCCTTGTTCTAAATTCTATAGTGTTCTTTTATCATCATCTTCGTCGTCGTGATTTTGGTTTCGTATAAAGGTACCTTAGATTTGGCGATAATATGAATGTGACGTTTGTGAGTATTAAAAATATGTTTGACTTTTTCAATGATAGTCATAGGAAAAAAAAAAAATCTTCGGCTGATTCTCATGATATAGCGTACTCGTTATTAGGTGAAGACTTAATTAAAAATTTCTACCAAAAAGAGAAATTAAAGGGAAGAATTTCAACACCCATGGCCATATCACTAGTCAAGCTGTTAGACTCGACAAAGACACGCGTAGTAAACACAATTTTGACAATTTTTTTCATAGGTTACTGCAACTATTGGCTTACTCCTCTCAATAAACACAATTATCATGAGATCCCTTCGTCTAAAGAATATTATTAAATGTTGGTTTATTCGCCTTGATTAAATTGTCCGAAAAATCCATAAACCTATTATAGCGCCGCCAAAAGTGTTTTAGGACTAAACAAAGATGCTTAAACTGATATTTCCTAACATTTTTGAGACGAAGGAATCTCGTCTAAGTTGGGTTTTATCGAATTAAATAAACCAATGATTCATGGAAGTCGTGTCCATTGAGATGAATAAATTAATTGCATTGGTGATTGAAGGTCTTCCCTTTAATTTAGCTTGTCTGTTTCCTCGACAGCGACATGCTGAAATTAGATAAATAAACAAATGTCGACATCTCGACATATCTAAGATATTTCAAAGCAGGTAGAATATTTCCCTTCTTGTTAAGGTTGACGAGTTTCTTTGTCCAACACAGATGGCTAATGTAAAATATAGTAAATTAACTGGAATCTTTTCCACTTGTCCCCCGTTTTCCAATTCTAGGCTTGGAGCTCTTGAAATGTACGTGAAAATATAGAATAAGGCTTTCAACAACACAAATCAGGCACGTCCAGATAATCGGGCGACGCCATTGTCTAACATCAACATCTAGGAGAAGAGACTAATTCATGCTTATTTCCACAGAAGATATAATAGTTTATTCCCATCTTTTTTAAAATATAAATGAAGGCAAAAATCTTCGATATTTGGTAAAACATATAATTTGTAGGAGCCGAAGGAAATCCATGATTAGTTCGTTCTTTGACTAGGTAGCAAGGTAAGTACATTATCTAATGAATTTCCCTAATCTCGCCGGCTTTCGTAAAAGAAATAATAATAAAGAAAAACGAGTGAGCATGTCACGCCCCGACCCTCGGTCACGTGACCATCCTTCAGCTTTGGTCGATTTAGAAATGCGATATCCCAGGACTACATATCGCCGACCCTTTTCTTTTTAATGCACAAGCGGAACGATTATAAAAATCCCTAGACAATAAAGCAATGGGATATACAAGTAGGACTAGAAATATGAACCAGAAAACTAATACCCTTAAGAACGTATACAAGCCCAATAAAAACATGGTCTACAAACAATTGGGAGAGTTCAGGTCCACGTCCTTCTCTTCATCATTCTCCACACTCCCACTGGAGCCTTCAGCAGACTGCCCCGGACTTCCGAGATCTTCAAAATCCAAGTCTACTGAATCTAGGGACCTGAAATGGTTATTCAATAACCAATGAGACTACGTCTCAGCAAGTTCTACCTCCTAAGACCCAATTAGTAAACCAATACACCCTAGGGCTGCCTATGCACAACACGAGTCAGAGGGCTTACCTTGGCCTCAGTTTCCACCTGCATATTAGCACAGATCAAATATACACCCAAACAATCACAGCACTGATCGAACATCGATCAAATCGACCTAGTCGATTTCATACCAACAAGACCTCTCACGGTCATTCCATTCAATCAATCAGACTCAAACAATGATCAATCACATCAAATCACACCTAGTTCAAATCATAAATCAATCGACTTAGTCGATTACATGTCAGTCGAAATCATCACACAATCATTCTGACTATTCATTCTCAACTCTCAATCATGGCCTTACAGGCAAGTCTATATGTAGTGGCATCACGGCCCCACTTGGCAATGTTATATGTAGTGGCATCGTGGCGCCCACTTCGGCGATGTTATATGTAGTAGCATCACGGTCCCACTCAAAGACAATTAGAATCGGTGGCATTACGGCCCCCTTTGGGCGCGACCTTTATCGGGTGGCGAATTACGGCCCCACCGGGCGCGACCTTTAAAAGGTGGCGAATTACAAAGAATACGGGTCAGGTCGAACTGGCCTTCTTTGCCTCACTGCGACCGGGTCTATCAACCAGCACACGACAAATCATTATTGACTTCCGGACATTCCACACACTTTACAACCCAACAAAACATAAGAATACTGAATAAACACACTTGGCCATTATCCAATCAATAATTCAATCTCAATCAATTCCAAGCAATTTAGGGTAAATCCGCTAAAATATCACAATTTATTTAATTATGTAACGTGAAAGCTCAATTAAATAAACGGACCACACCACGACAATCAGCACGAAATTCCGGTCACCGGCCATCCCGGTTGAATTTCCGGAAAAATAAATAATTAAATAATTAATTTCGAAAATTAAATAAATAAATACAATAAATTCAATTCAAAGACAATATATAAAACTCAATTAAATAAACGGACCGCACCACGATCATCAACATAATATTCCGATCATTTTAGCCATTATCACAAGTTGAATTTTCGGAAAATAATTAATTAATTAATTTAATTCCGAAAATTAATATTTAAATGCCAAAAATTCCACTTAGGCCCGAATTGCTAAATTAACACCCGATAAGGGCCGGGAAAAATCCCAAGAAGCATCCAATAAATACTATAGGCAATTATTTAGTTAATTACACAAGTCATCTAACTAATATGCCATGAAATTAACTAATAAACCCTAATCCAACAACCTAATTACACTTAACTAACACTAATCAACCTTTAAGTGTAATTAGCGAACTAAGAAGGCATTAGAGGATAAAACTCACTCAAAACGACGGCAACGACGCGAGGATCGACTTTCCTTCAAAGCGGGCCGAGCATCCGGGCTCGGGAAGGCGGCCAAAACGGGCCAACCCCTTGCTGCGATACCCATTTTTTTCTGCTTCTGTGCGCTGCTGGTTGAGGGCGAAGGAGGGTGGATTTGGGGCTGATTTGGGTTGAGAAGGGGCGGAGGACGTGCGGTGGTGCCATGCGGCCAACGGCGGGGCCTCACGGTGGCCGGAGGGAGCGCCGGCGGTGGTCCATAGCCGCTGGAACGAGCTGAACAGAGGGCTGAGCGAGGGGGAGGCCGAGGCGCGCGATGAGGCGCGGGCGGGGCGAGCCGGTCGGCGGTGAGGCGACATGAGGCGGCGACGGTGCTCCGGCTTCGGTGAGCGACGACGGCGGCAAGAGGCGGCGGCGGCAGCTCGGTCTTAAGCTTCCATGGAGTTTTCGAAGAAGAAGATGGGGGGTGTTCGGTCGACGGGGGAAGAAGAGAAGAGGGAGGAAGAAGAAATCAATTTTCTTCTTTTCCTCTCACACACTCTCTCTCTTAGGTCATCACACTTGGCCCACCATGACCTCATATGAGGTCATCTTCCACTCACCATTTCTTGACAATTATACCCCTTCTAGAAGCATTTAGGTAGCCCAAGAGTGGGGGTATGTGTGGCATACGAATTTTCTAGGTATTTCTTCCAATTGAACCTTAATCCCACTTGAATTAAATCATATTGACCCACACTAATTCATTCAACACCTCATCAACCAAATTGATATTTTTCCTTACCAATATAGCCCAATTTATCTAATCGAAATCAGAACTCAAAAATCAGGATGTCACAGAGCATGTCTGACTTTGATGTGCATCCACTATTATTTTCCCGTTTCACAGAAGCCAAACATATCGTGAGAGTCCTTCGGATTGAATACTCTGCTTTTCGAGATCTGGAATGGCACCGTCACAATTTTTGTGACTTTCCGTCTCGATGTATAACACCCAGAATTGGTGAATGATGAGCTCTGATGGCAAGGTTAGGATGACACTACTTTTCTTTTTTTTTCTTTGTTTTGGTTGAATGACACTGCTTTGCTCATAAGATAATAAAGGAATCCATGTTTACCGTGTTTCCGAAACTTCCAAAGTCAAAAAATATACCATTTTCGCAATATTGAATTTCTTTCTCCTTCCTGGCCATAATCTTTTTGGACTCAAAGCTAATTGAGCTTCGGGATCGCATGCCATAATATACCATTCGAAAAAACTTGCAAAAACCTCAAATCTCATTGACAAAAAAAAAAAAAAAAAGAAAAGAATCTATTTCTTAGGCATAACCCCTGAGGTTCAAAATATTCGGAGAATGAAGAAGTTTAACATGCCAACAACAACAAAAGAGACGAAGAGTCCTCGACACATGATATATTTGCTAAATTAATAAGCTGGCAAAGAATCCTCCAAGTGATGCCCAAAATTATAGAAGCCACGGCCTCCGGAATCTGAAAAATAGAAAAACGAGACATCGTTTGAAATTAATACAATAAAAAGGCCAAGCACGCGCCAGATTAAGCAGGGTCATGATAATAGAAATAAGAAACGCAGCAGGAAGTCGAAGCTGTTCTCACTAGGGACGTGGGATGATGTCCAGCGAGTAGCTAAGGGTGCCTCCGAAAATCATCCAATCGCCGCCGCCGCCTCCCTCACCATCGGTGAGAGCCATGAAGTTCAACCCCATGCACGAGACGTCCAAGTCAAACACGGCCACCCACCATGGACCCAACCGCAGCCTCCCCTTGGCTTTCGCCACCACGTCGATGGTGACCTCCCCGCCATTCGACGTTCTCACCAGGCTGTTTGCGCCCAGATCAGTAACGATGACCAGCGTTGACTGCACCTTGGCTCGGAGTGACGTTACACAGCCGGGGGCCCGAGGGAAAGTGGAGGCGAGCGAGGGACGAGAGATTTCAAGCTGGTCATTGAAACTCAAGACGAGCTTCATGGTGGGGTACTCGACGGTGACGTGCTTACTGTGAGAAGTGGATATATTGAGAGACCAGAGGGAACAGCCTGCGTTGAGCCCAAGCTCCGGCAACGTTCCGGCAGATGCTGCTAGAAAGAAGACTGTCAGAAGCCCAAGAATAATGCCCCCGACGATCAGGTTGAACCAGCCGGACCGCGGCGGCGCTGATGCTGTCGGATCATTATTGGCGCGGGGTGGGATGGAGTGGGGAGCCCTCATTGGAATTCTGGGGTCGGGGGTTTCCTCTTTTTTTCGTGCAGGTGTTTTCGTGTGTTCTGTTCGAGACGAGAGGAATTGAGCCCCTATTTATAGGTCAAAATCTATGATAACGATGGCCGCCGCTGACACTTGTCCTGCACTGTCCGAGATAAAAATATAGGGATTATGTTTTGACACCTTATAACGTTACGCACTCGCGTTGATTCCGGCGTTGATTCCGGTAAATTCTTACTGGTACTTTACTCGCGTGCTGTCACATGCAGTGTCTTTTTGTCCGAATAGTTGTTCTACTTTTTATACGTCCACACTTATCTGACGAGATTGCCCTCCGTGACTAGTCAAGTGCAGCTCCTTAATGGGAATTTCCAGAGCAAGACTTGTTCGGATACGACACCAAGAGGGATGCAATTCTTTCTACTTGTTGAAATCCAGGGAATTGACACTTAGGTTGGCAATGCATGAGGGGATGGAGAAGACGTGCGAGTCACAAGCCAAAAGATAATAGAATATAAATAGATGTCAGTGGCCAAGCCGAATCCAAATGAAAGAAATATGAATACTTGTGAAGTGCCTCTCGCTTACATATTAAGGAAGGTCAATTCACGAGGTTAAACAAAGAAAACAAACTCACCGACTTTATTCTAAGAAAAAATAACAAATCGGAAAAAATTAATTATTAATCACTCATAGAAGGAAGTAAGTTAAGTATGCACTGTAAAATGACATTATCCTAACGGTATGTGCTAACCTTTCTTTTCTTTTTTTCTTTTGGTTGCATCCACCCAACTAATTTCTTTCTTTTATTTGGGGTGTTGTAAAACAAGGAAATTCTCCCTTGAAACCTATTTTGTGCTGCTCATGGGAACCGCATTGGAATAGGGCCATTTCTCCTCCATAATCCTTTAGAGCGGCAGATATTGCTTGATTGTTGCGTTTGCGGGGTGGTTCTTATAACATGTGCAAGGCCTACGGCGCTGAATTCTGATAACAAAGGGGGAGAACATGATAGGTATTGCTAAATTGTCCATAATCCTGTGCAAGATGACTTATCTTTACTCACGTTCATGTTTCCGTGTGAAATGATCTTAAAGGATCAACCTAATTCCTATACAAAGAAATCGTACAATTATGTCCGTTTATTTATTTTTACTTTGAGTGGTTTTTCCCGAAAAAAAAAAATCGCAATCTTAATTACTAATCATGCCCGAACGCATTTTTTTCTTTAATAAAGTAAGATTCCTTTTCTAGAAGAAAGCCAAATGTAGCTATCGGCAAGAAAAAGCCAAACATATCGATTTATCATATAAAATCTAACAATGAAATGACTCACGTGGGGGGATGATCGTCAAAACGTTGTTTCTTCCTTCTGTCTAGACAGAAATGCTTGACTGACCGAAAGGTCGAACTGTCATTTTCAAGAAGCCCTCACATATCATCTTTTCCGCCACCTTCTTTGCCCCCAGCGAGACTTCCGAATTATCAATTGACAAGTGGGACAGGGTTTGTCTATTAAATTCATAATATATAAATATATATATTTAAAAGAACAATGTATCTGTGTTTGGAAAAAGTGAAACAAAACCATTCTTAATAGTATTTAAACCTAACAAGTAAAAAATTTACGCCTCCCACGTCGTCATTTTGTGGCTTAACCTTTCTTGTTCAAATTATGCATTAAATTACGATTTTGACTGATGAGAGTATATCCATCACACGAGGTGACGGTAATGTACCCTTGCGATAGCTAGTGTATTTTTTCCAGTCAAGATATTTTTTCCGGTCCAACATCTAGAACTCATGAATTAATTGAGATATCTATACCTTATGCTCTTCTTCTCTTCTTCTTCTTCTTTTACATTGTTGTACAAGAAGAAGAAGATGGATATTGCTATAAAACTAACATTGTCACGCAAATTTTCTAAATAAAAAAAAAAAATCATGTTATTGCAAAGTTGAAGATTGTTTATCAGAAATTACCAATTACAGATTTGGCACGAAAAGGACTGGAACGTGGATTACAAGTTCCATCTCTTTTCCCCCGAAGAGTAGGTAGTAAAGATAAGTATTTCCGGCTGCAACGACTTAACTAATTCAACTCTTTGTTTAATGTATTTTTTTCGCTGGCTTCCAATTGGGGGCATGCATTGGACTCGAATCGATCGATCAAATTCGTTTTTCTAAGTGTGGAACACTTTATTCACCCGAAAATAATCTTTAATTGAGACCGCATGGTCCGTTGAATTTGAAAGCTTCTCCAACCAAAAGGAAAACCGAGATAATTGTCTCAAAAACCCTAAACCTATCCTGCCCTTGACTAATATTTTAATTTACAGACTAGCCATTCCTGTCAAGCAAAAATTCTTTGTTGCATCTGATGGAAATAGTTTAGTCAATCAAAAGCCTTTTAAGTCATTCTCATATTTATAGGGATATCAAAGGGTTGATTTGGTTCTGGCCTTCGTGATACCCGAACCGATTTGAATATGAAGAGCCATATGTGTTTTGTGACCAAAACCACATAAAACCCGAACTGACATAGTTGAGCTTGGCACGGATTGATGCTAATCATGCCTTCATCAATCCGTGCCTTCATGCTGTTAAATTGGCCGAAGTCGTCGCTCGCCTGAGGTTGTAAGATCGCATTGCTGTTATGCAACTCCAAGTCGATTTCAATATTAGAGTCCTCCCTATGTGGTTTAAGAGATGGAATTAGTGTTTCTCCTCTACCCAAATGAGAAAAGGGTTTGAACCATTTTTTTTTTGTCAGAAAGAAAAACTACATTCATTAAACTCAAGGATTACAACCTGCAGCTAAAAGATCAGCAGTTAAAAGTTCTAATAACAGAGGGGGAGGGGAAATGGGCCAGTCGGCAGAAAGAACCCCAGAGCTATGTAACTTTGCGGCCAAGTCCGCTACACGGTTGGCCCCCCTTCGACAATGGACAACCCTAGCGCAGGAGAAGCTTTGCAGGAGGAACTGAGCCTCTGTGCAGACAGAACACACCTCCCACGGCGGCAAGGTATAGTCATTGATCGCCTCCACCATAATCAAGCTATCTGATTCAAGGATGAGTTGATCTTGATGTCGTCCAGTTTGTTGCAGGTGGCGAAGGGTGATCAACAGCGCCATGAACTCCACTTGCAGAGGCGAAGAGACAATGATCGTCCTAGTAAGGCCATCAAGCATTCTACCTCTCTGATCTCTGCAAATGGTGGCTATTGTGCCAATCTTCGTCTGCGGATGAAAAGCCCCATCAAAGTTAACCTTGATCATGTCTAGTTCTGGTGGTCACCACAAGTCGCCGACACTAATCCCCTGTCGCTCTCTGGCTGCAAGACTAGGAGCAGACAAGAGGATTGATCAGGCATGTATGAGAGCAGAGTCCACAATCTGACGAGGGTCCAGTTGTTGTTGCTGGAAAAGGAAGTGATTCCGCGCCTTCCACAGATTCCACAGGATGTATGCGAGTGTAGCTGAGTGAGGTGAGTTCTATTGTTTGAGTATCTGAGCTGCTACCCAATGTTCTATGCTGTGCGTGGTTGGTATGTGTATAGGCATATGTTGAGTGAGTGTTGACCAAACGGGGGCTGTTGTGGGATAGAAAAGGAATAGATGAGTTGCGGTTTCAGGTAGGGTATCATGGCAAAGAGGGCAGATCGGGTCCGGTGTAATATGTCTATGGAAAAGGTTATCTCTGGTTGGTAAAACATTATGGCATAAGGCCCAAATAAAATATTTGACTTTGGGGGCTACTTGTAGTTTCCAAAGATGTTTCCACATCGCATGAGAGAGAGACTGAGCAGGCGAAACTTGAGACTGACTTGGGTTGATTGCTGTTTGCCGAAGAGTATGGTAGCCGCTTTTAACAGTATAGTTGCCATGGATAGAGTTTGTCCAAATCAGCTTATCCTCAGTATGAGAGGGGCTGACGTGGATTGTAAGGATCTCCTGTACCGTATGGGGATCATAGAGTTCAATAATAACAGAAATATTCCAGTCTTTGGTATGGGTATCGATCAAATCAGCAACCTTAAAAGGTTCATTTCGATTAGCTGGACCTTTAAGAATACCTTTGGGTAGCCAATGGTCTTCTCTGATTCTGATGTGTTGTCCATCTCCGACAGACCAGTGAAAGCTATGACTAATGGAATCCTAACCTAGTAAAAGGCCCTGCCATCCCCAAGACGGCCTAGCACCTCTAACAGCAGTAAGAAAATCCCTAGAATGGAAGTAAATACCTTTGAAGAGCTGACTCCATAGAGCCGTTGGATTTTGATGTAGTTGCCAAGCTTGTTTGCCTAAAAAGGCTTTATTGAAATGCAATAGGTCTCGAAATCCGAGACCTCCTTAAGCTTTACTACTCTTTAGTTTCTCCCAACGTGTACAGTGAATTCCAGATCTAGAAGAATCATTCTGCCACCAGAAGCGTGCAATGCGCTTTTCAATGGCTATGCAAATAGAAACCGGGATTTTGAAGATAGACATAACATATTGTGGGATTGCCTGGACAACTGCTTTGATAAGAACTTCCTTCCCCCCCTTAGATATTAGTCGTTCTTTCCATCCTTCCAGTTTTTTGTTCACTCGTGCAAGTATCCAAGCGAACATTTCCTTCCTTGATCGTCCCCAATCCGAGGGGATTCCCAAATATTTGCTAGTCTGAGATAGAATTGGGACTCTCAAAGCATTGGCCAAATTTTCCTTTAAGTCTGGGGGGCAAGCCTTAGAGAAAAAAACCCCAGACTTATTGCGATTGATCGCCTATCCCGTAGCTATACAATACTGATTCAGTATATTGGTCAGATTGAGGCATTCCTGTAATTTGGCATCTATAAAGAAAATTGCGTCATTAGCAAAGAAAAGATGAGATAGTACCGGACACCACCTGTTGAGCTTAATGCCTTTGAGATTGCCCATGCTGATAGCTTGACCGATCATAGTCGATAACATGTTAGCTAGAAGGATAAATAAGTAAGGAGAAAGGGGATCGCCCTGTCGGATACCACGGGACGGCTGGAAGAAAGGTAACTGTTCACCATTAAAGCGCACGCTGTAAGACACCGTGGTAATGCATTGCATGACCCAACTGACCCAAGTAGGGTGAAATCCCAGTTTTAATAGATAAGCCTCTAGAAAGTCTCACTCCACCTGGTCATAAGCTTTTTGCATATCCATCTTTAAAACTGCATGAAAAGTTTTGTTGTTTTTTCTAGTACGCAACTGGTGTAGCACTTCCTGGACGATGAGAATATTGTCCTGAATCTGGCAACCACTAACAAAAGCACTCTGCTAAGGAGATATCAAATCAGGAAGCCAGGGTTTAAGTCTATTTGCAATCACTTTTGATATAATCTTATAGGCATAATTGCAAAGACTAATAGGTTGGTACTGATCTAAGCTTTCGGATTAGAGACTTTGGGGATCGGAGTAATAATAGTTTGATTTAGAGCCAAAGGCATAACTCCTGATATGAAAAATTGATGTATAAGGGGAATAAGATCAGCACACAAAGTGTTCCAATAAGGTAAAAAAGACCATTCATACCGTCAGGTCCTGGGGCTTTTGTGTGTCCGAGCTGAAAGGTGGCTGCCTTGATCTCATCATCCGTCACGGCTGCTGTCAATAAGTCATTCATAGTAGAGGAGACTACGGGCTGACATTGTGCAATGATCGGCTGGAAGTCTTGATGACCTACTGATTGATACAAGTCAGAGAAGTATTGGATAGTCATGTTTTTCAAAAGACTGTCTTCCCTAACCCATTCCTAGTTACCATCTTGTAGCAAACGAATTATGTTTCGCTGGTGTCGTTGAATAGTCGTAGCGTGAAAAAACTTAGTGTTTTTGTCTCCCTAGTTAAGCCAGCTGATCCTAGAGCGCATGGCCCAAAATTGCTCCTCTTGCTGCCATAATTTATGTATTTCCTCCTTTAATGTGCTAGCTGCCCGCTTGTCATAATGACCGTTTGGTTGATTGATGATATCCTAGAGTTGTAGTTGGAGAATGGCTATTCGGCTTATAGCTGGAGAGAACTTCTGACGACTCCATTTACTAAGTTCTAGTGAAACCTGCTTGAGCTGTTGAGATAGGGTCTTAGTGGTTCCATGGTTAGAGGTCCAGGCTTTATCAACAACTTCACCGCAGTCCCGTTCTTGCACCCAAATGGCTTCAAAAGTAAAGAATTTATGACGGCTCCGTAGGCTGACCTCGGTGAATAATATTAAAGGACTATGATCAGAGCCCACAGCAAGTAGTGCAGCCACGTCAGCGTTTGGGAAAGCTATACGCCAGTCATAAGTGCAAAAAACCCGATCAAGTCTTTCTTTCACATAATCAGCCTCAGCCCTATTATTAGACCATGTAAATGCACATCCTTTACTATCCATGTCCATAAATGCACAGTCATGAATAACTTTTCTAAAAGAAGCCATACGATGAGCTTCTGCTGGTTGCCTGCCAACCTTCTCCCAATAGTACATGACCTCATTAAAATCTCCAATGCAGATCCAAGGTAGGGTATTAGTATCAGCAATCTGTCTAAGTACATTCCAAAATGAAAGACGAGGTTGAAGAGCAGCAGGCGCATGAACACACGTGATGCGTATAGGTGTGCCACAGTGAGATTCCATACAAGATAGGTCGAGAAAATCCTGAGAAGACTGGAACATGGTGACCGTTAGATCATCCTGCCACATAAGAGTCAGCCCATCGGCTATCCTTATCGGGTTCACAATATAAGAGTGTAACTAAATTTCAAACGTCGCCTAAGACGGGTAATCACTTCCTCTCTATTTTTTGTTTCCATAAAAAATAAAGCATTGGGCTTTTCTTTGGCCACTAGAGCCAATAGGGCACGAACTGTCAGGGGTGAGCCCAACCCTTGGCAGTTCCAACTTATAAGCTTCATTTGTGCTGCGGCGACTGTTTAGGGCCAGTCGCCATTGCCCATTGAATAGCCTCAGGATCCAACAGTACGAGAGTCTCTAACAAAGTACAATCATCAATCACCCCTTCAACCAGGCTACGGGACTCATAAGGGGTATAACACTTAGCCTTCTTAGCTGCCCCTGCTTTGGTAGGAATTCTAGTATGTTTGAGTTTCCGATGACTGGAACTAATTGTTGCTGGCTGATTGACGATTAGGGGTTCGACGAGAAGCATGACAGTCATGGGAGGGCTTGTAGTCATATAAGGTTGGGTGGTATTCATATCAGAATGTAGATTCTGTTGAGGGACCAATGCAAGAGGGGACTTCTCTGTATACTGAGCCGCAATGCTCTGTTCTGGTGCAGGTAGTGGGAGCTTTCTCGAGCTATGAAGAGGAGCTGCAAGGATGCCTTGCTCCCCCTGCATCTGCGGCTAGGGATTTCCACTTGCTGATGCTGACGCTAGCTGGATTTGCTGAGGCAGCTGGGCTGTTGGAGGGGTTTCGGGCACTATCTCCTCATTGGTAAGTTGAAGGTCCTCATAAAAGGTCTTCCAGTAGGGGCTGCATTCCTTTACTTCAGCCTTGATCCATTGTCCATATGCCATTGTCTCTTTCCCTTCCATTTTAGCATCATTAAAGGGGATATCTTTGCAATAAGTTGCATAATGTCCTATTTTCCCACACGAATGACAGAAATGGGGGAGCCGTTCGTATCTAAAATCAAGCCAAAGGAGCTTATCAGCAACTTTAATTAATTTTCCTTGTTGTAGTGGTTGGGTAAGATCTATATCAACACGGGCTTTAGCTGTTTTAAGTGCGATACCCTCTTTAGCATCCAGTCTGACTTCCAGGACCTGCCCTACAGATTGGACAGCTCGGGAGATCATGGCATCAGAATACCATTCCAGTGGCAAGCCGTATATATGCACCCAAAATGCACATGTAGAGAAATTGTAACAATGAAGCGACGTAGCGGGGATCTATGGTTTGAATATAACCAGATGTCCAGAAAACAACCAGGGACCCCCAGACTGTATTCTAATTTTGTCGTCTTCGGATTGGAATTTCGCTACATAAAATTTGCCCTCACGTAAAGTAATTTCCACCTGGTCAGTCCTCCAAGCCCGTTTCAACGTAGATTGGAAAGCTTGTAAATTCAGTGAATTGGCAGATGGGACTTTACGTATGAGCATCAACTTACATTCATCCATTTTTGCCAGAGATTGCAGGTCATTCCAGTCTTCAATTTCCTGCGGATTCCATAGGCGACCCATCCGGTGGCTTTTTCACATTCTTTTATGTCCTTTATTTTTATCTAAAAATGATGTTCGCACATGATGTCCTAAAAGAAACCGTCTGTTTTCTCTTCTTGTTATTTCATGTACTCCATCATTTTAAACTTTTGGAATATATCGGCACTTTATATAGCTTCTTTTTTCGTTGTTTTTTGAGACTCAAAACACTACGGATATCAACATGGCCTTCAAAAGAACCCCACATGATGTGGCCAGAATTAGATGTTTTTCATGTAGAAAAGATATGAAAAGATTTCTTTACTGTGATATACGGTGCTTGACAGGGACAGCTCATCAGATTCCACCAGGACAAAAGATTGAGGGTTTCTAGTTGTGATGTAATTTCTTGGTGATTCAGGTTGTGTTTGATAATATTTTTATTTTAAGGAATAAATTTTATTTATTTATATTCCTTATCATAGTTTCTAAGTAAAATAGCGCGTTTGATAATTACATAAAATTTTCTATTCCCGAAATAGAAAAAGAGCATAAATGCATTCGGTACACTTACAAATTTTTTTGTGCTATAAAATGTTTTAATTTTTTTATTAATTTTTAAGATTTTTCTTTTTTTTCTTTTCTTTTATCCTATCTTCTTCCTCCTCCTCTAGCCGGTGGCGGCAACTGGTGGCCGGTGGGCAACAACTGGTGACCAACGGGTGGCGACCAGTTAGAAGAGGGAGAAGAACAAAAAAAAATTACTTATTCTAGAAATTATTATTGGGAACAAAAGATAACTTTTTTTTTACTTATTGTTTATGTTCTAAATCTCCAGCTATTTTTCTATTCCAATGATAACATAACTTAATGAATAAACTTTATGTTCACCAGGCACCGAGATTGAACCGGTTTCAAATTGGTTCAAGATCTAACTCTGATGAATTTTTATCTCGCTCCCATTTCTTACTCCGATTCTTTACTCTCTGTCTCTCACTCACCTTTTGGGATCTTCACGCTGTGGGAAGATGCCACATTTATGTTCTTCTCTCTCCGATCCTACTCTCGATCTTCACTGGGTCGTGCCATCTGAAGTATTGTAGAGGTAGCTATAACATGGGCATATTGATCGACCTAAATAATATATGACAATAATTTAAAAAAAAAACAGTCCTTTTAATATACATGGGAAATTTACAATAAATAAAAACTAAACGTTTAAAATTCTTAGATATGGTAAGTAGATCATACATAGATATAGAAAAACTGAAAAAATAAAATATGGAAAAAAAAAGAGAGAGTACATAAATTTGGGATCAAACTCCATTGATAGAGATTTGTTATTCAATATAATTGAAGCGTATGTCTGTGTCAGTACCTGTTTCGGGCATCCAACGGATATTGCTGATGTGCTGGTTTTGTTATGGCGTTATTAACAACGAGACGGATTAGTAAAGTTCGGTACAAGACGTTGCTCTCTTCCTTCTTCCTTAAGAAACTCATTGAGTATTTTCTCATGATTCTTAATTTATTTTCAAAAATCGTATATCTTAATACTATTATCGTCAAACCTGGATTTACCTTATGCAAAAACAAAAATAAAAACATTCTAGAGAATAAAAGGATGATGCGGTTTCTTGACACTGGTTCATTGTTGAACTAATTTTTTATTATTCATACGAATTGAAGAAATTTTTACCAATGTATTTTGGTATTTGGAAAACCGAAGTAAGAGCATTCTTCATAGTGCCGAAACCTAATGAGGAAAAAAATCATAATTTCCTGCATCGTTATTTCACTTCTCAACTCTATCACTCAAGTTAATTATTCAGCTACAATTTTGGCAGACGTGGGTATGTAGGTCACACGAGGCGATGGTATTATGCTCTAGGGATATCTAATTTTTCTTTTTTTCCCCAATCCGAACTAATTACAGTTGATAAGTTTTACTTATCCAAAAAGAAGGGGGGCTAAAAGGGGAGGCATTGGCGTTGGAAAAAGTCTTCCCTAGTTAGATTTGTCTTCCCTGTTTACCTAAAAGTCATCCAGCACCAGCAAGAAAAGATGGCCTTTGCACCTTTCTGTTTCTTTTTTAAATCTCTAGCCCCATAAAGATAAGCATCATGAAAACCGGATGGCGAATCCTGTAAACCTGCGGCGCTTTCCCTATCAATGTGCATTTGGCATTGGCTCCGACTAAATTCTTGGCGGAACTTCAATCACATCTTCTCTTACACCTAATGCATTTTCGATTTCTTTTTCTGATTATGACTCTGTCTTTCATAATCTTTTATCTGCAGATGGAATGTCCACTGTCGAACTTGACCGAGTTCTTGGAGTTACCGCGTGCTTTCTTCTCCTCCCATAGCACGATGAATTCGCCGAGTGTGTAAGTCCCACAAAATTCACCGAGTGTGTAAGTCCCACAAATCCACTCTGATTCCTGCCGTGGCAAGGTTCTAGAAAACCACAGTATGTAATCCCATAAAACGGGACGGGTATCTAAGATTAAAAGATTGTTTCGTGACCAATTGAGTGAGTTATTGGATGTAATAAGGATCGGTAAATATTGAATGTATTTACTATAATTTCCATCGCATTGTTGAATCCTATGCTACTCTTCTAGTGAAGTTAGTTACATCAATTGAACCGAGTATACTCAATGTCCGATTTATTTTCTAGTTCTATTATTTTTATTGCTCAATCCATTGTTTTACGCAGATAAAAAATGCCTTGGAAAATCGTCATACCCACCTCATGAATCAAACACAAAGTTTGAAACTTCTCCTTACTATCAAAAGAATTGCAACTCTGGGCGCAAGGATCTTTTCTTCGTTTCCTCTCTGTTTCCTGGTTCATCTTTCATTAATGAAGAAAAGCTTTTCCGAGAAACTGAGCATAGACTTCCTTTCGTGGTGAAAACAAAGATAACAAAATTGAGAGAGAGAGAGATTCGCTGGAGAATTGACCGTACTGCAGGGAAGGAAACGCCGCCTGACTCGAGATAATCTCTGTGGGCTGCAAGTAGAGCCGGGGGGATGATAGCAGGATTGCCATGGGAGGTGGCGTTGCTAAAGTTTGCTGTTGATCATGGAGGGAAGCCCTGTGGAAGATGATGCTGTTCTCCCCGAAATTGAGTGACGTTGAAGAGCACACAGACATATCAGAGAGAGCAACTAGGAAATCGTTGTGCTGGAAAACCATCATACACAGAAGAGAGCCCACAAACTTATTAGAGAGCAGCCAAGCTTGACTTCAAGTTTGCCCAAAGCTTTTCTAGAGAGAGACCGCCATTTTCCACACCCGTCATTGACGGCATCAGATCCCATTCACACAAGTAAAATACAGTATTGTTTTGATTCATCATTAAAAAGCATGACCTTGTTCTCAGATATAATATTTTTACAAAGTATTATAACTGAAATAGTTAAATTTATTATATGCAAACTCTTTTAATACAATTTAGGTAAATTTTGTCAACGCAGCTTCTAGATTTTACCTTAACAATGTCGAATTTGTTTCACACGCCTCTTTAGTAAAATGACGGAATATGCACATCTGATACTGTATAATTTCCATCTTGTTTATTACTACAAAGCTTATTAAGCGACTAATTAAAATATAATGCTTTTTCAGTGTACTAATCTCATATTATACTCTAGGACATATAATGTTTTTATTTATTTATTTATTTAAAATCCAACAACTAGAACTCTACAATTAATTGAGATATTTATACCTTATGTTTTTATTTTCTCTTTTGCAGAAAAAAAAACGTATTTCCAATGATATTTTCACGAAAATTAACATTTTCATGCACACTTTCTAGATGAAAAATCATGTTATTCCTAAGTTGAACATTGTTTATGAGCAGTGTATTGCTCAATTCATCTGAAAGTTAATTCTTATGTTACCCAAGGTGAAATACAATAGCAAAACAAATGACAGAAGGGATCATGATATTGTAGGCTACTTATAATACTAGCAAAAAAATTATTTTCCTATAAATTAATCGAGTAAATATTTAAATTATAATGCGTTAATAAAGGTGATATCATATAATTAGCCATTAGTGTTCCGGCATCACATGACAAATCAAAAACCATTGTCTAGAACCGCAGAGCATGACACTATATTTCTTCTTTTAAACGCCAACTATAAAGCATGATTAATTTAGTTCGGTAAATTGAAATATACCAATGAATTGCAATGTCGCAATGTGAAAACGTCATTTAGTGGCCGGTTGAGGAAGGCTTTGACCCTTATCACATAATTTAGGAACTTTCTTGAAAAAATTGTGTGAGAACAGAACTCATGCAATGTCAGTTTTTTCCATGTCTTCCTTTTGCAGATGGAAATCTACATGGTCGAAGTAGACCAAGTTCTCACCCTCGGAGGTTTCTGTGTTCTTTCTGGTCCCTCCCATGGCACGAAGGATTTGCGAGAGTGAAAATCCCACAAATCCACTCTGAAACATTGTTTTGCAAGTAATTTTGAAGGCTAAATATTGCGTGAGTAATCGGATGTAATTAAGGTTGAGAAACATTTTGAGTATTTAGCGTAATATTCATTGTATCATGGGATCTGTGCTGTTCTCTCCGAGGAGCTGGTTACATCAATCGAGCCAAGTAAATCCGGTATTGTTATGTTTATTCTATTGTCCGATCGTTTGTCTTACACAATAAAAAGGATGAAACAAGAAAGCGAATGCCATGGAAGATTGACATACCCAACTGATCATTCTCGTGACTCAAGCACATAATTTGAAACTTTTCCACACAATTAAAAGAATGGCAGCAGGGGGTGCATAGATCTTTTCTTCGTTTCCCCTCCGTTTCCAGCTCTTCTTTCATCAACGAAGGAATTCTTTTCCAAGAAACTGAGCATAGACTTCCTTTCTTGGCGAAACAAGAAAACAAAAGCGAGAGAGGAATTTGCAGGAGAATTGTCCGTTCTGCAGGGAAGGAAACGGCCCAACTCGAGTCGAGCGGATGATAGTCACATCGCCATGGGAGGTGGGTGGCGTTGCTAAAGTTTGCTGTTGATTATGGAGGGAAGACCTATGAAAGAAGATGCCGTGTTCCTAGAAAACCCGAGTAAAACCACCAGAAAACCATCAACCACAGAAGAGAGCACACAAACTTATTAGAAAGCAGCCAAGCTTGACTTTATGTTTGCGAAGGCTTTTCTAGAGAGAGACCGCCAACTTTCCACGTGCATCTTATACGACATCATATCCCATTCACATAAGTAAAGTACAATATTGTTTTGATTCATTATTAAATAACATGATCATGAACCCAAACATGTCCTTAAAAGGCGCAAGCAGAAGAAACAGACATATCACATTCACACAAGTAAAATATAATATTATTTGATTCATTAAAAAGCATGAACTAGTTCTCAGATACAATTTTTTTTTATAAAATACTGTAATTAAAATAGTTAGATTTTTCGTATGTTATTACAATTTAGATCAACTTTTCTCAACATAATTTTTAGATTCTACTTTAATAATGTTGAACTTTTTTCGCGTATTGTTGAGTAAAACAATCGTATTAACCAAACTATTTTTGATACAATGTCATTTTTATTTACAGAGCTTGTTAAGCAACTAATTAAGTGATATTCTTTCAATGTACTAATCCCGTGATATGTTCAACACTACGAGAAAAGTCATAACTTCCTTCATCCCTGGTAAGACGAAATTTGCTCCATGCTTCCCTGATTGGTGGATTAGTAGCTACGGACATCGATCTCGTGCAAATTTAACTAAAACTGAAACTGGATGGAGCCATTGGGTTATTTTGCTAGAAGTTTATCATTTGAAATTTCAGATAAAATTTCATCCAAGAAATTGGTTATGATTATTTTTATCTATGTAGCACCGACACGCGACACGCGACATGCGACACACGACACGACACGACACGACACGCGACACGTCATTTCTTAAAAAATGGAGAATTTCGACACGTTCCGACACGTTAAATATTAAATAAATATTTTTATTTTTAATTAATTTGATTCAAAATTAAAAAAAAGGCCTATAATTCAATTCATTTGAAATTCGAAAGATATATTCATAATTAATGCGAAATATAATTTTAATTTTAACAAAAGTTATTGATGAAACTAATAATTAATAAGAAATTAGAATCAATTTATTTAAATAAATTCATGATTTTCTAGAATGACCAAAATTTATCAATATTGAAAATTCAATACTTTTACTTTTTGAAATTATTTTTTAATTTCATTTATTTAATTTTCCTATAAAAAAAAATCCCCCAAACCCATACCTTCTTTCGTTTGTCCATTTCCCCCCAACCCAAACTTATTTTCCCTTCCCCACACCACTGACAGATATCTGTCAACCTCACTTCCCCTCCCCCAAAACTCAAATCTCCCCCTCTTTTTATTATTTTTTATTCCTTTGTCAAAAACCCTAACGACACTCTATTTCCTCCTCCTTCAGAACTTCTACCGCTTTGCAGCTTCGGACGATGGAGCAGACGCGACGCCGAGAAGGAGGAGATGCCGTCGCCGTCGCCGCCGCCGCCGCCGCCGCCGCCGCTCGGCGCCCCCTCGGGCCCCGATCCCTTCCTCTTCTCTTCTTCTCGATTTTTCTCCTCCCCCTCCTCTCCACGCGACCCCCTTCCTCTCCTCTTCCTCTTGACCTTCTCCTCCTCCTCGTCCTCGTTGATCCATCGCGACAGTGGTGGCCCTCGCTGCTCTAGCCGTCTCTCGCCGTCGCTTGCAGCCTCTGCTCCCTCCCCCTCCCTCGCCTCCACCCGGAGTCTTCCGGACACGCGTCGACATGCGTATCGAGAAAAGTTGACCGTGTGTCCGACTGTGTCCGAGCGTGTTGACGTGTCCGACACACTCCGACACATGTCGGACACGACACGGAAGCACAGACAACGTGTCCGTGCTTCATAGATTTTCATTAGTGACTAGAATGAATGCACGCATTGTGCATGCCTAGGGCATGAAGGATGCATAATCCTGCTTCTAATAAAATGTCAAAAAATTGAATATGAAGTTTCAGCCATCAAGTGAAGGGCAATGACGGTGCACATAAGGCACAATAAAACCTAGTTACCAAGCGATGTCGCATGATATGTTGTAATTTAGCTTTAGAATTTTTTTACAGCAATAGTTTCGTAAATTCGCACTTTGATTTCAAAAAATGTTTACTCAAGAGAGTTAATGGGATAGAGCTCATGAAAGAAAGGTTATGGGATATTTTGACATCGCTATTTATAAATTTCATTACTTATGAGTTTGCATAAGAACTATGTATACTCTAAAGATAAATAAGAAAAATAATGCAAGTTATTATAATCCTAAAAATAAGGATCCTCTAGATATTTTGAATTGTCATATTTCGCCTCTGAGTACTTATTCAAGTAGAATTTCGTACCCAAAAAAAAAAAAATGTAGAATTATGGAAAGGAGAAACTATTATAAATTCCAAAAAAATTGGAAAGATAGAAATAAATAGTAGAGATATTGAAACACCTTGATGAAATTCATAATGAAAACTAAATTACAATCGATAACAGCTAATATAATAAAGATTAGGGGTGAGCAACTGAACTAATCCCCCATGGGGCTAGGTCATAAGTGGACCAATTTGGTTTTCGATTCCAAAAACTTAGGACCTCTTGAACCGGCCTTGATAAGTTAAATTCTTGGTTCTCTAAATAGGCCAATTTTATATTAACCCAATTGATACATTCGTGATAAATTTACTCCAAACTAATAATTGACTATTAAAAAGTGGACCAATTTGGTTTTCGATTCCAAAAACTTAGGACCTCTTGAACCGGCCTTGATAAGTTAAATTCTTGGTTCTCTAAATAGGCCAATTTTATATTAACCCAACTGATACATTCGTGATAAATTTACTCCAAACTAATAATTGACTATTAAAAACCCTAAACTGGTATATTTATGATATATTTGTCATCCGTTAGTTTTCATTAAATTTTATTATCAAATTATTGAGTTGGATAATGCATAATGTTTAGTTGTTGGCAAGTATACTAGTTTGGGTTTTTACCTTCCATTTATCATAGGTGTACAATTTGTGGTTTTTTTTATTGTATTAATTCAATTTAATGAGAAATAACAAATGATAAATTTGTCATAAATATATCGATTTGGGGTTTCTTATGATCAAAAAATTAGTTTTAGATAAATTTATCATGAGTTATACCAGTTTAGAGTTTTTCGTGATTAAAAATTAGTTTGGAATAAATTTATCACGGATACCGGTTTCGGATTTTTCGTGATATTTACCCAAAATAAAAATAAAGGAAATAGTATGAGAAAATGGTGGTGGTTTAGTTTAGTCGTGTTCAATTCGGGCTCAGTGAGGATTGGGCTGAATGGATTTGACGAGCCTATGGGGATTTGGGCTTAAATTGAAAAGCCTAATCCGAATTTTAAATGAAAAATCTAGAAATGTAGCCCAAATTTTTTCCTGGCCTAAACCTGTGAAACTGCATCTGACCGTATTTGGACTAGGCCCCAGGGCCCAGCCCGAGTCCCCATTTCCAGAATATAAAAAATATATAAAAATATCAAAAATATCAAAATGGTTAGAAAAATAGGCCCCGATTACACCGTCCTATTCTACAATTAGATTTAGCTTTATTTAAATTAGTTAGCATACATAAATTAGGGATTTCGATGATTGGCTTTAATTTGACTTAGCTTATGAGGATTGTCGTCCTGAGACTTAACAATGAGACCATGTGTATTTTTTGGCTAAACATTTTATTGGGTTTACTTTCTTATGCTTTGCTTTTATCATTTTGATTATAATTGTTTACTTTTTCTTGATTAAGTACCCATGCATGGACATTGTTTAGTGGCATTAGTTAGGGGACACATTGCGACCGATTTCTAAAATTCATGGGGCAAATTGCATAAAAGTCCATAAACATTGTCAAATTGAATGAAGTTGGGAATATCCATCCATATTTTTAACCTAAAAATATTATATCATGCAAGAGAACAAAATGAATTTGAATAGTGAAGAGATCACCATGAAATGGGAATTAAGTGATGTGGCCTCTTGAGAATTTTCTCATGATTCTTAATTTATTTTCAAAACTCATACGTTTTAATCTTGTCACTATAAAAAATTCAAGTTACCTTATACATAAAAAAGAAATACTCTAAAGTATAAAAGAATGACGCAGTCTCTTCACAACTTTTTAACGAGTTTTATTTTTATCCAAACTTTCATTATCTATTGAATTGATAATTTTTTTTAACAATTTTACTGGTATTTGGAAATCTAAAGCAAGACCACTCTTAATAGTACTTAAGCCTAATGAAGAAAAGAAAAAAAGGTTTTCTCACATTATCATTTCACAAATTAAATTTGTCCGCCCAAGGTAATGATCAAGCTAGAGATTTGACAAATGTGAATATAAACGTCACACAAGATGATGGTATCATACTCGAGGGATATCTAATGTTTAACTTGAATTGTTGCATTATTAGAGATATAATGCAATAGCAATCATATTTTTCACCTTAGATTGATATATCGATTTCATATAAACTGTCTAGATAAAAAAGAAAAATCATGTTATTGCAAAGTTGAAGATTACTCATGAGAAATTTGTTGCCCAATTCATGTGAAAGTTACTTCTTATATTATCCCAAGTAAAATACAGTAACAACAAAAACAAACGAAGGAGTTGTCATAACTTTGGCAAACTAAAATTCAAGCAAAGAAACATTTTGTTTTTAAATGATCAAGTAGTTATCTAAATTATGATGTGTTAATGAAGAGTATATTATTGCTATTCGGTTCGGTTTTGGGGAAGTGCAAGTTAAAGGATTTTTTTCAAATGCAAATATCATTCCGTAAGATGTAATTGAAAAATGCATTGAGGCCAAAAAATAATAATCACATCCCCTCTACGTTGAGATATCCGTGAAATTGGCGGCAACTTCCTTGCAAATGCTCGCCCCATGGACGTCAAAGAAAACGACTGAAGCAACGGCCCACAAGGAAATAAAAAATGTTGTAAAAGACGTTTTTTTTTTTTTTTTTTTTTTTTTTTTTTTTTTTTTTTTAATTTGAGAGTGAGAGTTAGAATAAGAGTAGAGTAGGACCAACCAAAAAAAAAAATGTCATAGACGCGGTTTCAATTAGAAAAAAAAAAGGTACGACAGATTAAGTGCCTTCGTTACAATAAACTAGTAATGAGATGGTCGGTTCGACTGAAACGAACCAATAGAAGATCTCCTTCCGGGACCTCCGCCGAGATGTCTCCACGGAAAATGTGAACATGGACAGCAACGTTTCTTATTCGATCCTTGAGATGATGCTTGGGAGGTCCCATGGCGTCGGGCCTCCCTCACGTTCAACCTGCCCTTCGGGCTTTGGCGCGAGTCACTTCCAACTTTTTGTTAATGTATACTTGAGCATCCAACACGCTTTAAGTGGTGGGGTCCTTTTTATGATGACAAAATGCTTTTGAATTTAATATTTTGTTTGCTTAATCTCCGAGGTAGTGACGCATCTATGTTTGCTCTCTGGAAGACCTTGTGACCTTTCGATTACCAAAAAAAAAAAAAAAAACTCATTCGCTACATCCAAATCATGAAATCGAAATGACTTGAAGACATGGTTCAATGTGAGAATTCCATGGGTGGAACCCCAAGTACAACACTTTATCAGAGGATCCAGTCTCTCCTTTCGACCAAAAAAGAAAAATTCAATCTCTCCCTATCATGAAAAATCTAGATTCTACATTGATTTATGGTGCGGATAATTTTGAATCTAGGACAGATTCTGAAAAGAATTGCTTATTTTCAGTACTTTTAAAAGAAGAATTTATAATGCACAAAATGGAATAAATAATGTGGAACCAAACTTTTATCTTATTATTATCATGTGTAAGGCTCAAGGTGAGGCTCCAATAAATATTTGGTCGGAGCCACTAAGAGGGGACACATTGAGATCGATTTCTAAAATTCATGGGTCAAGTTGCAAAAGTTAAACCTTATACGAAAACTTGGGAGGCGAAATGTAATTTTCCCGTGGTTCATGTCCATACTATTAATATTTGAATGCCCACTTGCCATAGGATCCCTTAGAATTACTATATTATTAAAGAGAATAAAATAGAATCGAATAGTGGGGAGACGACCATGATTAGCAATAGTGCAATGTCCTCTCCTGAGAATTTTTCTCATGATTCTTGATTTATTTTTAAAACTCAAATATTTCAACCATTTACCAATTTACTTCTAAACATTTTAATGAGTTGTCAATTTGGTCCTAAATCTTTTAATGATTTGTTAATTTAGTCTTACTAGCCAATTTTGGTTGGAAATAGCTAATGTAACGGTCTAGTCAATGCCGGCCATTTTAGGTAATACGGCCAGTGCTAACGTGAACAATATTTTACATATTTAATTTTTTTTTTGTATTTATTGATACATTTTAAAACTTTATTTTATTTTTTCTTTCCTTCTTCCTCTAGCCGGTCACTATCGAGCCTCCCTTGAGGCTAGCGAGGCTCCACCTCACCACATCTGATGAGGGTGAGCCTTGCCCAACCACTAATAAAGCTCGACCTCACCTAGCGATTACTAGGTGGAGCCTCGCTAGCCCAACCACTGAAGAGGTGACTAGCCACATGAAGAAGAGTTGAGAAAAGGAAGGAAAGGAAAAAAAAATGTAAAATGTAAAAAAGTATCTACGTTAACATCGATTATATCACGTAAGATAGTTGGCGCTGACTAGAATGCCATGTTAGCTTGGCTGAAAAGACTAAATTGACAAATCATTAAAATACTTTGGACTAAATTGGCAACTCATCAATAGATTTAGAACTAGATTGCACAATTAAAATGTTTGGGACTAAAAATGGTTTAGGATTAAATCGATACAATTGAAAGGGTTTATGACTAAATTGGATACCGTACAATAGATTTAAAGATTTTTGGACAATTTTCCCTTTGCAACTATACATGCACCCACTGATGTGGTCTTTTCTTTCACATCTCAAACCTACCATACTTCTTAATATTGTCATAAAAAATCAATACTTTTAAATATTATAAACTCCAAACCTATAGTTACATTTTATAAATATTGCAAAAAAAGAAAAACAGAAAAGAAGAAATAAAACACACGAAAGAAGGGTGCGATCTCTTGACGAGTTTTTAACGAGGCTTATTTTTACTTGAACTTCCATTATAGGTTTATTTCGACGAGGTATCATACAAGAAGAACAAACGAGCGACGGCAATTATGACATCATAGGCTACCTATAATACATGCAAAGAAATTTCTCAATTGACTATGACCAATATCACATAACATAAAATCCTTCCTTTGGAACATAATGGACTGTTAAATGTTCCCTTTACCTCATCATCATCATCATCATCATCATCATCATCATCATCATCATCATTATCATCATTATTATTTTGTGAAGCTTCGCGACAAATTTAAATGAGTCGAAAAAAGGGGGAACTCGTGCTGGAGACAAAAACATCGGCCTTGCAAAAAGAAGAGGCAGAAGGGGGGGTTTGCTTCTTGTTTTTTCCTCTCTTTTTTCTTTTCCTTTTTTTTCAATAGGAGTTTTATTTAAACAACTAAGATATTTGAATTAAAGGCTCTGTTCCATGAGAACATTTTCCTTTTTCTCGGCACTCAATTCGCTTAGGAAATGGGTCAATGGAAAATGTTTTTCTGGTCCACGAAAAATTATGCTTAAATTCAAGAAAAAAATTTTCTATTTGAAAAACTTGGAAAACATTTTTCAAAATATATTTAGGTATTGGCGTTGGACCTAAAACTCTACATTTAAACACGGGAACCTAACACCGATTCTCGAATCTCCAAGACTCGGGTTGGGTCCATCAAGGTCAGGCCCATTGAAGTCAGGATCAAGCCTCTAACACATGGGCACGAGTCCATCAATATTGGTCCTAGGCCCATTGAGGCTATGCTCGGAACCCCAGTTCCTAGGCCCCCGACGCCTATGCTTGGGTCCATCGAGGTCGGATTCGAACTCCTAGTGCTTGAGCCTGCATCCATAAAGGATGGGTTCGAGCTCTAAAGCTCAAGCTCTTGTCCCTAGTACTCAAGCTCGAGTTCACAAAGACCATGCATGAGTTGTTAGGGCTCGGGCTCGGATCCTTGATTAATGAAATATTCATTTTATAAAAAAATATATTTTTTTAAATCAAATCTTTAAATATTTTTTAAAAATCCAATTTCTAATTATTTTTTTCTTTTGCCTCAGCTGGTTGTCAACTATCGCCGTGGCTGACGATTGGCCAAAGAAGAAGAAAAAAGAAAGAGAAAGAGAAGAAAAAAGAAAAAATAATACAAATATTCTTCAAAAGTGTCACATTTTCCGTACCGAGCCAAAAGTTTAGCATGCTTTTTCTTGATCCTACGTTAGTGGCTTTCTCCAGTTTTCTTGTCTCACATGAAACCCCCCTTTTGGACGGCAGGGTCTATGCTGGTATCAACCCTACCGCCCCCCTCCAGGTGATGTGGGCGTCGACGACTTGCAGTGACTTTTGCTTTCCGGATCACCTTTACAGCCTAGGTATTTGCTTTTCATCGCTGTCGCGACTTGTCGCGCCACACGTTTTGGTACAGTTCATTCCATTAGATGATACAGGAGTGCCTTATGAAATCGAGCTGCGCATCTACAGACTGAGACTTAGATCATACTCATATCTTCTTTTCTTTTTTTTTTTTTTTTTTTTGGTCGAAGAAATAATTCAATTCTATGTTTTATTGTTTTAAATAAAGCCAAAAATCTTTCTTTTTTCCGAGCAATCTCCATGTGCGATTTCCAGAGAGCACAGATTTTCCATGAGGCCGAACTAAGAGGAACATAGGTACACAACCATGAAATTAGCGAATATTGAACTATTTTTCAAAAATTACTAGAGAAAAGTTGGGGGCGTAAAGCTCATCATGTGAGTTCAATGATGAAAACGGTGTCTCAATCGGACGAGGGAGTGAGCAAATCGGCCAGAGCCACCTGCGAGAGTAACGCGCTTGGTCGAGGGATTTTCGATTGTTTTTATTTATTTATTATTATTTGGTGCGGGCGTAGGAATTTTTCTTTTCGGAAAGCGTAATGATGCATGTCGGGGAGAAATTCTAGGATCGAAGTCCATCCCTAAAATTTACAAAACAATCCCTCACTAGATGTCCTGTTTTTTCAAACATGCCGTGCATGAAAATTGAGCCCTTCGAGGTGGAGGGTCTTTTGTCATTTTCACATGTGAAAAGGAAGACAATTCTTTGGGGTTTCTTACGGTAGTCTTCACGTTGGTCTCTGTGCTTCTTTGTCATGGGCAGGAGTGATCATGAAGAGGGTTCTCCAATTGTATTTAGTCGGTAAGTTCAAGGAAACTCTCTACTATATTCTGAGTCTTTTGCACTTTTAATAAGTTTTCAACAAAATTATACCCCTAATTAAAAATTTTTTATAGACCAGCAATTTACTACTATTCACTAGTACTAATCATTGATAACAAGCGAAATTTTTTGGTGCATCCGATGAAGATAAATCTAGTCAATCAAACGCTTTTGAGTCATCCTCCGTAGGCGATTCGGCAACCCTGCCTTTGGAGGGAATTTAAAAAAAAGCGAACAACCGCGAAGACTTGCCTCCACATGGTGGATGACTCCGTTGAAACGAAAATCACAATACCTCGGAAGACTTTTGATGTTCGTGCCCCAATCTGGCAACACTTTAATCATAGAAGAGCTCGAACCAATCACCCTTACTTTCTGGACATGACCTGAAATTAGAGTGAAGTCTTTGAGAAGAATGTTAAAGAAATGTTTGGCCCCAATTCGACTCTACAACAAAATACTTTTCACCAAAATCATTCTTCAATGTTTATTAGAGGAGACTGATTTTGTGGCGATTTCGGACAAGAAATATCACAAGTGTACAGGGAAAAAACTTTACGTCACACGGGATAAATAATACACAAACTTTGTTAGAATTTAATCGATGACAAAACTTGAGAATATAAAGATGCAATGCCCAAATTTAATTTGCGATGAAACACCTAAGAATTGCAACAAAGATACATGATGGAATTTAATTGATGATGTGGGACAGTGCGGGAATTAAAAGATAACTTGTCTATCTGTAGAGGGAGACGAACACTAGTATTCGTAAGGCTCACGACATAACCTCTTAAGGGCAGTTCTTCCATAGCCGTTGCCATGCTTTCACTGAAAGTCTTGCCCCCATATTTTCACAATGGCATGATCTTATCTTTAGATGATTGCTCCCTTAAGATCGCTTCTTGATCCCCCGTGCGTATTTGCTGCCGTATTAATTTTTCCTCCACAATTTGCTGGATTTCATTGCCCTATTCACCAATTATTCCAAATTTGAAACAATATAATTAAATCTGGGCGCCCTCTACATATGCGATCTTCATTTGATATCTTAATCGGTAACCTATCATCCCTTTTGATGGATATCTTTGCCAATTAACTCTGCCATGATAATCTTCACCACACACCCTCATTTATCGACAGTTGATTCATGGTATCGATGTACATTAATATCGATAATGTTTCTTACAGTCGTCGACAATGTTTCACGTGTCTGATAATTACTTGCGATTTAGTCACGCGCCCACTCATGTCAATGAATTGGTTAATTGTTTGTGTAAATATATGCCTCCTTTTAAAAGAATTAAATGTGATTTTGATTCTTTTAAATACTCAAAAACAAACAAGTATTTTCCCTTTGGATAGTACAGGGTGCGTATTGTACCTCTAACGCTTCATACTCCACGCTATGACGACTATTTCCCTCCACGTTGTAGGATTTTGACACGTCACTTCAATCAACACGATTTGACCAATCGTCATCATTACAAATCATAACTTTTCGGATCGTTGTCCTCTAAATTGTTGCTCTATTTCGAGAAGGGTAAGATTGGCCAAGATTTGATTTTTATCCTCCTTTCTTCTTCGTTCTCGGCTTAAACTCTTATCTTCTTTAAGGCTTAAACCCTTGACCTCAAAGTTCTGTTCATCTTCCACTTTTTAGCTCACATGGTTTTTGGAAATCCCAAATACTTGCCTGCGGATTACATTGCTTATTTGACAAATTACGAGAGGACAAACTCTGTGACAGTTGCTATTTCGAACTTCAAAACTACGCTAGAGATTATTGGGACGATGTCCTCTGTGTCCTTGCTTTAATTAGCATTTTCAGATTTCGCAACTTCTTCGATGTTGTTTTCCTCATCCAAGAGGGGAGAAACTTCCTTTCCAGAAGTCCTCTATTATAGACGTGTGATGTGCTGATCCCAGCGATTCAGAGGATTTCCTTCCTTTGATTTGATTTTTATAAATCGCATCTGAGAATGATATATCAAAATCAAATATTTTCCATCTGGAAGGAAGCCAGTATTTATTGAGAAAATTCCCTATATTGTTTTGAAAATGATTGAATAATCAAAATTTACTAATGTGCGTATCCGGTGATATATGCACAAGTCAATATGCAAATGATGTCGTAATTAATACTTGATGAGCTAATATGAGGAGTACTATGTCATCGTCAAGAATTGTCTGCTGATATTGAAGGATCACTGCTGATATCAAAGGTGAACAAGATATTGAACATCGAGATATCTACAAGCTAGAAGGACCTTGAGATGAGGTGAACATTTGAAAAAACCTTGATTGATGGTGAACACGTCGAGAAGAACGAGGACATTCATGATGACTTGGAGGTACCAAGATCTCATGAATAGTTGGATGGACCCGATGATGGTGAACAAGCCTAAAATGAGAATGTTTAGTAAAGTTGGGAAGGATCATGGAGGCAAACAACTTAGTAGAGTCATAATCACCAATATGCTCGGAAGGACTAGAAGATAGAAGATTTGATCATTACCATGAACAATGGATTGTTATCGAAAGTAGTAGACTGTTGGCAAGACCAGTTTCCTTAATTAGATGAGAAGGAAGACTATGATGATACTTATGAGTTGTGTGAGTTTAGTGAAGATTGATGAAGACATCGACAAGACAAGAACAAGTCTAATAGGATGAGGATTTCATGATTCTTAGAGTTACCAACTAGAAGTATTTGGAAGCTGACATACATAGAAGAATTATTGGATGATTGATCGCAAGTCAATCCATATGGTTTGACTGTGGATAGCACCAACAGCTGATAATAATGAGCACGTCTTGATTATGGGTAATGGGTCATACTGATATCAAGTCTTGGAAGATGTTGGTTACGTGCTCATCTTATTGGAACCATTACAAAGGTTTGGAATTGGCGAAAGGACCACTAGAGTTGAATTAGAGCAATTTTGACAATTCTGGCCTAGAGACAAACTTTGAAAAAAGCAGACTGACATTGTTTTGAGACATTGCCACCGTCAGAGAGGTGTTCTAATGATTTTGAGCATTGAAGAGACATTTTATTATCTAAGGTTGGATGGTTATTAATTCAATCCAAGAGAGATAGTGGGGTTGAGTGGAAACGAATAAAATAAGTCTAGTGCTCTTGTGTGTTCTCCTTTGCTCTATCGTTGTTGTGTATTGCTAATTATTCTCTTTATAGTGTTCATATTATTTGTAATCATGATAAGAGCAAGTGTACAAGAGTGTGTTGATTGTAACTTGTCTTGAAAATTACTAGTCAATTCTAGCCTTCTTTTGGCTATTAATCATAGAGAGTGGATGTAGGATTGGGGGTAAAGCCAACCACTATCAATCTCTATGTGCCATCTTCTATTTTTTCATTATCAGCATTACGTGTTTATTATCATCACTATCTGTTCATCAGCAGCAGGCAGATTTGATATCTATGATATGATCTGCTATGTTGAAGTTTAACTTATATTATTTTGCAAAAGTTCTTCATAGTTCCCATACAACGTATTCACCCCCTTTTAAGTTGTATTGTTAGCTCCAATAATAGGTATTATAACGTTGTTTGAAGTGTTTCACTTCTGAAAATAAGGATTATTTCTCACTAACATTATGCGAATTTTTGTTTTCTGCAAAGGATATTCAATTTTTCGATGTTCCTTGTTTGATGAAACTAACTATGGTTACTGAAATGTGGGAGGAGTGTTCATTCCATCCATGAATTATGAGTTATGGACTTTGATCGAAAAGAGTCCATATCCAATAAGAGGAAATGCAATCCCCAAAAATGCAAAAGAAATGAGATGACTCTTTTTAAACTCAAGAGCCATGCATTTGTTTTTTCTTATCTTATATTGAATAAGAAAAAATTTCTTTTTATAGCGGAGCAAAGGAAATTGGGGATACGCTTGAAGTTGGGCAACATTAAGTCCAGTGTGAAGGAGTGAGGATGGCAAGAATTGAAGAAAAGACAAAAGATCATTATATAATAAAGAAACACTAAAAGGAAGATTTCCTCTGCAAAATCACTCTCCACTATCTACTCATCATTATTTTCTCCATGATTTAAAAAAAGAAGAAAAAAGTATGGGGAACAATACGCAGAAGGGGAAAGTTTTTGGCATATAAGTTAGAAATTGATTTCTAGAAGAGAAATAAATTTTTTTATTTATATTTCTAGATGAGTTTCTACGCAAAAATACTCGTTTGATAATGACACAAAATTGCTACTCTAAAAATAGAAATTCGTTTGATAACGACAAAAATTTTTCATTTTCGGACAGCGGTGACAACCAGTGACCGATAGACGGTGGATGGCGGCGGCAGCGGTGGTAGGCGGCGGGCGGTGACCGATGTACGGCGGTGGCGGCGGGTGGAAGGCGACGGTGGTGGTCGGCGACTAGCGGATGGTAGCGGCGGCGGGCGGTGACCGATGGACAGTGGCGGATGGTGGCTTGCGGATAGCGGTGGCGGTGGCGGTTGGCGATCGGCAGATGGCAGCGATGGCAGCCGGCGATCAGCCAACAGCGATGGTGGCGACTGGCGAACGGTGGTCGGCGGCAACGGATGAATGACTAGTTCGTATTAAGGACGAACAATGAGAAGAATTTTCATTTCTTATTTCTATTCCAAAAATAGAAAAGTAGAAAATTTTTAGTTTTAATTTCTATTCCAAATCTATTTCTGAAAAAAAAAAATCTATTTATGAAATATAAAAATAAAATAATTTTATTAAATGGATTTCTATTCCAGAAAAAGTCTGGAATAGAAAAATTATTTCTAAAATAAAAATTTTGGTTTGTCATGCACCCTAAAAGGGCAAACGATGGCCGCTCACCACACATTCACCTTAGCGAAGAGACAAGACACGTTCATACAGAGAGGACGTTGGCTATAGGAGGACACGGAGAAAGACACATTCAGAACACTAACGTTGACCAGAGAAAAGGAGAGGCCATACGCGTGCGAAGCGACTTCTGACTGCACATTGAGTTCACACCAAGCCTTCGTGACTCGCTGTTGCAGTCGTGAAGACCCAGCCCGACTCTTCAATGTCGCCGGCAAATCAGAGTTCCTTCACCGCGCTGTGAGCCATCACAGACGCAGCCGAATTTTGCCTTGTTTTTGCAGACTTCCTGGGGCTGCCGTAGCTACAACACATCTGTTTTCCTCAGCCAAGTTTCGGTGTGATTCCGGAATTCCAGGTTTCACAGGGCGCTGCCGTCTCGTCCAACAGTCCTCACAGCCGAGTTCGCCATAAGTCCGGTCTCATCGTCACCACTCTCATCGGCCAGTTTCCCACAGCTTGCTCAGCCGCCTGGTTGCCGTGCCAGAACCTCCTCGCTATTGTTGCCTCACTGCAATCGTAGCCCCTTACCGTTGATATTCCCTACGTTGGTCCTCGTACCGCCACTCACCACTCATTGCCATCGGTCTCGTTCAAATCAACAAGCAATTTAAGTAATTCTCTGAAACAATGTTCAATGTATTGTGAGAATAATAGTCTATTTTATATTACAGAAAACCAAATTACAAATAATTACAAATTCTTGTGGGATCCACTTCTTCAAGAATTTGTGACTCACAATATTTTATTATTCTCACGGTATCCTAAAGATTGTAATGCTAACAAAACCCTTCATATATATTACTTGAATTGTAATATATCAATTCTAACCTTGATTTGATTGAAATATAAGCATTCCCAAATAGGAAATTCCCCTTATTGAATCGTGCATATAATCAAGAATTCGATTTTTAAGACATAAGATCAGATTCATGATTACATTCGTTTCTTATTTTGAGAGTGGTGAATATTTAAATTATATGAGCTTTTATTGCATGTCATTAATTTAGGAAATATTCTTATTATGGAAAAAATAAAAAAAATTGCATTGCATGTTAGGAGGCAGATGAACACTTTAAATGACAAAAGTTGTGTACGGTAATCACTTTGGTGCTAAAAGTTTTCGTCGGTTCACTTAAGTGCCAAATCGAATAATGATAAGAAATTTGACAAAAAATAATACATGGCTTTTATAATTAAAATTTTTATATGACTTCGTATATTATTTAAAAGAACCCAGTCCATGTGACATTTTCACGTGACATGCTTGATATTGAAGTGATCGCTTTTTAACAACGATTAGCACTGAAGTGATCATTTCAAACAAATTTTGATATTCAAATAATCACTATTTATAACTTTTAGACGACATCATTTAGGGGTTATATACTAACTAAAACACTCTAGCAAGCCACCAAGGATTGAGAAATTAATAAAATATGACAACGTCAATTTTCTGATGACCAAGATTGAGGTTGGCACTTACATGATCGAAAAAAAAATTGACACTAAAATTTTTTTTTTTTTTTTTTTTTTAAGTGGCACATAAGTTATCCGAAATTAAAAAAAAAAACTTTTGACACTAAAGTGAAAGCTGTATACAACTTTTGGTACTTCAAATATTCTTCTCTCGATGTTAGGATATATTACATTTGAAATAAAGTGCATGATATGTCATTAATTCAAGTTAGAATCCATATGGACATAATTTATATTGAAATTGCATCTCATGCATTGCACATAGTTTAATTTATATTTAAAAAACCTCTCTTGCTTCTCCTGTTCTTGTTCTCTTTCGTCTAAAAGAGAACCATCATAACCTGAGTACTTGATTCAATACCATCTTCTACTTCTTCTACTTGAGTGCTATCATTATCTTCATTATTACTTGTAACTCTTAACATACACTTAAGCTCCCCAGCCACGAAGATAATGGTGAACAATATACTTAATACTATTTTCATCATGGAAGTAGGTCAAACCATTCTTCAAGCTCTTCCTAGGAAGACAATAATACAATTTTTTATTTTTATTTTACATCGTAATCGTTGCACTATATCCTTGGGAAATCAATATATAATGACATTCTTACATCAACAACGATAATATCTTCATTTTCACCAGCATATTCTCACTTATTGATGCTAATAACAAATTTCCCACCATAATAGACAATAATAGCTGAAAAAATGCCCCTCATGCTAATGTTGCACCCAAGAAAAAAAATAGCTTATGGAACCACAACGTATAAATGGCGACAAGTTCATAAGGAGGTCCCCACAATTACAACTAATTGATTAAAAAATGACTCAACGGTTGTCATGAGTCATTTAGTGGACAAAAAGCAAACAAGCTAGCACCAAATTAATAAAATAAATTAAGGACCACACATTGCATGATTCCTCCTCTAGCACTGTCGTCCTCGAAAATTGCACCAAGAACCTTAATTCCTCGCCCCCAATCCCTAATTTTTGCCTTGGAGCCCTAATTTTTCCCTCTAGAGCAACTTAGAGAGTATGACGAACTTGAGTGAGTTAGAGAGACAAAAATGGTGAGCAATGGCGACAGTGAGCGAACGATAGTGATGGGGAGAGTGGTTGATGGTCAACCACCATTGAAGACAATTGAGCCCTATAATCTTCCTTGTGTGCGACATTTTTTGTCACGACCTTAACTCCATCTCTAGGGTCACGAGCGAAGGTTATTTTCGCAACATTCCAGGCTCGTCATCATTCCGATTATTTTTATCTTGTTATCATGCACATGCGGAAACGTGAATAAACAACTCCGTGGACAAACAACAGTCGAAAGACTAAGAGATATATCACACAGAACATACTGATATATATTATAACTATTTTTACAAGCCCTTTCTCTACGGGCTCTCTTTTCTTTTTACATTACAGTACAAGTTTTCCACATAGGCCAAGGGAAATCCTATCTCCTCTAGCGTGACTGCAATTCTCAAAACTGACATGAGACTTCCATGCCTACAAGACTGAAAGATGAGGGGTGAGTTTTGAGGAAACTCGATAAGTAAAATTCCTAGTTCTCTACTAAGAAAGCATATCATCATTGAAACCTAGCAAGTATAACACTTGCAAATAGTGTCGATGACAAATCAATCGCAAATCTAATATCATTTCTCTACTATATGTATGTGATCCACTTTCAACTTACCAAATAAGCCATTTTATCAAACTAGCTTATCAACAGCACATAGTAACATGTTCAGTAAGTTCAATAACCATATAAACGGTTCTTCCCATACTTTCAGGGGCTTCCAGCCACAAGCTGGGCATCCGACTTTAGATTAGGTATCCCATGCTCTCAGGGCCTTCCCATACTTTTAGAGGCTTCTTGGCTCAACTAGGGCATTTGGCCATCAAGCCATGCATCCCATACTTTTAGGGGCTTCCAGGCTCAACCAGGGCATCTCGTTTAATGAACGAGGTATTGTCACCAACGCTATGTGACGACATGCGCTTTTTCCACTTAAAGTGCACATACACAAGTGCATCATACAAGTCGGTTCTTATCTTTTCCCTCAGTCGACACATGCATGGGCCGAAGGCATGTTTATTCATTCGTATGTGTCATGAGTTTCTTATACTTCACTAGCAAATATGTCAGGAACAATCCTTGATCCGTAATTTGAATCAATCACTTAGCGTCAATCCCCACATCGGACAAGGCTCGGAAACAGTACGCATCAATACCGATCCAAGACCTCGAGGATTGGGTACACCTCGCTTTAGTGATGATCCCAAGCTTGACGGATCTCAGCTCCGACCCGATGTGAATGCACATGTATCAAGAATGACCCTCGACTCGCGGTTTCATTCAACGACAAGCACAAAGTCTTCGTGTCCATTTAAACTATGGAAATTGGCATGCTTGGTGCCTTACCAAGACCTCGTGGATTTAGGCGATCCCTGTACTGATCAAGGCATAAGATCAACATGCCTTAATGTCGATTTAGGACCTTGCGGCCTTGGGTGATTCCTACACCAAGCGAGACTTGGACCCAACATCCTATTTATGCCAAAACCAAGGTTTTATGGCTAGGGCGACTTGTCTTGTGATGAACTCAATTTGAACGAACCTCGGCCTCATTCCGAACATGACCAACTCAAGTACACCTTCAAGCACAAATATGAGCAAAACCATACAAAAGATCCAACATCCTACCCACAACTTGACGGGTGAGTATCTAACTAGACTTAGTAATGGAGACTACCACCCTAGAGGAGACATAGGGATCTTACTTACCTTGGCAAACCTCAAGAACTAGCTTGGATAATTTGATGGGGCGATGGTGCAAGGCCAAGAGAAAGGAGAAGGGGGAGGAGGAAATGGATGACAAGGTGAGGAAAATGAGGAAGGGCTCATCCTATTTATACTACTTGGTGTCATCATTACCGAGCCAAGCAGCTCATTCCAAATTTTACAAGTGGCACGCCTAGAATACTTAGGTAGCATGCCTAAGTTGCAAGGTGTCACACCTATTTTAAAAGGTGGCACACCTAATGACCTAATATAATGATTGGAGGCTTACTTGTTTTATTCCTATTGGCCCATTTATACAATGCCATCATGACTTGACCTACTTATTCTCTAAAGAAAATCTGATGGTATTGATGACTATATCTTTCATGGAAACCTAAGCCATTAACTCACCATTTTCATTAAATGCTTAGATTTAGTTAATCATGGGGTTTGGATATTTAGCACGTGCTTAAATTCAAAAACTTGCTTTCTAAGTTTTGGCCTTCTAAAATATTCCACCAAGTTCTATTCTTATTGATCCACTTAAGCCCTTAAGTCATTTGCTTCTTTCCCAAGGAAAATCTTGAGCCATCATTACCAAATCTTTAAGGGACACCTAAGCGGGATGACTCATCCTTACATTTAATGAGGCGTTCTAGAATCTCCTATATGTCTTCTCTTGATTGGTCCATTTGTCTAAGAGTCATTTACTTAATTCCCAAGGTGAATCTTTGGTTATCATTACCAAATCTAGATATATCTATCCAAAGTGGTGAGCCATCCTTCTCATTAAATGAGGGTGTTCTAAAATTTTCTTCACTTTGTCATTTTCTCCTCAAGAAGGCGATCTAGAAAATTCTATTGTCCCAGTTGGTTCTAGGTCCGAGAAAGGGATTAGAAGGTACACCTCAAAAAACTGAATCATGTACAACAAGGTTCGGCCATTGCATCCCATATTCGCCCAAACCGTTCCTTTGGACGGTCGGTCGACCAATAGGGTCGGTTGTCTTTTGGTCGGTTTGAGGTCAATCCCAAGGCTACCCATGGCCTAAAACTAAGTCAAGGCACTCATGGACCTTAGAATTAGTGATGGAATAGTCGGGTCTATCCCTGGACTCATTTTGGTCGGCACCCGATCGGTCGATAGGGTTCATGGTCAACGCATTACCGATCTATGATTGGACATCACCAATTTGAGATTTTGTTCCAATCACTAAGAATTAAATAGGGAATGATGCATTTTTTTTTTATTGGAAGACAGTCGTATTTGATCAATTTGGATCGTCCGTGTATTGGTGCATAACTGGGCGGAATCACCCGTGGCAAGAAATTGCGATTGGCCGAATCAACCCATGAATCCAAAATCATCCCGTGACCAATTCTCGTGATCAAAAAGTCATCTTATGAGCTGGTGATCCTATCCCATCGGTATGGTTGGTAGAAAATTTGGGGCCAACACCTTGATTGATTCATGACCGGTCAATTGGTCGGTCGGTCGGACCATGACCGATCCTTGATTCTTTGCTGATCGAATCGATCGATCCATGGCCAATGGCCCATGATCGATCCCCTTTTGGACTTTATGGCCGATCCTTCATGGGGTTGGAATCGAGGATGTTACATTTTTTCATGGTTGGATTGAGCAATGTCGTTTTGTATATTCATGTAGACTAGATTTCTTTTTAAAAAAATGCCAACTCAGTTTAATTTTTTGATTATAAATGCCACATAATATTTTTGTTGGAAATTCTCTCCAAAAGCACTTAAGCAGTAGTTTTTTTCCTCCAATTTGACACATAAGTGAGTAGATGAAAATTTTTACTATTAAAATGAGTGTCATACGAAATTTTTGACATTTCTACTCTCCTTTTGCCAATTCTATGCCCATCATGTCAACTGCCTAAAATTCACCCAATGTAGGTAGGCAATCCACTTCAAGGAGACGGAGACGAGAAGATACCGAGGCACCCTCATCTGGTCGCGTCAGGACTTCTATCGACAGAAGTTTTGTTGTCCCACATTCTGCTTCAACCACTGCGGATGTCAATTCCACTGACTCACCATCAAGTCCTGCTAGTAAGTTATTTTTTTTTGAAAGTGATCATGGTGTCATAGCCAAATGGGCAAGGCTCTATCAGCTACTTTCATATGGTTATGTTTAGATTAGCTCTAACATAAGCGCCGAAGAAGACATCAAGCTCCTGCTCGCGTATTTGGCCAATTTTGTAAACTACCACGATTGTCTTGCCTTCCGGTACACTTTCAAGGAATTCTCCCTCTTTTTCGGTCATAACATGGGGACTTGTAAAGCAAACAGAAATGAAATTCGGTCTTCTCAAGGTACTGATGTGGGAGCATCCAACGTAGTTCCATCGACCAACTCAGAACCATCGATGCTTATCCAAGGCAATAAAGAAATTGGGCATTATGTGCTTCGATGAATCATTTTGAATGAATAATTTTAATTACTTATCGATATTTTGTGGTACGTCGATAACTAGCAATAGGAGGCCATTTTAGACGTCTTGCATGACCAATTGATGAAGTTTCAGGAGAATTTGTTTTTGGTCAAGGGATGAGCTCGAATTTTGGGAAGGCTAAAGGTTTACGAATGCGGTCGAAGAATGCAGAAGGCCAACGGTTCAAGAATACGGAAAGCTAAAAGTTCAAGAATGCAAGTTCCCGTACTACTAATTGCATTTCATAAGTTCCTAGGTGTATTTATTGTTATGCAGTTCAAGAGTCGAAGGTTTAAGTTCCTAGGTCATTAAAGTCTGTTTTTAATATTTCCTAATGCTAAAATCCTCCTATAAACAGGGGAAAACTATCCAATGTATGAGAGATACGAATTTTATGAATGAAATTGTGAGCTTTCCTCTGCTTGAGTGAACTCCTTCGGAGAGTGGATAACTCCTTTTGGTTTCTTTATCCTTGGAGCATAAATCACTCCTTGGTGGTGAGCCAAGAAGCCCTTTATCCTTGGCTGGTGGAATCTTTAGGCCTTGGTGGTGAGCTTCTCCTATCCCGAAGTCCTTTATCCTTGGTTGGTGGAAGCTTTAGGCCTTGGTGGTGAACTTCGTAGATCTCGATCCTCATCCTCGGTTGGTGGCGAGGCCTTTATACCTTGGAAGGCGATCGTTCTCTCTTTGTTTATTCCTTTTTGTTTCTTTATCGTATACACTACTCCATACACTTAATCACAAAATTCCCTTCTAAAAAAATTCCGTTCTAGAATCACTCACCCCATCACGCATCAAGTACTAAGGATGATTATTGGGACCAGAGCAGTGACCTCCTTCATGCAAAAGAAATCCTTGAAGATTACCACAATGATGATCAAATGCCATCGCAAACTGTTCGGGAGCAGAAGATGCTGGTCGACAATATCACGACCACATGTTACGCAACTGCAAGGCAATTTCAATATCAGGGTCCTGTGTGGTATAAGAGATGAAATTATTTTTTCTCTTTACTTTATATTCTATCGGATAAATTGCTCGATCATCGTGTGAACAATCAACTGGTGCGATTAGGGTGATGGTGTCGAAACTCTGGTGAAATGGAAATGGACTTTTAACAGTCAAAGTGGATCTCTCCTGTGACCAGGAGTCATCACTAGTGTAAATCTTTCGATCACGGGCTTGAGAGGCATGCTTGGTGCTCTGACGTTGAACAGAATGTTTTAAGTTTTTTAAAAAATGAAGTTCCGTAAAAGTCCATAAACATTGTTAAATTGAAGGAAGTTGGGAATATCCATCCATGTTTCTCGCCTAAAAATTCTATGTTATTAAAGAGAACAAAATAAATTTGAATAGTGAAGAGATCACCATGAAATGGGAATTAAGTGATGTGGCCTCTTGAGAAATTTCTCATGATTTTTAATTTATTTTCAAAACTCATATGTTTTAATCTTATTACTATGAAAAATTTGAGTTACCTTATACATAAAAAAAAAACAAAAAAGCTCTAGAGAATAAAAGAATGATGCGGTCTCTTCACAAGTTTTTAACGAAATTTATTTTTACCCGAACTTTCATTATTTATTGAATTGATGATTTTTTCAAGAATTTTACTGGTATTTGGAAATCTAAAGCAAGACCATTCTTAATAGTACTTAAACCTGAGGAGAAAAAAAAAAAGTTTTCCCGCATTATCATTTCACTAATTAAATTTGTCCGCGGATCAAGCTAGAGATTTGACAAATGTGAGTATAAACGTCACACAAGATGATGGTATCATACTCTAGGGATATCTAATGTTTAACTTGAATTTTTGCATTATTAGAGATATAATGCCTTTTTTTTTTTTTTTTTGCAGAAGCAATCATATTTTTCACCTTAGATTGATATATCATTTTCATAAAAAAACTGTTTAGATAAAAAAAAAATCATGTTATTGCAAAGTTGAAGATTACTCATGAGAAATTTATTGCCCAATTCATGTGAAAGTTATTTCTTATATTATCCTAGGTAAAATACAGTAACAATGAAAACAAGCGAAGGAGTTGTCATATCTTTGACAACCTAAAATGCCTGCAAAGAAACTTTTAATTTTTAATTTATCAAGTAGATATCTAAATTATGATGTGTTAAGGAAGGGCATACTATTGCTATTTGGTTTGGTTTTTAGGGAAAAGCAAGTTCAAGTATTTTTTTCGAAATGCAAATGGCATTCGGTGCTGAAAAATGCATTGAGGTCAAAAAATAATTAGTGAGTTGTATCCAATCACATCCCCTCTACGTTGAGATATCCACGAAATTGGCAGCAAATTCCTTGCAAATGCTTTCTCCCCTGGACGTCAAAGAAAGCGGCTGAAGCAACGGCCCAAAGGGGAATAAAAAATTGTTGCGAAATACACTCTTTTAATGTAATAGATAGTGTTTCAATTAGGAAAAAAAGTACGATAGATAAAGTGCTTTCATCATAACAAACTAGTAATGTACGTTCGTTTATGGTCGGTTCGACTAAAACGAACCAATAGAGGATCTCCTTCCAGAAGTCTTCCAGGACTCGCGCCAGGATGTCTCCACGGAAAGCGAGAACAAGGACAACTAATTGCCCATAGTTGGTAACACAATTTCATTTTTCTATTTTTAAAATAATTTTTTTGATAGATATATTTAGAACATAAATCAGGAATTATTTTTTTTAATTTTTCTATTTCTAAAACAAAAAATAAAAAATAAAAACTTTTTTTTATCGTTGACGCTCGTCACTAGCTATCGCCCACCCATTGCTCGTCGTTGCCTGTTGGATGTTGGACATTGGATGCTAGACATTTTCGATAATTGCCTGTCACCAAATGCTTGTCACCAAATGCCGAACGATCATCATAGGATGCCCGTCGCCCATCACCGGATGCTCGCGTCGATCATGGGATGTCGGACGATTGTCACCAAACACCAAATGACCCTCGTTGATTGCTGGACGCTGAAGGATTGTTGCCAGATGCTGAACAACCATCGTTGGACGCTCGTTGCCAATTGCTGGCCACTAGCCTCCCTGCCTGCTAGACATCTCCTACCGTTACTTGAAAGAAAAAAAAAATTTATTGTCATCAAACAAATTTCTATTCTAAGAACAAAAATTTTGTATGATTGTCAAATTTGTATTTTTGCTTAAAAACTTGTCCGAGGATTAAAAAAAAAAAAAATTAATTTTTATTTATAATTCGCATCCTTACATCCCATCCATCTTGGGAAATTTCCAAAATTGGCGGCATTTCTTTACGCTTGCTGCTTTGAAGTCAAGAAGAGCGACATAAGCGTCCACATGGGGAAGTCACATTCGATAATCGAAACTAATGATACCTTTGCATATTATTCAGTGGATGGCGCTCATCTTTTACCTAAAGTCGGTTGTGACTGATGAATTGTCAAGTCCAGATATTAATTTAAAACAATCTTTTACTTGAATCCTGTCGGGACTCCACTCACTGCAGTATCTCTCTCTTAGATTCTGTTGGGACTCCAGTCGTTACAATCTCTCTGTCTCTCTCTCTAGGGAAAAATTTAAGCAACTAACGAGAGACTTTCTGACATGGAGGTGGGTCATCATGCAAGCAATGATGTAGGTCCACGCGAGGACATTGCAAAATGATTGTCTCCTGCCTTTTGCTTTTCCGTGTTATTTTATTTTATTTTTAAGTCATTGTGGAACGTTGAGTATACGAACACAGACAGTCGAATCACAATTTCGAAGGAACAAGCCTTGACCAAGTTGAGGGAGGATGCGTGCCAGCTAAAACCGGAAACAGCAAGAAGCTAATGCTTCAAAATATGGTCATTCCTGGTCTTAATGGCAGAATAGTCAAGAAATCTTTTCTTTTTCTCCATGGAAAGTAGCCATTAATGACGGGGAACATGGCCTCTTTTGACAAAGCCACCCATCTCCATGCCTGGTCTTGGTCGTCTTCAAAAGGAGGAGACAACCTTTTCAATCTAGGCAACCATCATTTTATTAAACTTTTCTATGCACTCGACTGATGTCCACAATGCACATTAATAAATCACGGCCGTGTGTATCGGGCAAAGCTTCATCATAAAGTGAAGGGTATGAATCCCAAGATTCCTTTGAAGGGAAAACATTGTTACCGAAAACAAAGCAAACATTTCAAATCAAGACTCTTACCTACTCAGTCAGTTGTTCTAAAAGTGTACTCCACCATTGCTGAAGACTCTCTAGTTTAGTGATATTTAAGTCTTGCATTTTTCCGGAAGGTATTGGATTTGTTTGCCAAGTTGTACTCCCAATTAATGTTTTACTACATCCTTTTGGTGATGATCCAAATTAGATACGTTTTGAATTTTGGCCTGCTGGACTATTAAATGTGTTTAGAATGACTTACATGTTCTCCTCCTTCTTTATATACCCAATTGTTTCGGAACACTTAAACTTCTAATAGATATCAAATGTTGACTCTAGATATAATTTCTTTGTAATTCCTTAGAATTCAAATATTATTTCAAGTAATGGCAAAAAAAAAAAAAAAAAAAAAAAAAAAAAGATGAGCATTTTGCCTTTTAAGAGGCATACTAAATGTCTGACTAATTTTATATCTCTCTATATCCGTTATCATCAACTTACTCACACAAGTTAATCATCTAACTAGAGCTGTGACTGACGTGAGGATATATGCTGCACAATGCGATCGAACTATTCTCTAAGAATATCCAGTGATTTTTTTTCCCCAATCCAATTTAACCCAAGATCTCATGACCAACCGCAAAGCATATCTGTGATTACACATGCGCCCGCGGATCTTTCTTTCGCATCTCAAACCTATCATGCTTCTTAATTTCATCACCGAAACTCAATATTTTTTAATATTGTAAACTCCAAACCTAAAGTTACATTATATAAAAACTGCAAAAAAATAAAAATAAAAACCGAAAGAACATCATGTTCTCTTTATAAGTTATAAACGAGGCTAATTTTTACCTGAACATTCATTATAGGTTCATTTTCAACAAGGTAATATACAAGAACGACAAACGAGTGGACGGGAATTGTGACATCATATGCTCCCTATAATACATGCAAAGAAATTTCGCATTGGATTGTGACTAGAATCACATGACTTAAAATCTTCTCTTAGAACATAAGGGACTGCTACACGTTCCTTTTATCTCACATTATTATTAGTATTACTTTTTTTTTTTGCGAAGTTTCCTGTTAAATTCGATTGAGTCAAGAAAGGGAACTCGCGCCGACAAACGGACAAATGCCTTGTCTGAACTAAGGGACGGGGAAACATCGTCCATGCAAAAGGGAGGGGAGTCTTTTTTTTCTCGTTGTTCTTGTTCTTTTTCCAATAGGAGTTTTGTGGACACAACTAAGATATAAGAAAGTTAAATAATTAAGAATTTAGAATGCTTTTCTTCGTCGAACGTGGGCGGCTTTACCCCGATTTAAACGTCACACGAGAACCCTTAGGCCGGAAGGGTCCTTGCTGGTATTATTATAGAGTAGTGGGTTAACGAGTGCTGTATAAAGCTCACCACCTCTCTCCTGGTGTTATAGGTCTTGACTGGTCTTGTTGTGCCTCCAATGTTGTTATTTTGAAGTAATTAAAGTGCTAAAAGCAAGCTTACACTTCGTATACATTAGTATAGGATAACAATATAGGATTCCGGTCCTATTGTGTTGGCCTTCGGGATTGGAGTAATGATTAATAGGGACAGTGGGGGGATTGTGTGCATCGTGCCTTGCATCGTGTCCATGGCTAAAGATCGTGGCCGAGTGCTAAGAGATCATGTAGTCGTTGATGACTTGCAGCGATCAAAAGTCCGTCGCATTGTCAAACCCCTCTGCAGCCAAAGTGCCCACTTTTCATCGGCAACGCGGCTTTTCACCGCCTCGCATTTTGGTATGTTCATTTCATTACATAATACGTTGAAGGTTTTGTAAGTTAAAATGAAATTTCCCAACTATTAAACCCTAACCTATATTACAATTTAAGGGAATGACATCGCTGCACTTCAATGAGTAAAAGATGAAGCCCCTAAGAACTCTTAAACGTCATAGTCACTTATCTCGAATTTACACTAAAAACACTACAAGTTAATCGTGGATTTCCTTTGGCTCCTAAACATCATAAAACGACATAATCGATTCTTTTGGGCGAAAAGGCCGGTCTCCTTGATAATTACAAAAATGCCTCTTCGGAATCGAAATGGGTCATTGAATTCAGTGGAAGCCTTAAATCTGAGCTCAGCATCTACAAACTGAGATCTTGTGATACTTATTTTCACAGCACTGAGTTCAATAGTAAAAACTACGTCTTGACCGGATGCCTGAATGTCCACGAGAGCCACACATGCCCCCAGAAGTGGGTCCACCTGGGATTCCTGCACCACATACAACACCATCTGCTGATGTTGAGGTTGTCCTACTTTAGTTGTAGAATGGACTAGTGGTTGGTTTATAAGTATGGGGGCAAGTCTCACTTTTTAAGCTAACTTTTGGAGTGAGAGGGACTCAAGACCAGCCAACATTCGGTATGAAGATTTTCAGTTTGAGAAGCATTATTATACATGCTGGGAAGAAATCTTAGGTTTGGTGTCCATCACTTGATTTTAAAAGTAATCCCTCACAAAGGGTTCATTCGTTTCGCGGAAAATAGACCATTTCCAAAAAATATTTTCCCAGAAGTCATTTTTCAGGAAAATGACAATATTTTCTGGTGTTCGGCTAAAACCTGAAAATGTTTTGAAAAATATTTTCCGCTCCCCAGATTGGCGAGCGCGAGCGTCAATCAAGGCTCGCTAGATCGACGAGCGCGAGTTTGAGATCGACGAGCGCGAGGTTCACCTGGTCTGACGACTAGCCAAGAAAGAAGAAGATTAGAAACAAAGAAAATAAAAAGAAAAAAAGAAAAAGGAAATTAAAAATAATTCGAATTAAAAAAGAAAAGGAAAATTAAAAAATAATTTGAATAAAAAAAAGAAAGAAGAAGAAGAAAAGAGAGGAGGAAGTGATGATTTGTAGATGTGTAAGATAAGAGAGATCAAGTGAAGAAAAAAGTGGAAAACATTTTCTTCTACTTTAGAAGACTTTTTTTCCTTTGATGGAAAACATTTTTTCCAAGGAATTCATTTTCCGTAAAACGAATGCCGAAAAATCCGGAAAACGTTTTCCCAGAAATTATTTTCCGCGAAACGAACGGAGCCTTAGGGTCCGTTCATTTCGCAGAAAATGAGTCATTTTACAGAAAAATGACAATATTTTCTAGTGTTCGGCTGAAACCTGAAAATGTTTCGGAAAATATTTTCCAGTGTTTGGTAAGGAAAATATTTTCCGCTCACCAAATTGGCGAGCGCGAGCGTCAAGCTCGAGGCTCGCCAAATCGACGAGCGCGAATTTGAGATCGACGAGCTTAAGGTTCACTTGGTCTGACGACTAGTCAAGAAAGAAGAAGATGGGAAAAAAAAAAAAAAAAAGGAAAGAAAAAGGAAATTAAAAATAATTCAAATTAAAAAAAGAAAAAGAAAATTAAAAAATAATTTGAATGAAAAAAGAAAAGAAGAAAAAGAAAAGGGGAGGAGGAAGTCAGGATTTATAGAGGTGTGAGATAAGAAAAATCAAGTGAGAAAATGTTCCACACTTTTCAAAAGTGGAAAACATTTTGCCCTACTTTAGAAGGCTTTTTTCCTTTGATGGAAAACATTTTCCTCAAGGAATTCATTTTTCGTGAAACGAACACCGGAAAATCCAAAAACGTTTTTCCTAGAAATTATTTTCCGCGAAACAAACGGACCCTAAGATGTCCTGATTTTTCATGAAAATTGAGCCCTTTGAGGTGGAGGGTCGTGTTTTCATCTGCACATGTGAAAAGAAAACGGCTCTTTAGGGTTTCTTGCGGTAGTTTTTACATTGCTGCGCGGTCCTTTGCTATGAACAGGAGTGATCACGAAGAGTGTTTTCCAATTGTATCTAGTGGGTGAGTTAAAGAAACTCTCTAAACATATTTTATGTATCATTGGCACTTTTAATTAGTTTTCAACAATATTATTTTGCCCTAAATAATATTTCAATTTATAAAAGAATCACGTAGCAATGTAAAATTGCATTAAGAAACCCACTAATGCGGCAAAAGGTCACCGCATTCGTTGTCGGATTGTCCCCAAATCGCTGTTTTTACATGTGATAACGTTTTCATGCCCTCAATGCAATCGCGCGCGATAACGACGACGTTCCTGGGGCGTCGGGCATTAATTCGTACCCAAACCCTCTGAAGAGAAGATGTTCGCGTGGAATTTGTGCATTCCGTTCGGTTTCGGGGCAAAGTTTTTGAGAAAATAGAAAGTATTTGGGTTAAAAAGATATATTTAGAAATATTAGTAGCGTTTTCTGAAGTTCATTTTAAAAACACATCGGGAAACGACTTTGATTTAAATACATTTTGGAAAAAACTATACTTTGTAAAAGATTTTTGTTAAAAAAAAAAAAAACTGTCAGACTATTTGCTAGCGAACTTAGCCACTAGTGAGCTAAATTGGCCTCTAGCTAGCACTGCGTGAGGTTGCTTGACCTTAGGCGTCGCCTAGGGTTACATGGCTTGTCAACACTAGACTAGCTTGTCGTCAGCCAAATTTGGCCTCACGGGCGACCTGAACCCTCGTCAGTGAGGTTGCATGAGGTAGGGATATTTATGAAATTATAAAAGTTGAGCAGGGGCAAAGTTGGAAGAAAAAAATTGTATTTACATTGTTTAAAGCACCCTCGGATCTACCTTGGGCTAAAGACCTTAAAGGCAATTGCATTTCCCTAAAAGTCTTCAAAAAATTTATCAAACATTATTTGTATTTGTCCAAAGGAATTGAACCTAAAAGGCTTTGGCAATAGTGAACCAAACACAGCCTCCCGATTTTATATGTTTCAATAATGTGCCTTATTTCTCTCTCTTTTTTTTCTTTTTTTTTACATGCTCGATCGTTGCAAACCACCTAAAAATTTTGACATATACAAATATCCACACCTCATATAGTTTTTTTTTTTAATAGTTTTCCAAGCCATGAATAAAATGAGTGTCGACATATCCTTTAAGAGAAACTTGAAATGACTTGGTCAGAATTAGGTTTCTTTCTTGTAAAAGCAATGAGAAGATTTCAATGGATGGAAGCTCCATGAGCGGTTTCAAGATGGGCTGATTTTTGCTAGTCCGATTTCTAGTTTCATGGTGGAAATCTGCTGAGTTATTCCTAGACCCAGTTGTTTACTAGATCGACGGGTTTGATTTGGTTATCAAGTGAGTCTATGAGCCGACTATGATAATTTTTTTTTTTTATTCCCTGGAAGTTCACAAGCTTCACTACCAAAGGCTAACAAATTATCTAGTAACTTTAGCAATTACAAAATTCCTGTGTTTCACTTGTAGTGAGACGTTCTATAAGGACCAAAAACAATTGTACATTCAACAATTACATAAACAATAATAAGGTACTTATATCCAAATATTGCATGTTGGAAACAGATCGAGAAGACTACGGCGTTCCACACTGGGAAGCAACCATGAAACTAAGAGTTTTTCTATTTCAACCTGTGCGTTTGCCACAAAGTCTGACAATCATAATAATCAATACAAGAGTTCGCCACAAAATCCACAAGCTTTAATTCAAATACATTTACAGTCAACATTACATATCACACGTGAAAAAGAGTTTGCCACAAGTTCCAAGAACAAGCAAGCAATCAAGAAAAATAAATGAAACGAGGATAAATGAACACAAATCTCCTATTCTCAGGAATAAAAAGAAAGCAAAATGGCTTGAGAGCTCACAAGCCACTAAAATAAATTAACTTCTTAAGCTTTGAATGTAGAACCGAGTTTACAAAGGATCCACGAGCCATCTCCAACTTAGAACTTCAACATTTGTCCATAAACGTCCGCTACAAGACATAATCATAACAAACATAACATGGTTTTCGGGTCTTGTTACATGGCGAAATGTAATCACGGGGTTCTTGACATGAGCATTTGTGTTTTAATTTGGACTGGCTGTTATGTTACTCCGTTAATTTATTGGACTGCTTGATCGATGTGAATGCAGATATTCAATAAAATTGCATTACTCATAACTTGATCTCGTAAATGAGGTATCGGGCACTTGCTGTGCCGTAATTTTACGCGCTTCTCTTTTACCTTTCTACGTTCCGACACTAAGGGTGTATCGATAACATTTCAAACCTTCTCCTGTTTCACATGTCATTTTAGTCTTACTATAAATCCGCTTCGTGGGGTGTTAGATTCCCTCCCACTCACCAGCACCCATCAACTACAGCCCAAAAATGATTTGTGTTGACACCTAAATTTTGGCGACCCGTTTAGTCATTTATTGCATTAAAAAATTAGGGGTTAATTTTATCCCTAAAAAAAATAGTTAATTACATAGCATATAGATTTTAGGTGCATTTATTTTGCATTTTTTTTTGCATTTAGCATTAAACCTACGGTGAGCATTGATTCAAGTGGGATTTTCACATATTCAGCTAATATACACTGGGGTGACATATTTTGGGCAGAAAGGAAATTTTCGGATGAAATATTTGGAAAATACAAAAAAAGAATATTGCACGTGGGGTATATATTGAGTAATATATTCTTTAACTCAGAATAAGAAATATTACATAATCAAAGGGAATTTTGTGCGTGAGCCAAAAGGAAAGGAAAAATAAGGAAGATTGGCCAAAAATTTAGTCCTTCACTTGTATAAAAGGGACCGCGTATGGAGAAATTCGGGTGGCCACACACGCGCATTGATACATACGGCCACAATTCATAAGGGGAGGCGGAGCTCGCAAGTGAAAAATGGTGAGAAAACGTGGAGAGCAAGTCCAGCGATGTCGGCAGTCATCCAAGTCCTCCTAACGTCCTATGTTGATCTTGCTTCGTGGACATTGACTAAGCTAAGTCGAGCATATTTTTCTTTGATTGTGTACTATTCCATTTTGCTATTTGAACTATTCCAATTGTGTTTCTACTTCTTGTCCAGATTAAGCTCCTAAAAAAGGAGAGATTGTCCATGCGGAAAAGAAATCATGAGAAGTGGGGATTCACATCAAGAAGGAGAAGAGTATCAAAACGGAGTCTTTAAAGTCAATTTCTCTTTGCCTCCGCAGGCGTTGACATCTCCACATGGAGGAAACTTTTCATGATCACCATTAGACCTCATCTTTGTCAACTTACGTTCTTCACCATCATCATACCACAGGAACCCCCATCGCGAGCAACCAACCAACAAGGCCATCATCTCCAGTCCGGCATGAAAACGACGTCATGTTTTTGCGGCCATCGTTTGCAAGCATGAAGTCCACCAACGAAGAGAAAGAGGGGCACAAAAAAGAGCAAATAAAAAATAAAAATAAAAGATCACTTTCTTTTTGTTTTTTGTTTTTGTTTTTTTTTTTTTTTGCAGACCATTCACGTGCAAGGAAACCAATTCCGACGAAGCCTACATCACTCGCTTTTGTGACGTGAGTCTAGCAAGCGTGCAAATAACGGCCCATTCGTATCTTGTAATTGGCGACACCCCAGCTACTGTCCAGAATTGTTCCTCAGTCGAAGCAATCACCGTTCGCAAGCCATTCATCGACAAATTCGGATTTGGAAGTATATTTGGCAATTAGGTAAAAAATCTCATCTTAATTTGATTTAAGTATCATATTGCCTAGATTGATGAGATTGATATCTAATTTAAACCTTTTGAGTAAGATGTATAATATTCATTAGGATATATTTCCTAATTCGCAACTGCATATAATCTTTGATTCCATCTATAAGGCTTTAGATGGAATTATTGATTCCGCGGGAATCTTTAAAATTGATGTTTAGATCTTTAAGGCTTAAGATCAATCCATCGGTTTTATTTGCGAAATTACAAGTTGATAGGATGTTATTTCCTTATTCGAACAATTGATGATATCTTTGATGGCCGTGAATTATTTGATGCTTATCTTTTAATTGCTTTATTTATCTCAAAATTTACATTTGCATCCCATGTAGATTAGATTGATTGAATAACAGGTTAGTTAGTCGCTTTTTTTTTTTTTTTTTTTTAAATGCATGTTTAGATGATATCTAGGTTAGATGATATCTTTGAATTAAATTGCATATCTAGGATAGGAAGTTTACCTATTTTGAATTTTTAAATAAAAAATCCAAAAACAATGCATTCATTTAGGATGTTATTTTTTTTTTGTTAATTTAAATTGCACGTTTAATTATTTGGCAATTTTTAATTCCGAATTTCATAAAAAAAAAAATACAAAAATGCTTTAGGCTAAATTAGTTTCATTCTTTAGGATAGAATGCATTCTTTTAGGAAAAAGAAAAAATATCGTGTGCATGTCATTAGGGTTAGATTCATTGAGATGCATGCCATTTAACATTTTTGCTAGGCCCATTTAATTAGAGATTACATGTCATTAGAATTAGGTCATTTAGTTAATATTGCATTGCATATTGCATGATTTTCATTAATTAAGTGAAAAGAAAAAATGAAATTGCGTGTTAATTAGAAATCATATCTAGAGTTGTTGATGTGGATTTTAATTTAACATCGCAGATGTTTTCCTTGCCTTGAGGTAAGTTTGCAATTTATTCATTGCTTTCTTGGGTGTTAAATGGATGGATTGCGCTCCCGCATGATCGCCTCACATGGTAGGGAAGTAGATTTAAAATCAATTCAAGCTGCTTGCTAAACATTTTTTAAATAAAAGAATGGTATCGAAAGGGTATTAGAGAAATCTAGTGTAACCAAGTTCCCGTACCCATAGTCTCTGGTTCGTAGGAGTAAAGTAAACCTCCCGTTGCTTTACTTGGGTTTCTAATCGACCCATAAAAAATAGATTAGTGGCGACTCCTAATTGAAAATCATTTGCATGTTAAGAACTTGAACCTAAGTCGTGAATTGGTATGGGCTTGGAAGAGCCCGAGCTAAGTCTAGGTTTAGTAATCCATTAGCCAAATCATAGGTGGTTCACACCCGAAAAAAATTGGTCGCGACAATTTGTGAGAAATCCCATTTCAGCTGCTTTCCTTTTCCCAGCATTTCTAGTTATTCTTTTGATCGAGGGGAAAAGTTCCCCACGTTTTCGATTCGATTCACGCGAGAACGATCAGCTAGGCATTTCGATTTTTCAAGGCATTCACTTTCTTTTTTCATCAGTAATTTAATATAACATCATGAACTTTACTACTCCTAACCCTACGCAAACATCACTTGCCGCGAGAATACTTGAGCCCTCTAGATTACTTATTGGTTTAGATACTTCTCGTACCCCCTTCTTTAGCACATTCAAGATAGTGTCCTTTACCTCTTTTTTATTATTATTATTTTTTTATATTTTGTAATTTGGAAAAACAGACGTGGAGAGTCTGCTTCTTGGAGGTCCAGGAAACTTTATGAATCGGTTGAATCCAAACCTTTGACCTGTACGAGTGATAAAAACAATTTGTGGTGGGATTTGTTTTTCTTTTGGGAAAAGGAAAAATAAAATCAAATGTGAAAAATGTTCTTAGCACAAGTCTCGTTGGTTCCACTTTTTTTGCCAAGAGCGAGCACGATGATGAAGGTAAGGACAATACCTCGTGTACATAGAAATCTATAGACCAACCATTTAGATGATGAAGTAAATATCCGTAATAATAATTTTTCTAAAAATAATAGTAATATTTTCTAATAAAATAAAACTAGAAAATAACCCCACGGGAACATAAGAACTTCTTGGAATGCACCACCGGTACATAAAACTTCAAGAGACCACATCATTCTTTTATTCACGTGGAGGCAATGCTCGTTGTAGTGCGAAGCTACAAGTTCTTCGGGAGGCAATTAAAGACTATGTAAACCACTCGAGAAAACTCTAGGCAGAGAGATTAATTTGAATTTTAACGCGTTAATTCAACAACTTTCGTTAGGTATGAGCACTATTAAGAATGATCTTGGTTCACTTTTTCAAATATCAATACATTGTTAATCATCTTCATTTCAAGACAGAATAGACATGTCGATGGTCAACAAATTGACATTCAATGTCAGATATCTCTTCTTTCTGTTCGATAAAAAATAATAGAGATTAATAAGCTCCTTTTTTTTTTTTTTTTTGGTTTAGAAAGAGAGATTAATTTGAATTTTAATGCGTTGATATAACAACTCTTATCGTTGCGTATCTTGATTCACCAGGGGAAAACAAAGGAATTGAAACTCCATAATATTTACTATCTTTGTAGTGCATGCTTTCCTTTTTCAATGGATGTTTATGAATTACTATAAATCAGTATTTCCTGGATTTAAATTTTTCCTTCAATAACGTCCCTAAATTTGTTTTTTTCTAAAGATTCTCGTTATCATAACAAGCCGAACATCGATAAATCTAACATGTGTATCTTGCCACCGGTGCCCCTCTTATGCAAAAGGGTAACAGGGAAAAGTCGTGTGGCAACCTTCTAGAGAGCATTAATCAACGACCGAAAACCCTTCAACACTAACGGCTGCACTTTTGGCCCTTTAAATTGTTCTCACCAAAGTTCACACAAGAGTACTCATAGAAATGAAAAACTATTTACACAAATATTCCAAATGGCACCGCTCCACGCCATCCCACCCGGTGCGAATTATAATCTGGCATTACAATCACCATAGCCGCTGCAGTCCGACCGGTACAAGCTGATCATCGTTCACTGTATCGCATTTGCATACCCACTATTCTTGGTCTCCTCATGGTTATCTTCTAGGCCAAACCTGTCGGAATGCTGACACAGTTCGGGCTCAACCCGGGATCTTCACTTTCGTCCCTCAACAACATCTTTTGTTATGAGCACATAGCACAAGTTCAACACCTTCAACTGGGGAGATCGTTAAGAGAGAGATCAAGTTCGAGCCCGTCAATATATTAAATTAGAACCACATTCATTTAAGAGTTTAAGTCAATGAGTTATGAGCCAACTGAGATATATAAAATAATCAACACCACACCAATTCCATGACTTTGAGACTTTTTTAACACGACTCTGCATTTCTATGATCTCCCCCTCACATATGGGTTAAGTATTACATCTACTCCCCCTCTAATACAATTATCATTCTACACCAACATGTCTCAACTTATATCGCCAACACCCACCTTCATTCTTGGTATCTTTCTCTAAACCAAACACTGAAGGCTATTAGTGAGGCTACATTGCTACACCACAACGCATAGGTTGCTCGGAAACTGCGCTGATCATATTCATTCTTTAAAATTCACCAAACATCGGTATATATTGGGAGTAGGCCACCAATCAACCATCAGCTCTAATACTATATGTTAGGAGCGCACAATAAAAATCTAATACTTTACTCAAGGAAATCACCAAAAGGGAACTAAAGTCTGACCTCGTCAACATAACCAATTGGATCCATATGTACTGTAAACTTAAACTAATGAGTTATGAGCCAACTAAGATAAATTTACAGCTTTACACCCTGCCAATTCCGTAATGTAGGACTTTTCCAACACAACTCATTCACGTATCTCCATAATTTTCCCTCTTATGTGGGAGCTTGGCATTAGACCTATTTCCCCTTAATTCAATTATTCGTCTACACCAACATGCCATTACTTAAATCTCCACCACAACCTTCATCACTAGTTTCCTTCTCCAGACCAGACCACGAAGGCTATCATCGAGACCGCATTATTGCACCACAATGCTTCGTTTTTTTGTAGGTCATTCAAGACTATTTAAAGCCACTTGAGAAAACTCCGAGTAGAGATCTCATAGCAAAAATTAACAGTCATGTTTCGTTTTTTTATTGAGAGCAAACCACTTTCTTTTAGCATGGAAAATGCAATTAGATTAGGCTCCGTTTGTTTTGCAAATAATAAATGATTGGGAAAATATTTATCTAAAAACGATTGCTTGGATTGCTAACAAATCAAATGGATGAGATTTTTTTCATAAATAGATAAAGATCTAAATATCTCAGCAAGTTCCTTCAAATTAATTAGTAATGTTATTCTAGAAAGCAATCGATAATAAACCTGCGCATCCTGCAGGCTATAGTGGTAGTTCATTAAGATAAATCATCTATTGTATATCTTAATCATAAGACTAGTTCCAAAGAGACAACTATCGGCACGACATTGAACCGCCTCTTCAAGCCATTTTGATCGAACGATTGTTATATAATTACATTAGTCGACGTCTGTTAATGAATCAATGATAACCGACATAGATAAATGCAAAAATTACCCAGGCATTTAAGGCTTCGTTTGTTTCACGAAAAGTTAATGATTTAGAAAATATTTTCCTTAAAATGATTGTGTATATCACTTATAAAAATGAATTAAAGGAAAATATTCTCATCATCCATGAAATTGTTTAAACATAAATTATTGTCAATAATGAGAAAAGTTTTCCTTGGCTAATTATTTCAAACAATACAAACAATCATTTTCAGAAAAATGGTTTTTAAATTATTTATTTTCCGTGAAACAAATAGAATTTAAAATTGTGTTTTTTTTTTTTTTTTTTTTTTTCGGTAAGGGACTCTAAAATTGTGTTTATGCCTTTCAAAAGCCGAAGTACTTAATCTAGCCTCACGGTAAAATGATGAAAGCAGAACTCGACGGAAAGAATCCTTAAAGTCGATAGACCAATGAATCTTCCCGGCAACAGCGGAGGAATTAGACTATATTTCTTTCTTGTGGAAGAATTCTCAACCCCAGTACACTCCAATTCAACCCTTCTGATTTTTAATGAAAAAAAAAGCGACAGCCCCTACCTTTTTTGTGATTATAAGAGCGAAGGTGCCTGCTTATCCCGTCTAACCAGGCAATGCTTATCGATTGATTCATTGCCTGCCTCTACAACGCTCGCTAGTCATTTGACCCCTGCAATAAGTTGCTGTGTCCGAATAACACTCCACACAAAAATATGTTTAGAATAAGAATGTTCACTCGACACAACAATTTGCAAATGAGAACCCTCCACCCCATCCAACTCCCTGCGGCTAATAATCCGGCATCCCCAGGGCCACCAGAGTCTGGCCGGTACAAGCTGATCATCGGCCACTGCATCGCGTATGTGGTGCTCACTATTCTCGGCCTCCTCATGGTCATCTTCCTAGCCATACCTGCTGGAATGCCTCCGAAGTTCAGGCTCGACCTAGGCTCTTCCCTTTCGCCCCTCAACATCTCCACCTCCAACGTCACCACTCAATGGAACATCGCTCTCTCCGTCGAGAACCCCAGTCCCGTCATCACTGTCAAGTACACTCACATGAAGATCCTCTTGAGTTTCCAAGGCCGACTCGCTCTCTCGTGTCCCTCCCTCGTTCCCAGCTTCACTCAGGGACCCCACAACATCACCACAGTCCGAGCCAAGGCACTGTCAACGCTAGCAGCCGTCAATGACTCGAACGTGGAGGGCCTGGTGAGCACGTTAAAGGGCACGAGCGTGTCCATCGATGTGGTGGCGAAAGCCAAGCGGAGGCTGCACTTGGGTCCATGGTGGGTGGCTGTGTTGGACGTGTGCGTCTCGTGCATGGGCGTGAACTTCACGGCTCCGACCAAAGGCGAGGGCAGCGGCGACTGGATGATCCTTAGAGATACGCTGAGATGCAAGCCCAACATCATCACTCAGTTCTGGTGAGAAAAATTATAAGTTCCAGCTTAGTTTATTATTGCTATGATGGCGGAAGTTGTTTGTTCATCAATGAAGTTGATGATAGTTTAGAGAGAGTGAGAGTTACTACAGCTACCCTCCGTCTCTTACGGCTTGTTTGATAACCAGTCAAACATTCTATTCTTTTGTTCCTCGAGATAAAGAAAAAAATGAAATAGAAATCTGTTTGATAACTTTTTTATTCTTGGGAATAAATTTAGAATAGAATCAATAAGTAAAAAAAAATTAATTTTTTGTTCCCTTGAACAACTCCATAATCAAGTCCAATTTTTTTCTCTTTTCTTTTCTTCTTTTGCTTCTTCCTTCTGCCGGTGACCTCGTCGAAGTGTCGCTAACCACCGGTGAGAAAGAGCCTCATCAATTGAGCCTTGCTGGGCCACCATGAGGTCGGCCTCGCCATGGCTAGGCGACGCTACCGACGAGGCTCGCCCTTGCCGGGCCACCGTGAGGGCGATGTCACCCGGCCAAGGCGAGGGCAAGCCTTGCCCAACCGCCAACAAAGCTCCGACGAGTTCGCTAGCCCTCGTTTGGCTAGTTGCTGGCCTCAAGGTCGGCGATCGGTCAAAGGAAGAAGGAGAAGAAGAAGAAGAAAAAAGAAAAAAAAATGAGAAAAATTGTAATAAAATTATTAAAGAATTAAAAGAAATTATAAATCACCAAAAAAAAAAAAAATTAGAGGTCTTACCAAATGCATTTCTATCCTGGGACTAGAAATTTTAGGTAGTTACCAAATACCTTAAAATGTTAGAAACTCGTCCAGTCATTTCTAAGCATAAATTGTTCTCAGAAACAGAATAGTTACCAAACAAGCTCTTAGTCTCACTCCAACCTAACCATGCCATATTTACCTGTGCGAGCAACCTAATGAACTTTGGGCCAAGTATGCCAAAGTGGTCTGATGCTGTTCGGGCGGGTCTTCACGGCGCCGTTGATCCAGCCAATTGTTCCATGAAGAGTAAAGAATAACTTCCAGGTCGGGTGGAGTCGGAAGGGCCGCGGACTGGGACAAGTCGATGAGTGAGGATAATACAGTAGTCCGACTGTCAAGGACTTGATCTCAGAGGTTGAACTCAGTGCGTCGAACGTGCTGACACGAGAAAATGCAAAGAGAGCGAGGAGGGTAGGGAAGAAAAAGAACAGTTATCACCGCGGTGACGGCAACCTACAACGCCCTGGCGATGACTTCACCGGACGGGTAGGCGCCAAGCGACCGTCACTAAACTATACTTTCTCTCGAGTAACTTTGTCAGAAAGACGCTCCACAATGCTGTGGTTCTTCGGAGGAGAAACGGAGCCAGAGAGGGAAAAAAGGACGGAGAGGAGGGTCGCAGATCGAAAAGACAGCATTTGATGTTTTCTCCAAAATGAGATGCGATGCTGGACGGTGTGTTTGCGGGAGGATAAAAAAGTAAAAAAAAAGCATGAGTTGACCACATGTCGAGAATTTGTAGGCCCTCGCATCAATTTTAAACGCTTAATTTGAGAAAACATTTTTTTTTTTTTTGTAGCTTTCACATTAACAGCTAACTTGCCCTGTTTATTCTATTGATACGAACAAGGTTTGATTCTCACCGCCGTATGTTTTGTTGTTCTTTTTTCAGATGGCTTCTGCAAATTTGGGCATCAGTTGGAAGTTTCTTTCCTAGCCTATTACTAGGGCAAATACAATAAATATTGGAGCCTCTCAGTCTCATCGCTGTTATTTGTTTACGTCAAAATATGTGTTCTATAGATATTTGAATCTTGACCTACCGCCGAAGAAATAGTTTGTGCTTTGCATGTCTCTAATATTTGAGGTTTTGCAAGTTTTCCCTTGGTCTCCGATCATGCATTTGCATGCTATCCCAAAGTTTGTATTGCTTTTTGGTTTGCGAAAGAGGCAACGGAGCCCGCCTCAAAGAATTAACCGAGCAGTTAAAACACCTTGTTGACTTGAATGCTTGTAAATCCTGCCCGTGTTTACCGCAAAATGTAATCTTGAGCTTCATTCACGTCACTCAGTAGGCTGAGTGGTGAAGCCTTGTCCGACATATAAGGACGGTGATCTTTTGAGTGCATTCGTGGAGATTTGTCGAGCAAAAAAGAGTTTACTAAAGTGAGGATGCCTAGGGTAACATTATTGTCTTCTGCTCCTTTGAAGCTACTAGACCCAGACCCTGCACGGACGCAGGTGGCTTTGTCAAAGAGGCCGAAAATGGAGGCCGGTGGCTGACCCAAGCGGTCAGTCTTCAACGATCCTAGGGTTTTCTGTTTGATGCTCGCGTCTAGAGAACCCTAAGATTACCGATGGAGAACAGTCAACTTTTAAAAATGCTCCCCTTCCAAAGCAGCGACTCTTCCAGAGCTACACCGACCTGCTTAATAGAAAAACCTAGGATCGTTGACGACTCTTGCTAGTTACATTCTAGAGAAGTTTGACGCGGTCAGAGTCCTCGATCTCTCCTCTTCTTTTTCCAAGAGCGTTATCAACTGAGACAAAACTTCATCAAGCATTATCACTTTTATTCTCTACCAAGGCCAAAAAATAATAGAAATATTCACGACTACTTTTATCACTAACACGGAGATCGCACGCGTGAAGAATATTCACCATTAAGCGTAGTTTGGTGATGAATGCGATGGTTGAACCCTCCCTTAAAATCACCATTTTGATGATATATACGGCTAAGATGCACAGAAAATCTTTTATCAGTGTTCCACATGCATGAAGTGATCAACGCTACCTTCCATGTCATCCCATAATAATAGCATACGAACAAAAAGGTGCTTTTTTGGAAATGATGATCAACGCCTCCAATGGGAACAAAAGATAGCTTTGTATTTGTTCAGTTGATTTTTTCTCAATATATTTATTACTTTTCACCAAAAAAAAAAGAAAAAAGATAGCTTTGTATACATTAGCGATATTTGCTGGACCAAGACTCCACAACTTGGCCTGAATTTGTCAATGCTTCACGTCCATCTTTCTACCCGGAAACAGTTGCTTAAACGACCTTCCACACCGACTTGAATATAATAGAAAACCCTCACGTTTTTTTCATTGATAATCCTTGAAAAATTTATCGTCTTTTGGAAATAAAAACTTCTCGATACGCCTCGGCGATGCATCTTTTGGAAAACTCAATGGGGATAGAAATGAGTTTTTTTTTTTTTTTTTTGTTTAAAATAACGGACCATTTAAAGACCTTTGACTAGTTCTAAATATTACCAAGGTGGATGATGGGAAGAAAGAGCTCACATTATTACAACATGCAAGCCTATTGCAATTTGTCCCAAAATCTTAATGCAAAATCTGGTGCGACGCGGAAATTAAAGATGTGACATTTATATGAACAAATTCAAGCCACCATTTATTACTACTTTAATTGGGATAGGACGTGTTTTGATTGTTCTATCGGTGAAAGATATGCAGTATTGCCGCGATCTTCCCAGAGGTGGATCATCAAGGGAAAACTAATGGATTACTAAACAAGAACGAAGGTTCATCTTACGAGGCCATTGTTCGCGTTTAGCATAGACTCTCACAAGTCCTACCAATCGCAACTTGATACTCAATTCGACATGTGATTAAACTTACCTATTGGAGCCGTCACTAATCAATTATGGGTCGATTAGATACCCAAGTAAAATGTGGGAGTACACTTTACTCTTGCGAAATAGAGATTCACGAATTCAAGGACTTTATTACGTTAGGTTTATCTAATGCTCTTTCGATACATTTTCTCTTTATTTCGAAAATATTTTGCACACAACCCTTATTCATTTTTACCTATGCCACTGAAATAATGGAAACAATCTATATGATACTTAATTTTAAATTTCCTAGTATTATATGACATGATCCTAATTAACCCTGGGTCTACAGGTAATCTAAATTAAGACTAAATAACATTTTTTATTTGACTTTATTTTATGAAAGTTATGCACTAACCTGAATCTATATGGATTCTAAAGCTAATTTGTCCTAAACCTGTATATGTTATGAGACTAAACATGTATGGCCCTAAATATGAAAACCTTAAATTATGAATGCACTCTAAGCTCTAAACACGCGTAATATGGTTATGTGCAATGACAATATACAAATTAATTACATCATTAATAACATACTCAACCATAGTAATCCACGCAAGATAATATTGGGTTAGACCTTAGTGTCTAAAGGTCCGAAAGCCGAATATGTCTTTGTTGATGCACAAAAACAGTAAAACTAATAGGCTTAACCACTAATTATCATGCATTTGAAGATTATTTAATAAAAATGTGAATTTGATGTGGACATCGAGCCATATCGAAGAGGAGGTGCTAAGGACCCATTATCTATTCCTACTGGTTCGATCACTCGAGCGCGGGCCAAACAATTTAGGCAAGCTGTTGGCGTCATGGTTCGTGATCTTCAGCGTGGAGATGACCTTGTCTCAAATCTTGAAGAATCTTGGAAATCTTGGCGCAATTTGATTATATGGGCACCAAATATTTGACCAAGTCAAATATATATGTAAATATATATATCCTTGTTTAGGAATATTCTAGAGTATAATGCATTATATTTCTAGGGTTGGTTTTAGGGTTTGTGTGGCGGCTAAAAGGCCTATATATAAGATTGACTGAATTTCTTTGGGGATAGATATATTTTATTTTTGAGGAAAAAGTTGAGAGATTCTCTTCTACTGTTCTTTTGAGGACTTGACCTAATCAGGGTACCTTTGTGACGGTCGATTTGACTTATCGAGCGAGATAGCGAATTCTTTCACTTGTGACGTCTATAATGTTTTTGGTTGACACGTGTTCGTCAACAAGTCACGTTCATACCGAGGTTGCCAATCACATGTTTGATTGGAGGTTGAGGTTTGCAATTCGCATCATCTGGGCCTTCGTAGAACGATCCTTCCACAACGATTCACATCAGAATTACCTCACCTCAACTTACCTAATACTAAATGAGAAGCCATGAAGAAATGCAAGTGAAGCAAAGTTCACGGGCGGTGGATCACACAAATATTGAACGTGACTCAGTCTGCAAAAGGCACGCCAGGATTAGAGCACGCATAGAAGTGAGATCAATATCTGAGAGACCTGCGAAGCATGAGCAAACAACTAGATGGTAACTTGATTGGATTGAGGCTCGTCGGATTAATCGTTGGCTTGTTGAATGGTGCTTCACCGAAAGACTGGGATGCCGCTTGGAATTGCTGGAATGATCGAGTATTCTGGGATTTCGTTGCACCCTGAATGGCAGCCATTGCGGTAACAGCGGAGCACGAACGTGATATGAATAGGGAGAAATTATCCGAGGAAGATCTCGACGGACTTTCTTTTCGGATGGGTGTGCTTTGTTTAATGCATGTCTCTTCTCTACGTTTCCTCTTTTGACCTTTTCCAGTGCGTCCTCCCTAATGTGCAGCACATGTGTCGCTTTTTTTTTTTTTTTTTCGCTCTTTCTAGTCCTTTTTCTCTCTCAATTGTGGCCGTATCTTTTCCATCGTGTGTCTTTGTGCTCGGCAGTGAATTGACCGCAACCACAACATCAGAACAAAACAAAGTAAATACAAAAAATATGGAGCGAACAACTTTAATAGGGAGAGAAACAACCCGATTTAATTACAGTGAAATCATTGGATGGCAATCAGGCGCTTGGGTATGTTGGCCACTTCAATGTCTCGTTGCTGGAATTGGCGTCGGAGATGTAGGAGCTTAATCTAGACAAGAAACAAAAATTCAATCACATTAGTTTGAATAGCAAAATGGAATTGCACACGATCAAACTTAAAAAAGGAAGCTCGACTTAGCTTTATGGTAACGTCCATCAAGTAGGATGAATGCAAGACGTCATAAGGATCTGCAAATAGTCAATGAATTGCTAGGCTTCATGGGAAGTGATAGAGGAGCGCAGGGATCGCTCGATGACTGATGAGTTTGCCGAAGTTGCAGCGCCGCGATGACAGTGCGCGAGGTGTAATGACGAGGGAAAGGTAATTGCAAAGTACCCGCTTCTCTCTATTTCTCCTCTTCTCCCCCCTTGAGTCTCCATGCGTGCCCCACTATTATAGCAAAAAGTCTCCCACATATAATTGGAAAGTCTGGATCCGTGGAGCCAACCGATAATTCTTGGGGAATTGCTGTGTTTTGGCTTTGATTTGTCACCAAAAATTAATTGTGAATCTCTCTAATTAATATATAAATTATAAATTATTATTTTTATAATTATTTGAATCAAATTAATCTAATTCAAATTCACAAATAAATAAATAATAATAAAATCATATAATAAATTTACACTAAAAACATTAATCCACCATTTATTAATATCCTTCATTGTTTCAATTTGACAAATTCAACTCCATTTCAATAAATCCGTAAAACTTGGAAAGAAAAAAAAAAGAAAGAAAGTAATTCACATTCTAGACTTACATGTCAAATATGTCGAAAGAAAAAAGAAAAAGTTTGAGGGTAAATTGTGTATCATGGAAAGTGAGAGTCAAAAGATGAGAAAAAAAAAATTAGGTTTTTCTTCTTTCCTAATTTGTTATTTTTATTATTGATTTTTTTCAAATATATATTTTGATCATTTATTTATTGAAAATATTTAAAATTGACCTTGCATGTTGGAATTGTGTGTCAAAAACTCGCATGTCGGAATTCTGACTCAAGTGTCAAAGAGTTTCGAAAAAAATTGACCAAGTATCAGAGAATGTCCAAGAGTATCGAACCCGTGTTGAAGTGTCTAACATGATACGAAAGCTTTTGGAAAGTGTCAATACTTCATAGCTTTCTACACGCATCTTGTACAACATCATATCCCACTCACACAAGTGAAATACAATATTGTTTTAATTCATCGTTAAATAGCATGACCATGGACCTAAACATGTCCTTCAAAGACTCAAAGGAAAGAAACAAGCACATTGCATTCACACAAGCAAAATATAATATTGTTTTGATTCATCATTAAATAGCGTGAATTAGTTCTCTGATAAAATATTTTTATAAAATGTTGTAATTAAAATAGTTAGATTTTTCATATGTTATTACAATTTAGATAAACTTTTGTCAACATATTTTTTAGATTCTACTACAATAATGTTGAACTTTTTTTGCGTACTATTGAGTAAAACAATCGTATATACCAAACTATATTTGATACAATGTAATTTTCACTTACAGAGCTTGTTAAGCAACTAATTAAAATGTGATAATCTTTCAATGTACTAATCCGGTGTTATATTCAACATTATGAGAAGAGTTATAACTTCCTTCATCCCTAGTAAGACGGAATTCGTTCCATGCTTCTCCGATTAGTGGATTAGTAGCTATGGACATCGATCTCATGCAAACTTAACTGAAACTGAAACTAGACGGAGAAATTGGATTATTTTGCTAGAAGTTTTAGATTTGGAATTTCATATAAATTTTCATCCAAGAAATTGGTTGTGATTGTTTTCATTATTGACTAGAACGAATGCACGCATTATGCGTGCCTAGGGCATGAAGTATGCATAATCCTACTTCTAATAAAATGTCCAAAAATTGAATATGAAGTTTCAGCCATCAAGTGAAGGGCAATGACGGTGCACATAAGGCACAATACAACCTCGTTACCAAGCGATGTCGCATGATATGTTATAATTCAGCTTTAGTATTTTTTTTTTTTTTTACAGCAATAGTTTCGTGAATTCGCAGTTTGATTTCAAAAAATGTTTACTCAAGAGAGTTAATGGGATAGCGCTCATGACAGAAAGGTTTCGAGATATTTTGACATCGTTATTTATATATTACATTACTTAATAGTTTGCATACGAACTATGTATACTCTAAAGATAAATAAGAAAAATAATGCAAGCTATTATAATCCTAAAATTAAGGATTCTCTAGATATTTTGAACTGTCATATTTAGCCTCTGAGTACTTATTCAAGTAGAATAACTGACCCGAACAAAAAAAAACGTAGAATTTCGGAAAAGAGAAACAATTATAAACTAAAATATTGGAAGGATAGATATAAATAGTAGAGATATCGAAACACCTTGATGAAATTTATAGTGAAAAATAAATTACAATTGATAACAACCGACATAATAAAGATTAGGGGTGAGTAACGAGCTAATCCCCAGTTGGGCTAGGTCATAAGTGGATCGATTCGGTTTTCGATTCTAAAAACTTAGGACCTCTGGAACCGGCCTTTACAAGTTCAGTTCTCGGTTCCTTAGATAGGCCGATTCTACTTCGGAATTGGGTTAATATTACGAAAAACCCCAAGCTGGTACATTCATAATAAATTTACCCCAAACTAATTACCCCTAATTGATATACCTATGATAAATTTACCATCCATTAGTTTTCATTAAATTTTATTGTTAAATTATTTATTTAGATAATGCATGGCTGTTAGCGAGTATATTAGTTTTGGTTTTTACCATTTATTTGTCACAAATATACCGATTTATGATTTTTCGTAGTGTTAATTCAATTTAATGGCAACTAACGGATGGCAAATTTGTTGTATGTATATCGGTTTAGGATTTCTTATGATAAATTTTCTTTTTAGTAAATTTGTCATGGGCTATGCCAATTTGAGATTTTTCATGGTAAAAAAATTTTTAGTAAATTTATCACAGATGTATCAGTTTTGGATTTTTCATGATATGTACCCAAAATAAAAATAAAAGAAATAGTATAAGAAAATGATGGTGATTTAGTTTAGTTGTGTTCAATTCGGACTCAGTGAGGATTGGGCTGAATGGATTTGATGAGCCTATGGGGATTTGGGCTTAAATTGATAAGTTGAGCCTAATCCTAATTTTAAATGAAAATTCTAGAAATGTAGCCCAAATTTTTTCCTGGCGTAAACCTGTGAAACTGCATCTGACCATATTTGGACTAGGCCCCAGGGCCCAGCCCGACTCACCAATTCCAGAATATATAAAATATATAAAAATATCAAAATTGAAAATGGTTAGAAAAATAGGCCCCGATTACATTGTCCTATCTCCTATTACATTTAGCTTTATTTCAATTAGTCAAAATACATAGATTAGGGATTTCGGTGATTGGCTTCAATTTGACTTAGCTCATGAGGATTGTCATCTTAAGACTTAATAATGAGACCATGTATATTTTTTGCTAAACACTTTATTGGGTTTACTTTCTTACACTTTACTTTTATCATTTTGATTATGATTGTCTACTTTTTCTTGATTATGTATTCATGCATGGACATTGTTTAGTGGCATTAGTTATATGGTTAAAACTATAGGACACTTAGTTAACAAATTAATCAAATTGAGGTACTGAAAGGGCACTATATTTCTAGCCAACCTCAATAAACTGTATGGGAAGTTAGGGGTGCGCATGGTAAAATTTCTTGGTTGGGGAAGAGTTTTTTTTTTTTCCAGAAATAGTTTTTTTCTATTTCTATTCCGGGAAATAGTTTCTAAGCAAAAGAACTCGTTTGATAACTGCACAAAATTTCTACTCTTGGAATAGAAAAAGAATAGAAATGCGTTTGGTAACGCAACGATTCTTTTTTGTATTTATTTGTTTTTTATTTGTTTTTTATTCTTTTAACGATTCTTAAGTGCCAGGGCTCGACGACCCCGACCGACTCTCTCTCCACCGTCATCAGCCCTTCCCGATGACAATGGGGAGGCAATGGGGAAGGCTTAGCCCTCACCGCCTATAATCTCCATCTCTCTCTCTCTCTCTCTCTCTCTCTCTCTCTTCTTTTTTCTTTTTTTAATTTTTTAAAATAAATTTTGTTTTAAATTTAATTTAATTAATTTTTCTATTAATTATTTGCCCACGTCAATAGCAAAATGACTTCGTTTTTGCATTTGTCTAGTCATGTCGTTTTACACTTGTCTCGTCGAAAAATCGCAATGTTAGCATTTTAGCCGAATTTTCTCATTGTTGGCACTTAAGTGATTCATTTTGCTTCAATTTTGGCATTTAAGTGTCGTTTTCTTAACTTTTAGCACTTAAGTGTCTCTCTGTTCTAAGTTTTGGCACTTCAGATATCCGACACTCAAATATGAGATATTTGCTAAAGTAATAAGCTAGGAGAAACCTCAAACTAATGCCTAAATTTGTAGGAGCGAGAGTCTCCAGCATCTGAAAAAAGAACTCCAAAACACATGAATGTTAGATTTAAATATTGTTTGTATCAATAGAATAAACAGGCTAAGATGGTTATTGTCAATGTATAAAACCAAAAATATGTTACTTTAAAGCAAGCGTTTAATACTATATAAGCACTCACCATCTAGCACAATCCTACATTTGTTTGAACCACTTAACAATAATCATAAATAGCGTGCTTCTGAAGCCAGGATCGATAAATATAGCTCGAATTAGTGTAAGCACCTATAAATTCTTGACAAAAAATTTCCATCTTTTTCCCCAAAAAAAAAAAAAAAAAAAAAAAGCGCATCCCTCCTTACTACTCATTTTGACTAACCATTCGAGAAAAAATATTGTATAGTCACCGCAGCTCGCCACCTACATGTCTGGTGAAGTCACCATTGGGCCGCTGTACGTTGCGGCCGCCGCCACAACCGGTCTTATACTTCACTAACCTTCTCGATCTCTCGGCATTGTCTCATGTCAGCACCTTCGACAAACTGAGCTCAACCTCCGACATCAAGTCATCAACAGTCGGGCACTTGTATTACCCTCATTCATCGACTCGTCTCTGCTCGTGGCCTTTCTGACTCAGCCCGACCGAGAAACTATTCTTTACTCTTCACAGAACGATTGGCAGGATCAAGGTCGCTCCGATGACCCCACCGAACGGGATCGAAGCGCTTTGGCAAACTTGGCCTGAAGCCCATTTCGTTGCTCGCAGGTAAAAATGATTTGGTGGGAGTGAGACAACTCTCGGGGAGAGGGGAGAGAGAGAGAGAGAGAGAGAGAGAGAGAGAGAGAGAGAGGCTGTAGTAACTGTCACTCCGATCAACTTCATTGGTGAACAAACAAGTGACGCGATTAGGGTGATGGTGTCAAAACTCTGCTGAAATGGAAATGGACTCTTAACAGTCGAAGTGTGATATCTCCTGTGACCAGGGGTCGTCACTAGTGTAAATCTTTCGATCACGGGCTTGAGAGGCATGCTTGGTGCTCTTACGTTGAACAGAATGTTTTAAGTTTTTTTAACAAATGAAGTTCCATAAAAGTCCATAAACATTGTTAGATTGAATGAAGTTGGGAATATCCATTTATGTTTCTTGCCTAAAATTTCTATGTCATTAAAGAGAACAAAATGAATTTGGATAGTGAAGAGATCACCATGAAGCGGGAATTAAGTGATGTGCCCCCTTGAGAATTTTCTCATGATTCTTAATTTATTTTCAAAACTCATACCTTTTGATCTTATTAATATCAAAATTTTAAGTTAGCTTATACATTAAAAAAAAAAAAAGCTCTAGAGAATAAAAGAATGATGTGGTCTCTTCACAAGTTTTTAACGAGGTTTATTTTTACCCAAACTTTCATTATTTATTGAATTGATGATTTTTTTTTAACAATTTTACTGGTATTTGGAAATCAAAAGCAAGACCATACTTAATAGTACTTAAACCTAACGAGGAAAAAAGATTAGGTTTTCCCGCATTTTCATTTCACTAATTAAACTTGTCCGCCCAAGTTAATGATGAAGCTAGAGATTTGACAAATGTGAGCATGAACGTCACACAAGAAGATGGTATCATACTCTAGGGATATCTAATGTTTAACTTGAATTGTTGCATTATTAGAGATATAATGCCTTATGTTTTTCTTTTTCTTTTTGCAAAAGCAATCATATTTTTCACCTTAGATTGATATATTTTCATAAAAACTGTCTAGATAAAAAATCATGTTATTGCAAAATTGAAGATTACTGATGAGAAATTTATTGCCCAATTCATGTGAAAGTTATTTCTTATATTTTCCTGGGTAAAATACAGTAACAATGAAAACAAGCGAAGGGATTGTCATATATTTGGCAACTTAAAATGCCTGCAAAGAAACTTTTTCTTTTTAATTTATCTAGTAGATATCTAAATTATGATGTGTTAAGGAAGGGCTCTAGTTGGTTCGGTTTTTGGGAAAACGCAAGTTCAAGGATTTTTTTTGAAATGCAAATGGTGTTCGATAAGGTATTGAAAAATGCATTGAGGTCGAAAAATAATTGGTGAGTCCTATCCAGTCACATCCCCTGTATGTAGAGATATCCACGAAATTGGCAGCAAATTCCTTGCAAATGCTTGCCCTGCGGATGTCAAAGAAGTCGGCTGAAGCAATGGCCCCAAGAAGAATAGAAAAAATGTTGCAAAATACACTCTTTTAATGTAATAGATGCTGTTTCAGTTAGGGGAAATAAAAAAGTACGATAGATTGAGTGCCTTCATTATAATAAACTAGTAATGTGCGTTTGAATATGGTCGGTTCGACTGAAACGAACCAATAGAGATCTCCTTCCAGAAGTCTTCCAGGTCTCGCGCCAGGATGTCTCCACGGAAAATGAGAACAAGGACAACAACGTATCTTATTCGTTCGTTGAGACTCTTCTTGGGCGGCCCCACGGCGTCCCTTCTTGTTCAACCTGCCCTTTGAGCTTTGGCTGGACTCACTTTCAACTTTTTTGTTAAATGTATACTTGATCATTGCGAGACGCTTAAGGCTTCACAATATATTAAACGTGGACACCAGATGTAATAAACTCGAATAACATTATAATTTCTGGCATTATAATGAGGAAACAATAGTGTTTTGGCTTTTGAAACACGTAAAGACACGTATAAATGCGTTGACTAATTTTAAATCTCTCTATATTGGTTATTATCAACTAATTCACACGTTTAGTTCATGTAATCACATTTAAATCATGCAATCAAAATGGCTTGAAGACACGGTTTAGTGTGAGAATTCAATGGGTGGAACCCAAGCGCAACACTTTATTGAAGGAAGATACAGTAGTTTGTACATCAAGTAGATCATCTGATCTTGGAGGAGGCCAACTGCAGTCTCTCCTTTCGACCAAAAAAAGAAGATCCAACCTCTCCTCATCATGAAAAATCCAGATTCTACATGATTCGTGCTGCGGATAATTTTGAATCGAGGACAGATTCTAAAAAGAATTACTTATTTTCAGGACTTATAAAAGAGGAATTTATAATGCACAAGATGTGGATTTGGGCATGTCCTTAAAAGGCTTAAGGAGGAAATAGGTGGGAGATCCGCCTGGGTTGAGAGACCCCGCGTTGTGTTCCGTATTTACTCTCTGTTAGGAAGACAAAGATAGACAGGAGATTAGGGGGCCTCACGGTGGTGAAGGTAGACACCACGTCAGGACTTCAGTTTTGACTACTGCCGGGTAGGCAGGTATAGTAGCCTCCTGCGCCTAGGGTGAGTGAGGGTGGGTGCAAAGCCCAGAGTTGAGCTAGCGTGCTAATAAATGATGAGGAACCAAACTTTTATCTTATTATTATCATGTGTACGGCTCAAGGTGAGGCTCCAATTAATATTTGGTCGGAGTTATCGCGAGGGGACACATTGCAACCGATTTCTAAAATTCATGGGGCGTAAAAGTCCATAAACATTGTTAAATTGAATGAACTCGGGAATATCCATCCATGCTTTCCACCTAAAAATTCTATATTATTAAATAGAACAAAATGAATTTGAATAGTGAAGATCGCCATGAAATGAGAATTAAGTGATGTGGCCTCCGGAGAATTTTCTCATGATTCTTAATTTATTTTCAAAACTCATACGTTTTAATCTTATTACTATAAAAAAATTCAAGTTACCTTAAAGGAGGTTTAATTTTACCCAAACTTTCATTATTTATTGAACTGATAATTTTTTTAAAAATTTTACTGGTATTTGTAAATCTAAAGCAAGATCATTCTTAATAGTACTTAAACCTAACGAGGAAAAAAAAAAAAAAGGCTTCTCACATTATCATTTCACTAATTAAATTTGTCCGCCCAAGTTAATGATCAAGCTAGAGATTTGACAAATTCGAGTATAAACATCACACAAGATGGTGATAACATACTCGAGGGATATCTAATGTTTAACTTGAATTGTCGCATTATTAGAGATATAATACCTTATGTTTCTCTTTTTCTTTTTGCAATAGCAATCATATTTTTCACCTTAGATTGATATATCAATTTCAAAAAAACTTTCTAGATAAAAAAATCATGTTATTGCAAAGTTGAAGATTACTCATGAGAAATTTATTGCCCAATTCATGTGAAAGTTATTCCTTATATTTTCCCAGGTAAAATACAGTAACAATGAAAACAAGCTAAGGGATTCTCATATCTTTGGCAACCTAAAATGCCTGCAAAAAAACTTTTTCTTTTTAATTTATTGAGTAGATATCTAAATGATGATGTGTTAATGAAGGGCATACTATTGCTCTTTGATTCGATTTTTGGGGAAATGCAAAGTAAAGGGGTTTTTTTTTTTTCGAAATACAAATGGCGTTTGGTAAGGTATAATTGAAAAATGCATTGATGTCGAAAAATAATTGGTGAGTCCTATCCAATCACATCCCCTCTACGTTGAGATATCCATGAAATCGGCAGCAATTTCCTTGTGAATGCTCGCGCCGTGGACGTCAAAGAAAGCAGCTGAAGCAACGGCCCAAAGGGGAATAAGAAAATGTTGCAAAAACGCTCTTTTAATGTAATAGATGCTGTTTCAATTAGGAAAAAAACAAAAAGTAACGACAGATTAAGTGGCTTCATTATAATAAACTAGTAATGTACGTTTAAAGATGGTTGGTTCGACTGGAACGAACCAAAAGATCTCCTTCCAGGACCCGCGCCAAGATGTCTCCACGGAAAATGAGAACCAAGGACAACGACGTGTCTTATTCGATCCTTGAGACGCTGCTTTGGCGGCCCCACAACAAGATCTCCCTCTGGGCTTTGGCCGGACTCATTTCAACCTTTTGTTAAATGTATAATTGGGCATTCCGAAACGCTTTTCTCAATATATTAAACACCCACACCAGATGTAATAAACTCGAATAACGTTTTAATTCTGGCACGAAAAATGGAGGAAAAAAAAAGATTGTTTTGGCTTTTGAAACATGTAAAGACAACCACTGGAGGTTCGCTCCAATAGCCACATTTCCAACTTGGAAGAGGGAGGTGGGGGGTTCAAATCCCCACATTCTCAGGGGGGATTGGGGTGTGGGCGATTTCATTTCAGGAGTGGGTTTCAACTCACACGCCCTGCAAGAAGACAGGGCAAAAGTCTGAGAGTGAGTGTTAAAGTAGGATTAGAGTAGGACCGACAAAAAAAAATAAAAATGCGTAAAGACACAAATGAATGCCTTCAACAACTTTAAATCTCTCTATATTGATAATCATCAACTCATTTGCAATTTCAGTTCATTAATTACATCCAAATCATGAAATCGAAATGGCTTGAAGACGTGGTTCAATGTGAGAATTCTATGGGTAGAACCCCAAGCACAACACTTTATCTTTCGACCAAAAGAAAAACTCTAATCTCTCCCTATCATGAAAAATCCAGATTCTACGTGATTCAAGTTGCAAATAATTTTGAATCCAGGATAGATTCTGAAAAGCATTACTTATTTTCAGGACTTTTAAAAGAGGAATTTATTATGCACAAAATGGAATAATTAATGAGGAACCAAACTTTTATCTTAAAATTATCATGTGTAAGGCTCAAGGTGAGGCTCCAGTAAATATTTGGTCGGAGCCATTACGAGGGGACACATTGAGATCGATTTCTAAAATTCATGGGGCAAATTGCAAAAGTTAAACCTTATACGAAAGCTTGGGAGGCGAAATGCAATTTTCCCGTGGTTCATGTCCATACTATTAATATTTGAATGCCCACTCGTCGTATAACTTAGAATCATTATATTATTAAAGAGAATAAAAATGGAATTGGGTAGTGGGGAGACGACCATGATTAGCAATAATGCAATGTTCTCTCTTGAGAATTTTTCTCATGATTCTTGATTTATTTTTAAAACTCATTAAATTTTAGACTTATCATCGCCAAACCTAAAGTCACTTTGCATAAAAAAGAAAAAGAAAAGTGATGGGTCTGTAGACAAACCTAAAGTCACTTTGTATAAAAAAGAAAAAGAAAAGTTATGGGTCTGTTGACAAAATTTTGACGAGGCTTTATTCACCCAGATTTTTTTATTAAATCGATAGTCTTAATATAATATTTTCTGGCATAATCATTTCACTGTTTAACTTTGTCCGCCCAAGTTAATGATCAAGCTACAATTCGAGAAGTCTTGAATTATTAGCGAAATCTAGTCCTTGTATTTTTTTTTTTTCTTGTTCCCTGGGAGATGTTCTAAAGATCTTGGACTACTCAACTACTCGATGAGAACGCCACTAAGCTAGAGAAATAACTGATAAAATCCTTCTAGAATATTAGGGCACACAAGATAATCATTTTAAATTCATTTGGTAACACAATGTTATTTTTCTATTTTTGAAACAAACTTTTACTCCAAAAATAGGTTCAAAATAGAAATAAGAAGTTAAGATTTTTACCTTTTTTTATTTTTGAAACAAAAGTGAGAAATAAAAACTTTTATCATCATTTATTTTCGTCGCCGCTCGCCGCTCATTGGACATCAAACGCTCATCGCTCGTCATTGGCTACTAGCCTCCCCACCCACCGACCATCTCCCACTGCCAGTCGAAGGGAAGAAATTTTGTATCGTTATCGAATGAATTTCTATTTTAAGAACAGAAATTTTGTATGATTATCAAATATGTATTTTTATTTAGAAATTCATCCAAAGATTAGGAATAGAAATATCAATTTTTAATCAAAAATTAATTTTTATAATAAAATGGTTATCATCCGTGCCCTTACTTTCCCACCATGAAAGTGGCGGCATTTCCTTATGCCGCTCTGAAGTCAAGAGAAGCGACGGAAGCGATGACATGGGGAAGTCACATTCGAGAATCGAACTAATGATTCTTTTGCATATTATTCAGTGGATAGCGCTCATCTACTTAAAGTCGGTTGTGACTAATGAATTCTCAAGTCCAGATATTAATTTTAAACAATCTTTTATTTAGATCCTGTGGGGACTCCACTCACTACTATCTCTCTCTCTCTCGGGAAACATTTAATCAACTAGCAAGAGAGTTTTGGAGGTTCGTCATCATGCATGTAATGATGATGTCCACGCGAGGACATTGTAAAATGATTGTCTCCGGCCTTTTGCTTTTTCGTGTTTTTCTGTTTTTCAAAGTCGTTGTGGAACGTTAAGTATGCGAATAAAGAGAATCGAATCGGAATTTCGAAGGAACAAGTCTTGACAAAGTTGAGGGAGGATGCGTGCCAGCTAAAACTTGAAACAGCAAGAAGCTAATGCTTCAAAATATGATCGTTCCTGATCTTAATGGCAGAATAGTCAAGAATTTTTTTTTTTCTCCAGGGAAAGTAGCCCTTAATGATGGAGAAAATGGCCTCTTTTGACAAAGCCACCCATCTCCATTCTTGGCCTTGGTCATGTTCGAAAGAAGCAGACAACCTTCTCAATCTAAGCAACCATCATATTATTAAACTTTTCTCTGCACTCGACTGATCTCCACAATGCACGTTAATAATCGCGGCCGTGTATATTGGGCAAGGTTTCATCATAGGGTGAAGGGTATGAATCCCAAGATTCCTTCAAAGGGAAAATGTTGTTACCAAAACAAGGCAAACATTTCGAATCGAGACTCTTACCTATTCAGTCAGTTGTTCTAAAAGTGTACTCCGCCATTGCTGAAGACCCTCTAGTTAGTGATATTTTAGTGTTGCATTTTTCCGGAAGGTATTGGATTTATTTGCCAAGTTGTACTCCCAATGAATGTTTTCCTACATCCTTTTGGTGACACTCTGAATTCGATATATTTTGGATTTGGCCTGCTGGACTGTTAAATGTGTTTAGAATAGTTTACATTTTATTCTTCCTCTTTATATACCCAACCGTTTTGGAACACTTAAACTTCCAATAAATATCAAATGTTGACTCTAGATATAATTTCTTTGTAATTCCTTAGAATTCAAATATTATTTCAAGTTTTGGCAAAAAAAAAAAAAGAAAAGAAGTGAGCATTTGGCCTTTTAAGAGGTGTATTGTACTAAATGCCTGACTACTTTTTTTTTTTTTTTTTGGTAAAAGGTAAGTAGTATAAATAGACTAAGGCGCAAAAGCTATACAATAGTATAGAAGGGGGAACCTGGCACCAGCTTACACTTAGAAAGACAAGAAGTCTAAACGAGTGGAGGGGGGGGGGGGGGAGGGGAGGGAAGAGCTGCAAGAGAGATACAATGCAAATAAAAATAGCAGCAGCAAAGGAAGGCCAAAATAGTGGCCAACAAAGGAGACAAGGGGAAAGAGCATACAACAATGTAGCCCGCACAAGGAAAAGACAAAAAGAGGAAAAGAACATATGGGACCCCAAGCTGGAAACACAAGCCGCACCACCAGGGAAGACCCGGGAAAGCTCCATGAAGGAGGGGCGACAACAAATAATCCCCAGGAAATAGGCAAGTGTATAATCCTTGGGTAGGAATGTCAAAGGCGCCAAGCAGCCAACAGTTAGTATAATCGATCAAAGATGGAGGGGTGGATGCCCCAGCTAAGTTGAAGTCTTTTATTATAGGGGTTGTCCGGGGCCTTGGGGAGGGTTAAGGCCCTATCATTGACGGCTTTACAAAGGTGATCCTTTAAAGCCGGGAGGAATAATCTTTGAGTGTGGAAGATAATGTTATACTAATTTTATATCTCTATATTGGTTATCATCAACTTATTCGCACATGTTAATCATCTAGCTAGAACTATGACTGACGTGAGGATATACGCTGCACAAGGCGATCGAACTATGCTCTAGGAATATCTAGTGATTTTTTTTCCCCAATCCAATTTAACTCTAGATCTCATGTCCAACCGCAAAGCATATCTGTGATTACACATGCGCCCGTGGATCTTTTTTTCCGCATCTCAAACCTGTCATGCTTCTTAATGTCATCATCGAAACTCAACACTTTTTTAATATTGTAAGGAAAAAAGTTACATTAGATAAAAACATCCAAGGAAAAAAAAAAGAACCGAAAGAATGTGGGGTTTTCTATATAAGTTAGAAACGAGGCTTATTTTTACCTGAACATTCATTATAGGCTCATTTTCAACAAGGTAATATACAAGAACAACTAATGAGTGACGGGAATTGTGACATCACATGCTCCCTATAATACATGCAAATAAATTTCGCATTGGATTGTGACTAGAATCAAATGATTTAAAATCTTCTCTTGGAACATAAAGGACTGCTAAACGTTCCTTATATCTCACATTATTTTATTTTTTTGTGAAGTTTCCAGTTAAATTCAACTGAGTCGAGAAAGGGAACTCGTGCGGACGAACGGACAAATGCCTTGTATGAACTAAGGGACGGGGAAACATCGTCCATGCAAAAAGAGAGGGGAGTCTTGTTTTCTCGTTGTTCTTTTTCTTTTTCCAATAGGAGTTTTGTGGACACAACTAATATATAAGAAAGTTAAATAATTAAGAATTTAGAATGCTTTTCTTGGTCGAACGCGGGTGGCTTATTTAAACGTCACACGAGAACCCTTAGGCCAGAAGGTGTTCAAATGAGGCCAAATTTTTTTTAGGGGTTTTTTATTATTGTTAGATTTGTTTTTAGGTTAAAAGCTACACCTTTATATTAGCGATAGTGGAATCCTATTGTGTTGGTCTTATGGATTGGAGTAATAATTAACTGGGACAATCGGGTGATCCTGTGCATCGTGCCTTGCATCGTGTCCATGGCTAAGGATCGTGGCCGAGTGCTGAGAGATCATGAAGTCGTGGACGACTTGCAGTGATCAAAAGTCTGTCGCTTTGTCGAACCCCTCTGCGGCCAAAGTGCCCGCTTTTCATCGGCATCACAGCGTTTCACCGCCTCGCATTTTGGTATGTTCAATTCATTAAATAATACGTCGAAGGTTTTGTACATTAAAATGAAACTTCCCAAATATTAGACCGTAACCTATATTACAATTTAAGGGAGCGAAATTGCTGCACTTCAATAAATAAAAGTTGAAGCCCCTAAGAACTCATAAACGTGATAGTCACTTCTCTCGAATTTACACTAAAAACACTAAAAGTCAGTCGTGGATTTCCTTTGGCTCCTAAACATCACAAAGATATCCTCAAAACAACACAATCGGTTCTTTTGGGCTAAAAGGCCGGTCTCTTTGATAATTACAAAAATGCCCCTCGGGAATCAAAATGGGTCATCAAACTCAGTGAAAGCCTTAAATCCGAGCTCAGCATCTACAAACCGAGACCTTGTGCTACTCATTTTCACAACATTGAGTTCAATGGTGAAAACTGCGTATCAACTAGATACCTGGATGTCAGCAAGAGCCACACATGCCTCCAAAAGTGGGTCCGCCTAGGATTCCTACACCATGTACAACAGCAACATGCTGGTGTTGAGGTTATTCCACTTTGGTTGTAAAATGGACAAGTAGTCAATTTATAAGTGTGAGGGAAAGTCTCATTCTTTAAGTTAGCTTTTGAAATGAGATGAGCTCAAGATCACCCACCATTTGATGCGAAGATTTTCAGTTTGAGAAGCATTATTATACATGCCGAGAAGAAATTTTAGGTTCGGTGTCCATCACTTGATTTTAAAAGTAATCACTCACTAAGATGTTCTGGTTTTTCATGAAAATTGAGCCCTTTGAGGTGGAGGGTCGTTTTGTCATTTGTACATGTGAAAAGAAACGGCTCTTTATTCACTATTGCTGTGCGCTCCTTTATTATGAACAGGAGCGATCGCGAAGAATGTTTTCCAATTGTATCTAGTAGGTAAGTTAAAGAAACTCTCTAACATATTTTATATATCATTGGCACTTTTAATTAGCTTTCAACAATATTATTTTGCCCCTAAATAATATTTCAGTGTATAAAAGAAGCACACAGCAATTTAAAAATTGCAGTAAGGAAACCACTAATGCGGCAAAAGATCACCGCATTCGTCGTCGGAATATCCCCAAATCGCTGTTTTCACATGTGATCACGTCATCATGCCCTCAATGCGGTCGCGCGCGACGACAACGACGCTCCTGGGACGTCGTGCATTAATTCGGGCTCAAACCCTCTGAAGAGAAGATGTCTGTGTGGAATTTGTGCATTCCGTTCGGTTTCGGGGCAAAGTTTTTAAGAAAATACGAAGTCTTTGGATTAAAAAGATATTTAGAAATATGAGTAGCGTTTTGTGAATTTTATTTTAAAAACACATTGGAAAGTGACTTTGACTTAAATACCGTACAGGAAAAAACTATACATTGTGAATAATCTTTGTTTAACAGAAAATAAAAATACTCTCAAACTATTTCCTGATAGAACTTAGTCACTAGTGAGCTAAATTGACAGCCAGCTAGCACTATGTGAGGTTGCTTGACCTTAGGTGTCGCCTAGGGTAACGTGGCTGGTCAACGCTAGACTAGCTTATCGTTAGCCAAATCTAGCCTCACAGATGACCTAAATGCTTGCCATTGAGGTCACATGAGGTGGGGATATTTTTGAAATTATAAAAGTTGAGCAAAAGCAAAGTTGGAAGAAAAAATTATATTTGCATTTTTTAAAGCACCCTCAAACTTACCTCGGGCAAAAGACCTTAAAGGCAATTGCATTCCCCTAAAAGTCATCAAAAAATTTGGCAAACGTCATTTGCATTTGTTTAAGAGACTTTGGAACCCAATAGGCTTTGGCAATATGGAACCAAACATACCCTCCCGATTTTATATGTTTCAATAATGTGTCTTATTTCTCTTTTTATTTTTTCACACACTCGATCATTGCAAACCACCTAAAACTTTTGAAATATACATATATCCTCACCTCATATATATATATATATATATATATTTCCCATAGTTTTTCAAGACATAAATAAAGTGAGTGTCGACATATCCTTTAAGAGAAACCCGAAATGACTTGATCAGAATTAGGTTTCTTTCTTGTAAAAGCAATGAGAAGATTTCGATGGATGGAGGCTCCATGATCAGTTTCAAGATGGGATGATTTTTGCTAGTTTGATTCTCATTTTAGGGTGGGACTCTGTCGAGTTGTTCTTAGACCAACTCGTTTACTAGATTGACAGGTCTGATTTGGTTCTTGGGTAGGTCTAGGAACCAGCTGTGATAATTTTTTTTTTTCCGATTCCCTGGAAGTTCACAAGCTTCACTACCAAGGGCTAACGGATTTTCTAGTAAGTTTAGCAATTATTTAATTCCTGTGTTTCACTTGTAGTGAGACGTTCTATAAGGACCAAAAACAATTGCACGTTCAATAATTATTAAACAATAATAAGGTACTTATATCCAAAAATTGCATGTCGGAAACAGATCAAGAAGACTACAGCGTTGCACCCTGGGGAGCAATCATGAAACTGAGGGTTTTTCTATTTCCACCTGTGCGTTTGCCACAAAGTTTGACAATCATAATAATCAATACAAGAGTTTGCCACAAAATTCACAAGCTTTAACTCAAATGCATCTTAGATATCTCACGTGAAAAAGAGTTTGCCACAAGTTCGCAAGAGCAAGCAAGCAAGAAAAATAAATGAACCGAGGATAAATGAACACAAATCTCCTATTCTCAGGAATAAAAAGAAAGTAACATGGTTGAGAGCTCATGAGCCACTAAAATAAATTAACTTCTCGAGCTTTGACTGTAGAACCAAGTTTACAAAGGATCCACGAGCCATCTCCAACTTAGAGCTTCAACATTTGTCCATGAAAGTCCGCTGCAAGACATAATCACGACAAACATGGTTTTTCGGGTCCTGTTACATGGCGAAATGTAATCATGGGGTTCTTGACATGAATATTTGTGTTTTGATTTGGACTGGCTGTTATGTTACTCCATTGATTTATTGGACTGCTTGAGCGATGTGAATGCAGATTTTCAATAATATTGCATTATTCATAACTTGATCCCGTAAATGTGGCATCGGGCACTTGCTGTGCCGTAATTTACATGCTTCCCCTTCACCTTTCTGCGTTCCGACACCAAGGTGTATGGATAACATTTCAAACATTCTCTTATTTGACATGTCACTTTAGTCTTACTATAAATCCGCTTCGTAGGGTGTTAGATTCCCTCCCACTCACCAGCACCCATCGACTGCAGCCCAAAAATGATTTGTGAGAAATCCCTTTTCAGCTGCTTTCCTTTTCCCAGCATTTTCTGTTATTCTTTTGATCGAGTAGAAAAACTCCCCACGTTTTCGATTCGATTCACACGAGAACGATCAGCTGGGCATTTCGATTTTTCAAGGCATTCACTTTCTTGTTTAATCATTTAATATAGGAAAAAACCACGAAAAATCCTGAACTTTGTCCAAAATGACACATTTATCCCAAACTTTTTTTTGTGACGTGAAAACCCCAAACTTTTCAAACCGTGACACATTTATCCCATCAATGGCATTTTTGTCTTTTTATTCTATTTTTTCCTTTTTTTTTTTTTTTTTTTTTCTTCTTCTTCCCTCCGCCGGCCCCGCCGGCAACAGCGAGGATGGCAGGGACACCCTCACCGGACGCAGGTGAGGGCGGCCCTCGCCGGCGATGAGCGAGGACGGTAGGGACACCCTCGCCCGACATAGGCAAGGGTGGCCCTCGCCCGACGCAGGCGAGGGCGGCCCTCGCCGGATGTCGACGAGGGCAGCCCTTGCCCGACGCCAGCTTCCCTCCACCGGCTGGCCGACTTCCCTCCGCCGGCCAGCCGACGAAGGGAAGAGAGAAGAAAAAAAGGAAAATACCAAAATGCCCTATAATTTTTGGGTAAATGTGTCATATAACAAAGTTTAGGGTTTTTTGTGTCACAAAAAAAGTTTGGGGTAAATATGTCACGATTGGCAAAGTTCAGTGTTTTTCAGTCACAAAAAAAAAAAAAGTTTAGGGTAAATATGTCACTTTGGGCAAAATTAAAGGTTTTTCGTGACTTTTTCTCTTTAATATAACATCATGAACTTTGTTACTGCTAAACCCTACGCAAGCATCGCTTGCCGCTAGAATACTTAATTCCTCTATAGTTTAGATACTTCTCGTATCCCCTTCTTTAGCACATTCAAGATAGTGTCCTTTACCTCTTTTTTATTATTTATTATTTTTTTAATTTTCATAATTCAGAGAAACGGACATGGAGAGTCGGCTACTTGGAGGTTCATGGAAACTTTATGAACCGATTAAGTCTGGACCCTTGATTTGAGTGATCAAAAATAATTTGCGGTGAGATTAAAAAACATATCATTTTTTCTCTGGCAAAAAGGAAAAGTAATATCTAATGTGATAAATGTTCTTAACACAAGTCTCGTCGGTTCCACTTTTTTCCCAAGAGCGAGCACAACAATGGAGGTAGTAACAATATCGTGTGTACATAGAAATCTATAAACCAACCATTTAGATGATGAAGTAAATATCTGTGATAATGAATTTTCTAAAAATAATAGTAATATTTTCAAATAAAATAAAACTAGAAAATAACCCCACGGGAACATAAGAACTTCATGGAATGCTCCACGGGTACATAAAACTTCAAGAGACCACATCATTCTTTTTTCTTTTTTTTTCCTCATGGAGGGAATGCTCATTGTAGCGCGAAGCTACAAGCTTTTCGCGAGGCAATTAAAGACTATGTAAGCCACTCGAGAAAACTAACTCTGGGCGGAGAGATTAATTTGAATTTGGTATGAGCACTATTTAGAACGATCATGTTTACTTTTTCAAATATCAATACATTGTTAATCATCTTCATTTCAAGATGGAATACATGTGTCGATGGTAAAAAAATTGAGATTCTACGTTAGATATCTCTTCTTCTTTTTTCGATAAACATTAAGAGAGATTAATAAGCTCCTTTTTTTTTTTTAAGAAATAGAGATTAATTTGAATTTTAATGCGTTGATACAACAACTTTTATCGTTGTGCATGTTGATTCACCGAAAAAAGAAGAAGAATTGGAAGTCCACAATTTTTACTATCTTTGTAGTGCATACTTTCCTTTTTCAATGGATGTTTATGAATTATTATAAATCAGTATTCCCTGGATTTAAACATTTTCCCTCAATAACGTCCCTAATTTTTTTTCCCTAAAGATTCTCGTTATCATGACAAGACCAACATCGACAAAACTAACACGTGTTTCTTGCCACCTGTGCCCTTCTTAGGCAAAAGGATCACAAAGGAAACATCCTGCGGCAACCTTCTGGAGAGCACTAATCAACGACGGAAGGCTCTTTAACACCAACGGCTGCACTTTTGGCCCTTCAAATTGTTGTTTCCTCACCAATTTCACACAAAACTACTCTGAGAAATGAAAAAATATTTACACAAATATTCCAAATGAAACCGCTCCACGCCATCCCACCCGGTGCGAATGATAATCTGGCATCCACATCACCATAGCCGCTGCAGTCCGACCGGTGATCATCGTTCACTGTATCGCATTTGCACACCCACTATTCTTGGCCTCCTCATGGATATCTTCTACGCCAAACCTGTCAGAATGCTGACTCAGTTCGGGCTCAACTCGAGCTCTTCACTTTCGCCCCTCAACCACATCTCTTGTTATGAGCTCGTAGCACAACTTCAACACCTTCAGCTAGGGAGATCGCCAAGAGAAAGATCAAGTTTGAGCCCATCAATATATCCAATTAGAACCACATTCATTTAAGAGTTTAAATCAATAAGTTATAAGTTAACTAAGGTATGTAAAATAGTCAACAACACAACAATTTCATGATTTGGGACTTTTTAATACAACTCACGTATGCATTTCAACAATCTGCCCTGCACATATGGATTAAGTATTATGTATGCTCCTCCTTTAATTCAAGTATCACTCTATACCAACATGCGTCAACTTATATTGCCAACCCCCCCCCCCACCTTTTTTTTTTTTTTTTCATTCTTGGTATCTTTTGTTGCGAAAAGACGAGCGATCGAACAATAATATATATAGAAGAATAAAATAAATTAGACACCATATTTATGTGGTTCAGTTGTAAAGACCTACATCCACGGGGAGAGTAGCAACAAATTTCACTATAGATCAAGCGATACAAAGAGATTACACACTCGAGTCACTCAAACACTCTCTCGGTGTTTCCCAAGCTCCAATTACACCCAATAACGCACGCAGTGTTTAGCCCCGAAATTCTTCAAGAAATAATCTCTCAATCTCACGAAGAAATCACAAATCTTACCACAAGATTTAATCGGCTTGAACACTAAATCTTCTTGGATGTAATTTATGGACAAGAATGACAAAGAAGAATCCCTCCCAAGTACTCGACGACTAGACGGCGCTTCAAGAACACTTCTTCATGATCAACGGCGGAACACCAAGCACCCACGTGGCGCTTCAAGACAATTTGTGATCCACCTCTACCACCCACGACCACAAGTCTATATATAAGTGAAACCCTTATTCTTTTGCCAACTTCTTATAGGATTCTATTTCCTATCTAAAACGATTTTATCCAAAACATATCCTTGTATGTTTTAAACAAAATCCAAATCCAAGTCAAAGTTGAACTTTCCTATTTCAGTGGCCAATTTCTCCAACGCAGATTCAAACTTTGGGAAGTTGATCTTCGAATATTCTTTTCTCAATTTCTAACGTTCGCAACATATCCAATTCTGAATATTTAGAATTTCACATTAGACTCAAACTCGAGACATATTTTAACAATCTCCACATTAGCTTGACATTTGAGCCAAGTTGCAATCGCTTCGCAAAAATTCAAACTCTGCCGCTACTTTCCCATAGCCCCGATGGGCTCAACCACCACAGATATTATCCAAGTCCAAGCCTCACTTGAACTTCGCCATAACCGAGGACCTCATCAGAATACCAATTCCACATGCACCTTAACTACTCTGCAAGGATTTTCCGACACAACCTCCTTAACCGCAGATAAAGCAAAACCATTATTGTATCCATATCTATCAGGAGATCGAATACGTACCTTGTCAATATAAGTAGTTACAACAACCATTGGCTTTATAGGCTCCACCTCGCTACAAGTACCATCTGTGTTGATTACTTTGCTAGTACCCGTATACGCTACCTCAGGAGTTTCTGGTCGTAACTCCACCTCAAGCTAAACACCATTCAGATCTGTTTGAACATTACTATAATCACTTCTAGCCAGAAGTACTGGAGACTCATCAAGGGTAACTTCTCTGCTATTAACAAATAAATTTATATCTAGGCACCACAACCGATCGCCCCACTCACCTTGTGCATAGCCATGGAATATGCACCTTACCCTCCAATCGAGCTTACCATCACTCACTCGAAAATAACACGGGCAACTAAACATTCTAATAATAGAATAACCAACAACATTACCTGACCACACTTCTTTAGGAGTCCGCCATTCAATAGCAGTTGATGGGGATTTATTCACCAGGCAACTTACCGTACTAAGCACATCAGCTAGGATTCTCCAAGTAATACCGGCATTAGAGATAATTTTTCAGGCCGTCTCTAGTAATGTTTTGCTCATCAATTCTGCAAATTGTTGTGATTTATTGGCACTAATACGGTGTTTCACTATGCCCTCTTTCATGCATAATTTATTTGCCAGCTCCGAGCAGAACTTCATGCTATTGTCAATTCGCACATGCTTGATCAACTTACCAGTCTTCGTCTCGATCAAAGCTCTTGACTACGTGATCCTGACACCAGCATCAAACTTGTGCATTGGCACAAACACCCAGGTCTTCCTCAAGCAATCAATAGACTCTCGAACAGATGCATCCGACGTCTCCATAGCGAAATTTGTCACTGTCTCACCTTGAAGTTTATACAGGCCTCCATGCTTAATTTCTTTCATTATCACCAAGGCACCTTGAACAACCTTTAGAACTCCACCTTCTGAAGAATACCTGCAACCAATTGAATCTAGGGCATCCAAGGAAATTAAGTTCTTCTTCAACTCTGGAACATGCCTTACTCCAGTCAATGTCCTCACAATACCATCATGCATTCTGATTTTAACATCACTAACACCCACAACATCATACTCAGCGTTGTTCCCTAATTGGACTTTACCACTACCCGTGCATTGATAAGTGATAAACTAGTTTCTATTTGGTGTAACATGAAAAGAACAACCATAATCCATAATCCATCCATCAAACGATGAATAATCAATGATAGACAAGACATAATCAGTATTATCTGCTACAGCTGCAACATTATTTGCAGAATCAACTATAATTTCCTTACCCTTCTCATTCTTTAGCTTAAGACAATTCCTTCTAAGATGCCCCCTCTTGCCACAGCTCCAACATACAACATCACCAGTCCTAGATTGACTACGCCTGTTCATATTAGTACTACTATTACCTACACGTGTTATAAATCTTCCCCTATTTCCACCTACTAAAGCAACAGATATAGATTCGCCAGATTCTCTTCTACGAATATCCTCACTCAGAATCAAATCTCGAACCCCATCAAACGTTAATCTTGTTGACCCAGAGGAATTACTAACAGAAGTAACAGTAGTATTCCAGCTATCAGGCAATGAGGATAATAGAATTAAAGCACGTACCTCATCTTCAAAATCAATTTCAATTGAACTCAATTGACTAACAATCACATTGAATTCATTCATATGATCTGCAACTGACACACCTTCACTCATCTTCAAATTAAACAAACGTCGCATCAAATAGACCTTGTTGATCGCAGAGGGCTTCTCGTACATATCCGACAAGGCTTGCATCAAATCAGCAATGGTCTTCTCCTTCAAGATGTTAAATGCGACATTACGAGCCAACGTCAGCCGAATAACACCCATAGCTCGTCTATCCAGCAAATCCCAATCAGCTTGCTTCATCGTCTTTGGTTTCTCCTCAGATAAGGGCGAGTGCAGTTTTATCTGGTAAAGATAATCTTCAATCTACATCTTCCAGAAACTAAAATCCTTCCCATCAAATCTGTCGATTCTCACTTTTACTTCTTCTGTCGCCATCGATTCGCTTCAACTTAGCCAAGCTTGGCTCTGATACCACTTGTTGCGAAAAGGCGAGTGATCGAACAATAATATAGACAGAATAAGAAAATAAATTAGATAACAGATTTACATGGTTTAGTCATAAAGACCTACGTCCATGGGGAGAGCAGCAGCGAATTTCACTATAGATCAAGCGATACAAGGAGATTATACACTCAAGTCACTCAAACACTCTTTTGGTGTTTCCCAAGCCCCAATTACACCCAATAACGCACGCAGTGTTTAGCCCTGAAATTCTTCAAGAAATTATCTCTCAACTCACGAAGAAATTACATGCAAATCTTACCACAAGATTTAATCGGCTTGAACACTAAATCTTCTTGGATGTAATTCATGGACAAGAATGACAAAGAAAAATCCCTCCCAAGTACTCGACGACTAGACGGCGCTTCAAGAACACTTCTTCATGATCAACGGCGGAACACCAAGCACTCACGCGGCACTTCAAGACAATTTGTGATCTACCTCTACCACCCACGGCCACAAGTCTATATATAAGTGAAACCCTTATTCTTTTGCCAACTTCTCATAGGATTCTGTTTCCTATCTAAAACGATCTTATCCAAAACATATCTCTGTATGTTTTAAACAAAATCCAAATCCAAGTCAAAGTTGAACTTTCCTATTTTAGCGGCCAATTTCTCCAACGCAGATTCAAACTTTGGGAAGTTGATCTTCGGATATTCTTTTCTCAATTTCTAACGTTCGCAACATATCCAATTCTGAATATTTAGAATTTCACATTGGACTCAAACTCGAGACATATTTTAACATCTTTCTCTAAACCAAACCCTGAAGCCTGTCATTAAGGCTGCATTGCTACACCATGACGCATAGGTTGCCTGGAAACGACGTTGATCATATTCATTCTTTAAAATTCAACAAATATCGGTATACATTGAGCAGGCCACCAATCAACCATCAACTCTAATCCTATTGTTAGGAGCGCATAATGGAAATCTAATACTTTTACTTGAGGAGATCATCAAGAAGGAACCAAAGTGAGCTCGTTAACATATCCAATTGGATCCATCTACACTATAAAATTTAAACTAATGAGTTATGAGTGGACTAAGATAAATTTACTACTTTACACTACACCAATTCCCTTATATAAAACTTTTCCGACACAACTCACTCATGTATCTCCATAATTTTCCCTCTCATGTGGGAGCTTGGCATAAGATCTACTTCCCTTTAATTCAGGTATTTATCTACACCAACATGCCTTTACTAAATCTCCACCGCAACCTTCATCACTAGTTTCCTTCTCCAGACTGGACCACAAAGGCTATGATTGAGATCACATTGCTACACCACAATGCATAGGCTACTCATAAATTGCATTAGTTGCATTCATTCTTTGAGATATTCACCAAACACTAATATACTCTTAGGGGAAATGCTTGTTGTCTAGCAACACTACAAGCTTTTCAGTAAGTCATTCAAGACTATCTATAGCCACTCAAGAAAACTCTTGGTAGAGATTTCATAGCAAAAATTAGCAGTTAGGTTTTGTTTTTTGTTGAGTGCAGACCACTTTCAATTAGCATGGAAAATGCAATTAGATTAAGCTCCATTTGTTTTGCAAAAAAAAAACAAATGATTGGAAAAATATTTATCCAAAAACAATTGCTTGGATTGCTAAAAAAATTAAACGGATGAAATTTTTTTCATATATAAATAAAGATCTAAATATATCAACAAGTTTTTCAAGTTAATTAATAATGTTATTCCAGAAAACAATCAATAATAAACTAGCACATTATGTGGGCTATAATGGTAGTTCATTAAGATAAATCATCTGCTGTATATCTTAATCATAAGACTAGTTCCAAAGAGACAACTGTCCGCATGACATTGAATCGCCTCTTCAAGCCATTCCGATCGAACGACTATGATATAATTACATTAGTCGAATTTTGTTTATAAATTGGTGATAACCAGCATAGAGGGATACAAAAATTATCTGGGCATTTAAGGCTCCACTTGTTTTGTAAAAAGTCAATGATTTAGAAAATATTTTTGTTAAAATGATCAAGTCCATTGTTTACAAAAATAAATTAAAAAAAAATATTCTCATCATTCATGAAATTATTTAAACATAAGTTATTGTGGATAGACCAATGAATCTTCCCGGCAACAGCGGAGGAAATAGACCATATTTGTTTCTTGTGGAAGAATTCTCAACCGTAGTGCACTCCAATTCAACCCTTCTTTTTTTAATGAATAGAAAGCGACAACCCCCAACCACCCCCACCCCCACCCACCCCAAAAAAAAAAAAAAAAAAAAATTGTGATTATAAGAGCAAAGGTGCCTGCTGATCCCGTCTGACAAGGCAATGCTTATCGATCGATTCATTGCCTGCCTCTACAACGCTCGCTAGTCATTTGGCCCCTGTAAGTTGATCTGTCCGAATAACACTTCACACGAAAATATGTTTAGAATAAGAACGTTCACTCGACACAACAATTTCGAAATGAGAACCCTCCACCCCATCCAACCCCCGGCAGCTAATAATCCGGCATCCCCAGGGCCGCCGCAGTCTGGCCGGTACAAGCTGATCATCTGCCACTGCATCGTGTATGCCGTGCTCACTATTCTTGGCCTCCTCATGGTAATCTTCCTGGCCATACCTGCCGCAATGCCTCCGAAGTTCAGGCTCAACCCAGGCTCTTCCCTTTCATCCCTCAACATCTCCACCTCCCACGTCACCGCTCAATGGAACATCGCTCTCTCCATCAAGAACACCAGTCCCCTCATCACTGTCAAGTACACTCACATGAAGCTCCTCTTGAGTTTCCAAGGCCGACTCGCTCTCTCTCGTCCCTCCCTTGTTCCAGCCTTCACTCAGGACCCGCACAACATCACCACAGTCCGAGCCGAGGCCCTGTCAACGCTGGCGGTCGTCAATGACTTGAACGTGAAGGGCCTGGTGAGCACGTTGAAGGGTGGGCTGGTGTCCATTGACGTGGTGGCGAAAGCCAAGCGGAGGCTGCACTTGGGTCCATGGTGGGTGGCCGTGTTTGACGTGTGCGTCTCGTGCATGGGCGTGACCTTTGCATCTCCGACCAAAGGCGAGGGCAGCCGCGATTGGATGATCCTTGGAGGCGCCCTGAGATGCAAGCCCAACATCATCACTCAGTTATGGTGAGAAAAATTATAAGTTCCAGCGTAGTTTACTATTACTATCATCGATGAATGTTGTTCGTTCATCAATGAAGTTGACGATAGCTTAGAGAGAGTGAGAGTTGCTACAGCTACTCTCCGTCTCTTAGTCTCACTCCAACCTAGTTATATCATATTTACCTGCGGGAGCAACCAAATGAACTTTGGGCCAAGTATGCCGAAGTGCTTTGATCCCGTTCTGGTGGGTCTTCATAGCACCCTTCATCCGGCCAATTGCTAGGACAAGTTGACGAGTGAGGATAATACAAGAGTCCGACTGTCAACAACTTGATCTCAGAGGTTGAACTCAGTGTGTCGAAGGTGCTGACACGAGAAAATGCCGAGAGAGCAAGGAGAGTAGGGAAGAAAAAGACCGGGTGTGCCCGTGCCGGTGGCAACTTACAGTGCCCCGGCGATGACTTCACTGGATTGTAGGTGGCAAGCTACAGTCACTAAACTATACTTTTTACCCGAATAACTTGTCAGGAAGACGCTTCTTAATGCTGTGGTTCTTCGGAGGATAAACGGAGCAGGAGAGAGAAAGGAGGACATTGAGGAGGGTCGAAGAGCGAAAAGATAGTATCCAATGTCTTCTCCTAAATGAGATGCGATGCTGGACGGTGTGTTGGCGGAAGGGGAAACAATAGCATGAGTTGATTGCATGTCGAGAATTTGCAGGCCGTCACATCAATTTAATTGCCCGTATCACGAGTGCAAGGAGTCAGAAAACTTTGCGAAACATAGTGACTGCTTCTGTAGTATTAAACGCTTAATTTAAGTAAAGTCTTTTTGGTAGTTTTTACATTAACAACTAACTTGGCCTGTTTATTCTATTGATACGAACAAGGTTTGATTCTCACCGCCGTATGTTTTGTTGTTCTTTTTTCAGATGGCTTCTGCAAATTTGGGCATCGGTGGGAGGTTTATTTCCTAGCCTATTACTCGGTCAAATACAATAAATGTTGGGGCCTCTCAGTCTCATCGCTGTTATTTGTTCATGTCATACTTCTCTTCAAAATATGTATTCTCTAGATGTTTGAATCTTTGACCTACTGCCGAAGAAATAGTTCGCGCTTTAAACGTCTCTAATATTTGAGGTTTTGCAAGTTTTCTCTTAACTTGGTTTCCGATCATGCATTTACATGCCATCCCATAGTTTATATTGCTTTTTCGGTTGCGAAAAAGGCAGCAAAGCCCGCCTCAAAGGATTAACCGAGTAGTTAAGCACCTTGACTCGAATGCTTGTAAATCTTCCCACTAAAAGTAATCTTGAGAAGTGCACGTCACTCTGCGGTGAAGCATTGTCTGATATACATGGGCATGATCTTTCATGTGCATTCATGGAGATTAGTTGAGCGAAAAAGAGTCTAGTAAAGAATCTGCTCCTTGGAAGCTACTAGACCCAAATTGAGCATGGAGTCGGGTGGCTTTGTCAAAGAGGCCGTGGCCAAGCGGTCGGTCAAGCAACTCTTCTCCGACCACTAGGTTTGTTTCGAATCTCAACATTCCCTCTCCATGCTTATGCAAAAGGCAACCAAAAATGACCAAGCCCGCAAAGTTTCCCATATTTTGGCAATGACAAGCACAAGATTACCGATGAAGAACAGCCTACTTTTAAACATGCTCCCCTTCCAAAGCAGCGGCTCTTCCAGAGATACACCAATTTACTTAACAGAAAACCATAGGACGTTGACGCTACATGCTAATTACGTTCTAGACAACATTTGACGCGCGCTCAGGGTCCTCGATCTCCTCTCTCTTCTTTCTCCAAGAGCTATATCAACTGAGACAAAACTTTACTAAGCATTATCACTTTTCCTCTCTACCAAGCCTAAAGAACGAAAGATAGATCATCCGAATCTCATGGAGATCGCATCCGTCAACAATATATATCCTTGGGCGTAGTTTGGTTATGAATGCGATGGTTGACCCCTCCCTTATAATCAACATTTGGATGATATGTACGGCTAAGATGCACAGAAAATCTTTTATCATGTTCCACATGCATAAAGTGATCAACACTACCTTCCATGTCGTCCCATAATAATAGCATACGAACAAAAAGGTGCTACTTTGGAAATGACGATCAACGCCTCCAATGGGAACAAAAGGTGGCGTCGTATATATTAGTGATATTTGTTGGACCAAGATTCCACAACTTGGCTTGACTTTGTCAATGCTTCACGTCCATCTATCTGCCCGGAAACAATTGCTTAAACGACCTTCCACACCCATTTGAATATAATCACGTTTTTTTCATTGATAATCCTTGAAAAATTATCATCTTTTCAAAATAAAAACTTCCGACAACGCATCTTTTAGAAAACTCAATGGGACAGAAATTAGTTTCTTTTGTTTAAAATAACGGGCCACTTAAAGACCTTCGACTATTTCTATATATTACCAAGGTGGATGATGGCAAGAAAGAGCTCACATTATTACAACATGTAAGCCTATCGCAATTTGTCCCAAAATCTTAATGCAAAATCTGGCGCGATGCGGAAATTAAAGATATGACATTTATATGAACAAATTCAAGCCACCATTTATTACTACTTTTATTGGGAGAGGACGTGTTTTGACCGTGCTACTAACGGAAGATATGCAATATCATTCTAGGATTGTAGTTGATTGAATAAATCAATCTAGGATTAGAATTAACTCCTTATATTAGATTTGATTCTTTAAGTCAACATAGGATATTCTCGTTCAATTTATTATTCATACTTTGTATTATATAAAGAATATTGTACACGTGATCAATACGTGATAAGAGAAATCCAAAAAGGCCTCTTCCTTCATCTGTTCTTCCTATTCTTTTTCATTTTCTGACATGGTATGAAAGCACCGTTTCCTCGCATTAACTTTTAACCGCTACAAATATTTAATTTAACCGTTACATCTGAAACCATTTTAAAACATTAATTGCCATTTGAATCCGATCACTATCAACACTCTCAAAATCATCGTTACAAGTCTTTTATAATCAATCCCAAATTATTGAACTAACCATTAATTGTGAAACCATTTTAGATCATTAATGTAAATGTTAAATCTGAAATCGTTTCGGATCATTGTAGTCGTTAAATTTGAAACCGTTTCGGAATATTAATGTAACTGTTAAATCCGAAACCATTTCAAATCCTTAATTTAGCCATTAAGTCTGAAACGGTTTCAAATCATTAATTTGACCATTGATTTTGAACTCACTTCAAATCATTAATGATGTCATTGATTATGAACTCACTTCAGATTATTAATGTGGTTATTAATTTTGAACTCACTTCAAATTATTAATTCGGTCATTGAATCTAAACATGATCTTTAATTCGACTATAAAGTTTGGAACCCGCTTCAAATCTTTGTAAAATCTGAAGACCCTTTTAGATCTTTTATTTTTACCCTAATTCAATCTGATTGGTTCAATTGCAAACTCATTTGCAATATTGTTTTTCTCATTCAAATGTTATTTTAATTGGTTGTGGTGTGTGACATCCCTAGGTTCATCATTGAACTAGTAGTAGGATTTGTAATAATACATTATCACAACCAACAGAACTGATTATATAGATCAATCTCTTGTTTCTACAAACCATGAGTAACATCTAACAATATATCATGACTACCCAGACAATGTGAACATTTCAAGAACATTTTATGAACCCGTCAGCTTTGGCAACATGTAATTTGATCATTCTATCTTACTTGTCCCGATCGAACAAAGGCTAGGGAATTATTTGTCAAGCCATAAGTTCGATCATATGTCCAAATTTAATTGACATTTATTCTACGAGACAGGGCTTAAGAAGCGGTAGGTCATGGTTATTTTCTATGGTGCTCGGCAACTAAAAAGGGCAATAATCAGCCTTTTCACTATGATGAAGATCATCAAAGCATGAGATAAAAGATTCAAGGAGGAATTTGGGAATTTTGTTGCCATCAAGAAGTTTAGAAGTACAATGCAAAGGGTTCAAGGAAGAAGACAAAGAATATGGAGAAAGAGATGGCAAACATATACTCGGAGTAGAAGATGGCAATTCAAAATTACGATATCTACAAGAAGTTGAAGTGACATGTCAAGATATAATAGAAGTCGTTGATTCGTATTGGCTGTGCATAGGAAAAGAGGTGTGACAAAACAAAAAGGCATAATCATCATCCGTAGAAGATCGCGTGTGAAACGAGATCTTTCCTTTAAAAGAAATAAAGTTTTGATTTACTTCTTTTAAAAGGGGGCATAAGTTGACGGTTAAAATTAGCCATGCCATCACATGCCGATGACATGGGCCAAAAGGAATTACATATATGCCCTAAGAATATTAGCATATTATTGACTGTTGATGAGTATACTAAAAGAGATTTGATGATCAACGATGAAGGAGCCATGTGTCCAGCCATCATGATGCAAGTCTTGGGGTAGTTTTGGCGATAAACTTCAGAGTAAGGCTTTCAAAAACATTCGAAAAGGGAGCCAAATTAGCACGCAGAAGGAAGGCAATTGATGACCAAAGTCCAAGCTGAGGAAGTTATCATCAGTAGATAATGGCATGATCAAGGTAGTTATAAAATGAATTGGCCAAGGAATAGGGAATGTGCCAAGAATTAGAGGTGGTAATTCAAAGTAATAACTGCTCAACGATTATGGGGCATCCCTAGAAATACCTCAAGTCCTACAATGAGAGGACCCCCCCCCAGGGGAGAAACACATCAAAAGTCTTTTATCTTATGCTCTAGTTATCTTAACTTAGCCTATTTTAGCTATAATTTTTAGGGCGCGTTTGGTAACGATTCTGTTCCCGATGGTAGATTCTAATTAGAAATGATTTTTTTATTCTATTCCCGGGAACTAATTTTAAGTAAAAAAACACGTTTGATAACTGTTCAAAATTTCTAATTTTGGAATATAATTGCATTTGATACCGTGCTAATTGATTCTATTCCAAATCAATTTCTTTTAATTTTTAAATAAATTTTATACTTTTTTTCCTTTTTTTCCTTTTTTTCCTTTTATTTTTATTTTTTTATTTTTTTTTTTTTCTCCTATTCTTCTTCTTCCGGCGACCAGCCAAACGAGGGCTAGAAACCTCATCAGAGGGTCGCCGACCCTCAGCAAGGCCGACCCTCATCGGCCAAGCCTCGCGACAGTTGGGTGAGGCTCGCCTAGCCTCGCCGGTGGCCAAGCCGGCCTCGTTGGGGCTGGACGAGGCTGCGACAAGGCTTGCCCAGCCTCGTGGTGGCCAGGCAAGCCCAACCGGGTTGGGCGAGGCTCGCCTGGCCACCGGTGAGGCTCGCCCAACCTCGCCATCGGTGGGGCTAGGCGAGCCTTGCCGAGGCTAGGCGGGCCTTGCCCAACCTCGCCGGTGGCTAGGCTTGCCTTTGGCGAGCTCACCGGAGGCTTGCTCGGCCAGGGCGAGGTCCGGCGATCTTGCCGGTGGCGACGGACGTCGGCGGACGGCGACAGACAAGGCGGTCGATGAAGAAGAGAAAAAATGGAAGAATAAGAGTGTTTTGATTCTTAGATTTGTTCTTGGAACAAGAATCAATTTTTTTTTTTATTCTTGATTCTGTTTCAAATCTACTTCCGGGAACAAAAAATTAGAAATTTGATTTCAGAAACAAAAATTTTACCAAACGCGATTTTGTTCCCAAACTACTCTCGGGAACAAAGAATCAAAATCTGGCCCTGTTTGGATGGTTACCAAACAGGGCCTTAGATTCTTATCATTAATTCAATTCCGACGAGCATCAATATCTCAAGTAGCACCGTTGATTAGATTCCAGTGCTGTCATATCGTCCAACGTCGTCGATTAGATTTCAACATTATGTCCTCATACCCATCTAGGAGCAGTGTCTTTCCGGTGCTATTCCCACCATTCAACGTCGTCAATTAGGTTTTGATGTTGCGTCCTCATATCCATCTAGGAGCATTGCCTTCCCGGTATTGTTTTTACCATCCAGGTCATCAATTAGATTCCGACATTGTATCCTCATATCCATCTAGGAGCAATGCTTTCCAGGTGTTGTTACTACGGTCCAACGCCGTCAATTAGATTCCAAAGTTATGTTTATGTACCTATCTAGGAGTAGTGTCTTCCTGATGTTGTTCTTACCACCCAGTGTCATTGATTAAGTTATGATATTATGTCCTCATACCTATCTAAGAGCAGTGCCTTCCTAGTGTTATTTTGACTGCAACGTTGTCGATTAAATTCCAACATTGTGTCCTCATACCAATCTAGAAGCAATGCCTTCCCGGTGTTGTTTCCACCATCATGCATCATCGATTAGGTTTCGACATTGTGTTGTCTCTCCATCTAGAAGTAGTGCCTTCTTGGTGTTGTTTCTACTATATACTATCATCAATTAGATTCCTACATTGTGTCATCTTACCTATCTAGAAGCAGTCATTTCCCAGTATTGTTTCTATCATCCAACGTCATCGATTAGAATCCGACATTACATCTACCTAGTCCTAGTTTGCTCTGGTTAGAGTGTTGAAGTATATTTGAAATGAGCGATTGATTAAATTCTGGCAAAGTCTAAATCTGATATCATTCGTTTTGGATTTGTATTCAAAGATTTCATTGGAATCAAAATCTTACATATAGATATATATATATATATATATATATTACGTATATATGTGTGTGCGTGTGTATTATTGCATTCAACCTTTTCTGTTCAAAATTAACGCAAAACCTAAGTTCTCTTAAAATAAAAATCAAAAATAACATTTGGTGAAAGATACTTTGTTGTGGGATTCAAAACCGGTGAAACATGATAAAAGTTGAATCCAACGGGCAATGGTTGCATCCTGATGGGAGGTGCCATGCTAAGGTTCGCTATTGAGCATGGATGGAAGAACAGAGAAAGATGATGTTGCGTTCCCAATAACAAAGTGACGTCAAAGAGTGTTGGATTATGCTTTTTTTCAAGGGCAAGAATTAGCATTGGTTGCTGCTAGGACAGGCGTCAAGCCCTTAACTACTTGATTTACAAGTTAGGGTTCTCTTGAGTCATGCACTAATGAAAAAAATGACTTTAACCTAGAGTTCTAATTGTTTATTTTGCAAAAAATAAATAATTTAAAAATTACTTTTAATAAAACAATTGTTTACATCATTTATAAAAATAAATAAGCAAAAAATAAATACAAACTTATGAATTGCATGCCAATGCATGACCAGATGCCATGTTTAGAGGAAAACTTGCAAAACCTCATAAATCAAAAACATGAAAAGTACAAACTATTTCTTGGAAGGTAACTTGAATATTCAAACATCCAAAGTAACAAAACTTGATGTATTTGCCAAAGTAATAGACAAGGTAAGAAGCCTCCAATGGATGCCCAGGTTTTTAGAAGCTAGAATCTCTAGAATCTGAAAAGATAACACCCAAAAACACGATCATGAGAATTGAACCTTGTTTGTATTAGCAGAATAAATAGGCCAAGATGATTTCTAGTGATGCAAAAGTGTTGGATTAAACCATAGCAAATTACTTAATTTAAGCGTTTAGTGCTATAGAAGCACTCACTATATGTCATAACCGCAGATTGTGTTGGATATTTCAATAATATTTTGAAGTATTTACAATAATAGCTTTGGTAAAAGTTATGACCGCGTTGAAGATCGTCATTATTTTTATTTTTAACGGTCATATAATGGCTTTTCAATCGCTTCGTAACGTTTAATGTATTTCTCAAATAAATGCTTTATTATTTTACAACAGCTCTTTTAATGGCTCTATTTTGTCTGAATATAAAAATAAACATTTTATAAGACAATCTTGATATATACTGAATGAAAAAGAGAATATCATTTTCTTTAAAAAGTCTTTCATTTCATTTTCCTTGCTGGGTTATACACAATATTGTTTATGTTCCTTCTAATATTCAATATAGAATATAGAACAAGGTTTGTTGTATCTTGGGAGGGTAATTGCCAGAAGCCTATCGCACAAAGTTTTGCACTACGAGAGATAGAATTATCCTTAAGGACAGTGCTTGCATTTGCACACCTCAAACAAATTTATTTATTTTCATCAGTTTTTTCCAACAATTTTAAGGATAATTCCCATGGAGCCTTAGGTTGATGCTACCGTTGATGCCTCTATCTCCGCCAGTCCAATTGCACTACCACCACTACCACATATGTCCTATGCTAAACCGTTCCCTGACATATCGAAGATCGAAGTTTTTAATGGCAACAATTCCAAAAGGTGGCAAGAAAGAGTTTTCTCTATCCTAGATTTGCACAGTGTGGCTTTTGCACTTACGGAGGCCGAACCGACCGATAATAAGCTGCGAGATCAATGGATACATACTAATTATGGTAAATATCCTAGATGTGCACGGCGTGGCTTTTCTAATGAATTGTTTAATGTCTACCATCCATACAATGAAGCAAAACAAATATGGAACTCCATGATTGCAAAGTAGATTGCAGAAGATGTGGGTAGACAAAAATTTGTAATCGAGAATCATTATTGATGGGAAATGTCCGATTATAATGAGATCAAGACACAAATCAATGAGTATCACAAGCTGGTGGAGGAATTGAAGGTGGAAAACATCAATTTGCAAGAAAAATTTATTGTGGGCCTGCTGATTGAAAAGTTGCCTGAATTTTGGAATAACTACAAGCAACAGCTCAAGCACAAAAACAAGCAATTGTCACTAGCCAATCTGATCGTGCATATTATCATTGAGGATACAATTTGCAAAGAGATCAAAGCTGCCAAAGCTAAGAAAATTGCTATCGAGGCAATTTGGTGCAAGGAAAATCTCAATATCGCCAAAACAGGTATAATAACAAAAAACCTGATTACAAACCCAAAGTTTCTCACCCCACATTCAAAGAGAAAGACTCTTGCTTTGTTTGTAGAAAACTAGGTAATCATGCAACGCACTGCAAATAAAGAATAATGGGAAATGACAATCCTGCTAAACCAAAAGTCAACTTGGTTAAAGCAGGTGACTCTAATAATATAATCGTTGTGGTTATTTCCAAAGTCAACATTGTGGCCAATGTGAAAGAGTGAGTGGTAGACTCAGGTGCTACTAGGCATATTTGTGCAAACAAAAATGTCTTTTCCTCCTACACACCAGTAGGGGAAGGAGAAGAAATTTTTTATCTTGGTGATTCAAGAACAGCTCAAGTTCTTAGGAAAGGAAAAGTTCTTAAGCTCACATCTGGCAAGACTTTGGCTCCGAATGATGTATTACATGTCCCTAATATAAAGGCAAACCTACTCTCAGTAGCTCTTTTAGGAAAGGTTGGGGTGAAGGTGTCATTCGAGTCTGACAAGATTGTAATGACAAAAAATAACATCTTTGTGGGAAATAATTATTTTAATTAAGGACTTTTTTTCATTAATGTTTCCAATGTTATCAATGAAAATGCTACTACTTTTGCTTACTTGGTTGAATCTGCTGATCTATGGCATGGTAGATCTGATCATATTAGTATTTCTTATATTAATAAAATGCAAAAACAAGGTATAATTTATGGAATTAAAAATTCATGTTTTAATAAATGTCTAATATTTGCCGGAACAAAATTAACAAAAAAGCCTTGTATTTCTATAAATAGAGAATTTGATTTGTTGAGTTTAATTCATACTAATCTAGGAAATTTAAAACAAACTATGACTAGAGAAGGTAAACAATATTACATGACTCTCATTGATGAATATTCTAGATTTACTAAAGTTTATTTACTTAGGAATGAAGATGAAGCTTTTGATAAGTTCATCTTGTATAAAGCTGAGGTAGAAAATCAGTTGAATAAAAGGATAAAAAGAATTAAATTGGATAGAGGTGGAGAATATGTATATCTTAACAAATTTTGTGAAAAGGAATGAATAATTCATGAAACTATGCCTCCTTATTCCTCCAAATCTAATGGCATAGCTGAAAAGAAAAATAAGACTTTGAAAGAGATGATGAATTCTATGCTTGTTAGTTCTAATGATTCGAATAATTTATGTGGTGAAGCTATTTTGTCTACATGTTACATTCAAAATAGAATACCTCATAAAAAAACAAGTAAAACTCCCTATGAATTATGGAAAGGTTATTGTCCTAATTTAAAATATTTGAAAGTGTGAGGGTGTCTTGCTAAGGTTATGCTTCCTAGTTCTAAGAAAAGGAAAATAGGCTCTGATACATCTAATTGCATGTTTATTGGTTATGTTGAACATAGTGCTACATATGGATTTCTTGTATTAAAAAGTGATGTGCTTGATAATAATACTATAATTGAGACAAAAAATGTAGAATTTTTTTAGCATATTTTTCCATTAAGCATTGATACTATTTCTCCTGCACCTTTTCATAAAAACGATTTTGAAAATTCAAATGATAAATTGAGATGGAGCAAAAGAATAAGGAAATAAACTTCTTTGAAAATGATTTTTATACTTATCTTATTGATAATGATCCTTTCACTTATTCTGAAGCAATATGTTCTAGAGAAAGCAATTTTGGAAAGAAGCTATAAAAATCGAGATTGATTCTATTTTACAAAATCAAACTTGGAAATTAGTTGATTTACCACCCAATGCAAAAATCGATTGGTTGTAAATGGATTTTTAAAAGGAAATATAATCCTTATGGTTCTATTGATAAATATAAACCAAGATTCATAGCAAAATGTTTTAATCGAAAACGAGATGGTGATTATTTTGACACTTTTGCTCTAGCTACAAGAATTTCATCAATTTGTGTTTTAATTGCTTTAACTTTTCTTTACAAACTTGTTGTTCACTAAATAGATGTTAAAACAACATTCTTAAATGGTGATTTAAATAAGGAAATTTACATGGTGCAACTTGAGGTTTGTATTTTTCCTGGCCAAGAAAACAAAGTTTCTAAACTTGTTAAATCCTTATACGACTTAAAGCAAGCGTCAAAGCAATGGCATGAGAAATTTGATGAGGTTTTAGTTAAAAATTGATTTTTCTCTATTCGAGTAGTTATGTGTATACACAAAAACCGCTGATGGTGGATCCATAATTATTTGCTTATATGTTGATGACATGCTTATTTTTGGTAATTGTATTGATGTTGCAAATGAAACAAAATGTTTCTTGACCTCTAAATTCGATATGAATGACATGGGAGAAGCTAACGTCATTTTAGGTGTTAGAATCATAAAAAGTAACAATGGCCTAATGCTTACTCAAGAGCATTATGTGGAGAGGCTACTTAAAAAATATGATCACTTTGATGTCGACAAAAGTACACCTGGAGTGCCGAAACTTGGCATGATGGAATATTTAAGTGTCAAAAGATACAAAAATGCCACTTTTTTTTCAAAAATGGGACACTTGAGTGCCAAGTCCGACGAAGGTGGCTAGAAGTCCTATAAGAAATTTTTTTAATAATATAACTCACCTATGTGGCACGTCGAAAAACTAAGTCAGCGACAGAGAATCAAAATGATGTCGTTTTGTCTTTTTTTTGAATTTTAATATATTAAATTAAAATATTTTTATTGAAATTTTAATTTAATGTATATTTAATTATTTTAAAAAAGGGATGAGGAAGAGGAGGTAGAAGGCGAGGGCTCCCTTGCCACCACCGTTGCTAAGAAAGGTTGATGATGGTGGGAAGATTGTCAGTCGGGGTCGTTAGGCCTTGGCTAGGGGTCAACGACCCTAGCCAACCTATAGCGAGGGCCTGCAAGCCCTCGCCCAAATCTAGGATCTAGGGAGAAGGTTGCGGCCCTCCCCCAGAACCAATGAGGTTTGTTAGCCCTCACTCAACCGGGCCTAAGGCTGCCGCCAACACAGCCCTTGCCACTTGCAATCTCTCTCTCTCTCTCTCTCTCTCTCTCTCTCTCTCTCTCAATAAAAATAAATTTAGTTTTAGATTTAATTAATTTTTATATTAATTATCTACCCACGTCAATAGCAAAACGACGTTATTTTTGCACTTGTCTAGCCACGTCAGCATACAAAATGACTACGTGCAAAACAACATTGTTTTTGCACTTACCTCACCAGAATATTGCCACATCATTATTTTGGAAGAATTTTCTCACCATTGACACTTAAGTAATTCATTTTGCTCGGATTTTGATACTTAAGTATCATTTTCCTAACTTTTGGCACTTAAGTGTCTCTCTGTGTCAAGTTTTGGTACTTTAGGTGTTTGGCACTATTTTGATGTTAAACCTGTGAATACTCATTATGATTATCATATCCAATTAGCAAAAAATAAAGGAGATGGTGTGGCTCAGTCCGAGTCTGCTCAATTATTGGGAGTTTGATGCATTTGATGAATTACACTCGACCTAATATAGCTTATGTTGTATGTAGATTGAGCAAATATACACAAAATCCTAATGATGATCATTGAATTGCCCTGAGAAGAGTAATGAAATATTTGAGAGGAACCGTGAATTATGGTATTTTATGTGACATCATGATTTTTCTATTTCTGTTTTTAATAAAATGAGACGGGCATTTCATCTTCACGCATATAGTTATTTTCCTTGAGTTGGTCACTCATGTGAAAACTAATTTATCAGGTGAAGCTGTTAAGAAATTCTAATGCATCAGACTTGAGAATTTGACCAGGAAGCGACCTTTCGACCGAGCTAATCTACAAGGGTCATTATGGCACAGTTAAAAATCAATTAGAGACCGGGATAGGTCAATTCGATAAAGGCATGTGATCAAGTGTGGGTGATTCCACTAGATCGCACAATTCTTGTCGGTCGGCACTAGACTGGCTTTTCTGTCATTTGGATACATTGTGTCCGTATTTGAAACCTTGAGATTACCACGACAACCGAGAGTCGCCAATGTGTCGGAGATGTACATTGTGGCTTGAATTGATCAACCACAGGTCAAATGCACAAAAATTTCTAAAAGCTACCCGGTAGATCAAGACGCGCTAGTATCGTGCCAGAGTGAAATTAACTGTGAAATTGAGATCGAATCCAAAAATTGGAAATCCTGGTATGTCACAAATCATTTTAGGAACATCGACTCATCTTCGGAGGATTTCTCATGCAAACCGAGTTTTTTGGCAAATTAATCAAAGTATGGTTAATTTGGCTCAAGAAATTAGTAGGCCGACATTTGGTCGTACTTCTGAGACCCAAGATAGTCCTATGGTCAAATGATTATGTGAATTTAAGTGTAGTGACATTGGATTAATTTTATGGACTTCAATTTGGTTCAATTAGAAGAGAATTGAAGAATTGGATGTACAAAGCTAAAAATTGGTATGCCACGGCGGAAAAGGAAATTGGACCTATTGAAGATAGTTGTGGAGGATTTGAAATTAGTGGAAAATGACATCACTTGATGTCATGGTGGTTGGGGCCAAGTGAGGAAGAAGTTGACAAGTGGAGGGTGGAGATTGTTTCTCAAAAAGGTGGGATTTCACCCTCACCAATCAACATCATCTTCAAGCTTTGGAAGAGAGAGAGAAGAGAGAGGAGCTGCCTGTGCAACTAGCCGACCAGACGCCGCTAGCTTCGCTGGAGAAGCTTGCCACCGCCGTCGCCCGTGCGCGTCACCCGCGCACCGCAGCCACTAGCCGTCATCTCGCTCGCCACTCCGCCCTTTGTTCGCCGCCCAGAGTCATCATCCGAAGTCACGAGCCGTTGCTCACCGCCGCCAGGGTTGCCGGAGGACTGCCGGAGCCTCCGCCAACAACCGCCCGAGCTGCCGTCGCCGTTTCCGCGGATCCCGCGCCCAACCGGTGACCGGAGCTCCTCTGTCCGAGCATAAGTAGCCACTAGAGTTCCAGCCCTAGCCAGATCTTCAAGGAGCGTTTCCGGGCTCTTCCCGGCCTCCTTTGGTGTCACCCCGAGGAGATTTGTTGACGGCCTCGCCATCCTCTTCACCGGGGACTCGTCGGAAAGCGATTCCGATGAGTTTAGCTTACTAAACCTTGATTAGAGGGTGAATAATGCTTAGGGTGTTCTTATTTTAAGTTAAGTGAGTTTAGGTGGTTAGATTAGTTTAATTATGTGTGGTTTAGATTAAGAAGTTTAATTAGTTTAAAGTGTGTTTAATTAAGCCTAAGTGGAGATTATATTAGAATAAGCCTTGATTGGACATAAATTATTTATTTTTTATATAAATAAATATTTCGAAATTATTTAATAATTTAATATTATATTATTATTCAAAATTATTAAAATATTATTATTTAATTAATTTTTGGAATAAAATTAATTATTTATTAAATTTCGAAAATTTTGTCGGGACCTTAAATTCTCATAATTTCGTGCTGATTGCTGCTATGTATTCAGATTGTTAATTTGATGATTGGATATTGCAAATTGAGTGTTGATCGTGAAAAATAAGGATTTTATTCATAAAATCCCAAGTGTTAGGTTTTGACACCGAAAATAGATTTTATATATAATATTGTAGGAATGTATTGGCTTTCTAGTTCGAATGAACGTGTACCCACGCACGATTATTTTCACGAAGAAAACAGGCTAAGGTCATTATCTTAATTGAGGCATGTGAGTGCAAAGCACAATGCCCTTGATTGAAATTGAATGATCGTGTGCTGGTTAAGAGAACCCATCCCCGGTGTGTGTCGGTGGATGTTAGTTGTCCCTGGTGTGTGTTAGTGGACTTGGGTCATAGTTGATTCTAGGCCTATACTCCTTCGGGAACATCGTTGACGTAGTGGCGAAGCCACGCTCCAAGGTGGGGAGGCGATGCCTGGCATTAATGTCAGTAAATAACCGATCTGCGAGTAGGCTATGCCATTGTGTGGCAGTGAATAACAATTGGAACGCATGCTAAGTGTTATTGATGCGCCGGATTATGGGACAAAATTGTGTGGCATGAAATGGGACGTGTCATAATAATTTGGCCCTATAATCAGGACCCCCCTTTTTGATTGAATTGATAGACCGATGTGTGTCGGTAGGTTATGCTTGTGTGAGCAATATTGTGATTGACAGAGACGTTCCAATTGATGTGTGAAATTGCTATATGACTATGGTTGTGATATGAACTGTGCTAACCTGCAGGAATGAACTGAGGCAAGATAAATTCTCTATATGGTGTGGTTAGGCCACCCTTGGGTGTATTTTCTTTCTAATAGGGGTTTAGGGGGTTGAACTTGCTGAGACAATGTCTCACTTCATTGTGGGCCAAAATTTCAGGACCGTAGATGGCGAAACCCCTGGAGGCTGATCAGTCAGAAGTGGGATCAAAGAACAAGTCTGACTAGTAGTCATAGGACTGTTCCTTCTTTTTGGTGGACTAATCTCTTTTTGTAGATTGACCTTTTTTGGTATATATGTAATCTCTGGAGTGAATATCTATGAAAGCATGTTTGTTTATGAATGAGTTGGTTTCTTGCTTTTCCTATCCCATGAGTTTTTGTCAAGAGTTTTATAATACGTTCCGCTTGCACACTAATAAATGAATGGGGTCAGCAACACTACTTGGGAATGTCGCATTTGCATGACCATGGTGGGTTGTTCGCATGCTCGTGGTTTCGGGGCGTGACATTTTATATAGTGGATTTCCCATTGTATTAGAAGAATACAGTGATGCTAAATGGATTTTGGATTTGGATGAGACAAAATACACTAGTAGATATGTGTTCACCCTTAGTGGAGGTGCTGTAATTTGAAAGTCAGCCAAATAAACAATATTTGATAAATCCACCATGGAGTTATAGTTTGTGGCTCTAGAATTGGCTGTATTGAGGCTAAGTGGTTAAGAAACTTCTTAGCAAATATTCCTTTGGGAATTAAATCGACACATTTTGTGTTTATGCACTATGATTGCCAAGCGGCAATGGCCATTGCAAAGATTAAAACTTTCAATGGTAAAAATACACATTCAATTGAGACATGATGTAGTAAATCAACTGCTTAAAGATGGAATTATATCCATCAAGTAAAGTTAGAAGTGAATTTGGCCAATCCTTTGACTAAACCCGTGGGAAGAAAATTAATTTATGGCACATCGAGGGGAATGGAACTTAAGCCAATTGAGGAAAAACAACAATGATGATAACCCAACTTATGTGATTAGCGATCCCATGAATTAGATTCATATGGATAATAACAAGTCACTTGTTGTTCTCGTGATACACTACAAAAAAACTATTGTCGATCCTAAGGTGAGAATAGTGCAAAACTACAAGAAAAAAAAATAGGTTGAGTTAAGCTTTTAATAAAATTCCATAATCATTATTAGTGGTATATTAAGTTGTAGAATACGCATGATGGAATCACCTATATAAGTGTGGAGCGAGGTCACCCCTATAAGAATTTTTGGCGAAAATCTCTAAAGCACTAGTAAATAAACTAAGCATGTGCATGGTCTATTATCACAAAACTATGTTGAACAAGAGTGCAATGTGATTGGTGAAAAATATAATTCACAAAAGAAATTTTTTATTCATAGAAGTTTCAAACTTCAACAATAACTTCATAAATTATATTTCATTCTTTCAAAGGTTGGTTCATAGCCTAACAAGCACCAATTTCAATGCATTACATTCAAATAACCCAACATCATTATTATTATTATTATTATTTTGAAATTATTTTTGAAATATTTTGAAATCTTGTTGAAATATTTCAATAATATTTTCTCAACTATCATATAACGGCTTTTCAATCACTTCGTAACATTTAATTTATTTTCTCAAATAAATCCTCCATTATTTTACAATGGATCTTTTGATGGCCTTATTTTGTATGAATATAAAAATAAATTCTCATAAAACAATCTTGATATATACACTAAATAAAAGAGAGAATATTTTTTTCTTTAAAAATCTTTCCTTTCTTTTTCATTGCTGGGTTATACACAACGTTGTTTTTGTTACTTCTAATATTCGGTGTAAAATATAGAAAAAGTCATTGTATCTTTGAAGAATAACCGCTAGAAGTCTATTACACCGAGTTTCGCACTCCAAGGAGGGGAATTATCCTTAAGAGTAGTGCTTGCACTTGCATGTCTTAGACAAATTTATTTATTTTCATCCATTTTTTCCAACATATCGTTTAAACCACTTAATCATAAATTAACATGCTTGATTATGGATAAGAACTCGAGTGCTTGTAAGTTTTCTTACTAGAGTAGAGTGATGGTGTCGGGAATACAACTCAGGGTGCCTCGAGCGTCATCTAATCGCTGCCACCCTCGCTGTCGATTAGAACTGTGAAGGTCATGCTCATGCAAGAGATGTACACGTCGAACACGGGCACCCACCACTGACCCAAAAATCGAGAATAGATTTTCCCGATTCATCTTTCATCAATGAAGGAAAACTTTTTCGAGAAACTGAGCACATACATCCTTTGGTGGTGAAACAAAGGAAACAAAATCGAGAGAGAGAGAGAGAGAGAGAGAGAGAGAGAGAGAGAGATTTTGTTGGAAGATATGATACTGATTTAGGAGAATATCCCAAGAGATGTTGAAGATTTATTTTAGTCAATTTATGATTAGATCTGATACTTGTAGATTAGAGAAATATAATCACTCTTTTTATTACTAGTCATCTATATTATATAGGGATTCTTTTGTACATTACACATTACATTGAATGAATACAAAATTTCCCACGTCTTCTTCTTCTACTTCAGATTTTGTCATGGTATCAGAGCAGATGCTCTTGACCTAGCTTTTGCAACCTTCTCCCTTGATTGCCCACCGGATAGAATTGCCCTTTTGTTACTACAGAAACCCTAACTTGTAAAACAAGGCTAGCACTCCGATGTAGGAATTAGTATCTAAATTTTCTTTGAACACCAAACAAACAATCTTACCTTTTACACTTACCGACACCATGCCTAAAAACCCTTCGTCGACGGCAGAGGAAGGAATTCCAGAAGAGTTCACGATGCGACAAGAGACTGGTGTTTCGGATCTGTTTACTAGAGATCTGACTCAAGCCTCAAGGACTCAAGCCCAGCCTAACCAGGGACAACCCATTGGGTGCTAGTCCATCCAGTGGCTGCCTGTCCAAATGGCACCTGGCCCATGGTTCTACGGATCCACACAGATGAATCAGGCCCACGAAGAGCATATCCAGCCCAATGGAGGCTCACCGACCGCACTTGGGGCAGGCTCATCCAGCAGGCGGGTTTATTTTATGCGGGTCGTATGGCCGAATTGGGTAATCCGAGTTTAGGATCAAATCCCTACCCGATTCCCCAACCCAGATTTTTCCGTATCCGATTGTCGCTGCCAATAGACGCCCGGAACCTGGCAACCCGCTTTACACAACGACGGCCGATGGACCAGAGCTACGGCTTATCGCCCAGCAACTATCCGGCACCCACAACTACTCAAGCTGGTCACGGGAATTTCGGCGAGCGTTGGTCACCAAAGAAAAGGACAGATTTATCGACAGGACAGTTCTGATTCCGTCCAATGAGCGGTAGGCACGACTATGGAGGAAATGCAACCAACTTGTTCGAACATGGATCGGAAATTGCATCACCTCCAAAGTCACAGCTAGGCTACCGCCGACAGAGGACTCAAAACAGATGTGGGAAAATATAAAAGAAATGCACAGGAAATTAGATCGGGTTTGAGTTTTTTCACTAACCTAGCAACTTTCAAATTTGAAATAGGGAAACATGAGCGTAGCCACCATTTACAACAAGATTTCAGCGTTATGGAATGAGCCATGCGGGAACGAGAAAAAATCACCAGATTTCTTCTCGTTTTGAATGAGTCATGCCTTTCATTTCGGACGCAAATCCTTACCTTGGCACTCGGATCTATGCTTCACGGGAATGCTTTTCCGACAACCTCAAGACCGGAGACAGGAGCCACGAATGAAAGGGGCGAAAGGGGCAAGGGAAGGAGGCAGATCAAGTGGGCACCTGCTAGGGTTTTTTGGAGAAGACCACTAAAATGTCAAGAGAGGATCGGACGACCAAGATTTTTTCAAACGATCCAACGGTCCACGAGTGTTGCACCCACTAATCGGATTTGACAACCACCAAAGCTTCTCCTCAACAGCATCGGATGGTCCACGAGCAGCCTTGCCCATGACAGGATTTGACGGTCCACGGATTTTCTTCCCATCCAACGGTCCACATGAAGCGATGATGGCTCCTATTTTTAAGTCACCAATTGGAACACCTTATGCCGCAACATCAAAGGGAAATTTCAAAGGCAAAGGTAAATTATATTATGACTATTGCAAACGTCCACATCATACAATTGATAACTGTTGAAAACTACATGGCAAGCCCGAAGAAAAAGGAAAAAAGGATTTTTCAACCATTTTTCAGGTTACAGGTCAACATGTTGATAATTATAATCAATCAATTAGGCATGAGCAGTATCAAGAACTTATGAGGGCTTTCAAAAAATTGGATACATTTGCCAAGGCTAGGAGCTTCACAGGTACTTCATATTGCTTGACGAATTCAATTTCCAATAATTGATGGATAATTGATTCAGGGGCTAGTAATCATATTGCTTGCAATAAATCTTTTTTTCTCAAAAATCCAAAAATTGCCCACACCCGGTTCAGGCTTCCCAATGGAAATACCATACTTGTCATGATGATCGACATAATGAATCTTAGTCCACTCATCACTCTCAAGAATGTATTATACGTTCCGGATTTCCATTTCAATCTAATATTAGTTTCTCGAGTTTGTGAAGAAAATTCATGCCAAGTCCTATTCGATTCTAATAAGTGTTTATTTTAGGCCCTTTCGACTGGTAAACTGATGGGCTTGGGTAGTATCTCTCAAGGGCTATATTTCTAGATCAAATTTCCCAGCAATTCCAATTTATCATGTATTGAATTGAATAATCAGTCATTGTGTAATTCTGCTACCAATGATAAAAATTTCCTTAATCATCAAAGATTGGGTCATAGTGCTTTTTCCCCTTGTTCTCATTGCCCCATTTGCCCCTTGGCAAAACAAACTCATGCACCTTTTCCAAATAGTATCTCTCGTGCAAAAAATCCATTTTCTCTAATTCATGCTGATGTTTGGGGCCCTTACCACACACAACATCGTGATGGTTCTCGTTTTTTTCTCACAATTGTGGATGACTTTTCAAGAGCCACATGGGTATTTCTGATGCAATCGAAAAGTCAAGTTTTCCATCATTTGAAAACTTTATTTTCTTTGTCCAAAAATCGATTTGGGAAGTCTATTCAGCGCATCCGCACTAATAATGAAAAGGAATTCTTCAGCAATGAATGTGAAATTTTTTTCTCCTCAAATGGAATTTTACATGAAAGCTCATGTATCTACACTCCATAACAAAATGGCATTGTTGAGTGTAAGCACCGCCATTTATTAGAGGTATCGCGTGCTCTAAAATTTCAAGCATCTATTCCTGAAAATTTTTGGGGGGATTGTGTAGCTACAGTTGCTTATCTGATTAATCGTATGCCGAGCCGTGTTCTTAATGGGAAGACTCCATTCGAAATGCTTTATGAAAGGAAATCGGAAATTAATCACTTAAGAGTTTTCAGTTGTCTATGCTATGTGACCACGGTAGGCCCTCGAGATAAGATGAGTCCTCAAGCTCGTCGGTGCATATTTATGGGGTATCCGAGTTTACAAAAGGGATATCGAGTCCTTGAGCCATCCACTGGAGAATTCTTTAAAAGCAAGGATGTCATCTTTCATGAGGAAATATTCCCTTTCCGTGATGAGTCACAATCTTCTGAGAATTCCGACAGGGCCATCGACTCTACTCATTTTCTATCAGATTAGATTTACCTTCTGGCCAATCATATATTCTTGCCTCTCCAGAACGTCAACCAGAGGTTATAGTATCATCCCCAATTTCTTATGGGACTTCTATGGGAAATACAGAAGAACTTAATTCTTCTCCAAATGCGACATCTCCGGCACCTGTCAATACTAAAGAAATGCCCAGCAATGAGGAGATCTCTTCCACTTCACAGTCCCAGATGCCAAGATGATCTGGCCATATTACTCGTCCACCTACATGGACAAAAGATTACATTTGCATGGCCTCGAATTCATCAGGTACACATTATTCTATTTCCTCATATGTCTCTTTCCATAGATTATCACTCGACCATATATGTTGTATTAGTCGAGTATCTAAGGAACGAGAACCATCTCATTACAATGAGGTTGTCAAAAACCCACACTGGCAAGAAGCTATGGAAAAGGAATTGTATGCCTTGATGGAAAATCATGCATGGGATATTGTACCATTGCCACCACATCGCAAGCCAATTGGTTGTAAATGGGTATACAAGATCAAATATAGGGCAGCCAACTCTATTGAACAATACAAGACTCGACTAGTGGCCAAAGGTTTCACTCAGAAAGAAGGTTTTGACTATCACAAAACTTTTTCCCTAGTAGCAAAGGATGTTACAGTTCGCACTTTTTTATCCATTGATGCATTTCGTGATTGGTCATTACATCAAATGGATGTTCACAATGCATTCCTCTATGTAGATTTAGATGAAGAAATTTATATGGACATTCCACCGGGTTTACGAAGACAGGGGAGTCCAAAGTATGTCGTCTCCATAAATCCCTTTATGGTCTCAAACAAGCTTTCGTGACAATGGTATGCCAAGTTCACCAATGCACTCACAGCTATAGGTTTCAAACAGTCCAAGCATGATTATGCACTTTTCTCTTGGACAAAAGGTATGTCATCTATCTACTTAATGATATACGTTGATGACATACTTATCATGGGAAATGATGAACTTGCTGTGCAGAATCTTAAAGAAAATCTTCATTCCACTTTTCACATCAAAGATTTGAGGTCACCAAAATGTTTTCTTCGAATTGAGATAGCCCGTTCAAAACAAGGTATCTCTCTTAACCAACGAAAATATGTACTAGAGATTATATCAGAAGCAAGGTTATCAGGATGCAAGCCATCAGTCATTCCTATTGAGCAAAATGTCAAGCTAACCACTACAGATTATGATGCGAGTCTTTAGTCTACAGAAGATGATCTATTACTTAAGGATCTGTCAAGCTACCAGAGACTAGTTGGGAAACTCATCTACCTCACTATGACAAGGCCTGACATTTGTTATACTGTTCAGACACTCATTCAGTTCATGCATAGCCCAAAATAGTCCCATATGAATGCTGCCTTGAAAGTGGTAAAGTATTTGAAGAAATGTCCAGGACTAGGAATTCTTCTTTCTCACAATTGCAACATGAAAATGACAGCCTACTACAATGCAGATTATGCAACTTGTCCTATGAGTCGGAGATCCATCACTGGTTTTTGCATCAAACTCGGGGAATCATTGCTCTCATGGAAGACAAAGAAACAATCCACTGTATCCTTGTCATCAGTAGAAGCTAAGTATCGGTCCATGGTGAAGGTTGTTTGTGAGGTAGTTTGGTTATGAGGCTTGCTTCTAGACTTTGGAGTAAAGGTCAAAGTACCGACTTTGCTATTTTGTGACAATGATTCTGCACTTAAACTTGCTACAAATCCTGTGTTACACGAGAGAACGAAGCACATAGAAGTCAATTGTCACTTCACTCAAAAGAAGATCCAAGAAGGAATAATTGAAGTAAGAGGAATCAGAACCACAGAACAACTTGCGGATATATTTACCAAGCCTTTGTGTCAGAGACAACATTCATATCTTCTAAGCAAGCTTGGCATCTTAGACATATACAAGCCACAAGCTTAAGAGGAAGTGTTGGAAGATATGATGCTGATTTGGGAGAATATCCCAAGAGATGCTGAAGATTTATTTTAGTCAATTTAGGATTAGATCCGATACTCATAGATTAGAGAAATATAATCATTCTCTTTTTATTACTAGTCATCTGTATTATATAAGGATTCTTTTGTACATTATACATTACATTGAATGAATACAAAATTTCCCACGTCTTCTTCTTCTACTTCAGATTTTGTCAGATTCGCCAGAGAATTTACCATACTGCAGGGAAGGAAATGCCGCCGTAATCGAGATAATCGCTGAGGGATGCAAAAACATCAAGTTGAGTGGATGATAGTTGGATCGCCATGGGAGGTGGCGTTGCTAAAGTTTGCTATTGATCATGGAGGGAAGACCTATGGAAGACAATGTTGTGTTCCCTGAAATTGAGTGACGTTGGAGAGCACACAGACATATCAGAGAGCAACTAGGAAATTATTTTGCACAACAAAACCTACTTACCAATTGATGTCGCATGACATGTTATAATTCAGATTCAATATTTTTTTTTTTTTTTACAGCAATAGCTTCATGAATTCGCAGTTTGATTTGAAAAATGTTTACTCAAGAGAATTAATGGGATAGTGTTCATGAAAGAAAGGTTATGAAATATTTTGACATCGTTTTATATAAATTTCCATAACTTAATAGTTTGCATGTGAATTATGTGTACTCTGAAGATAAATAAGAAAAATAATGCAAAGTTATTACAATCCTAAAACTAAGGATTCTCTAGATATTTTGAATTGTCATATTTAGCCTCTAAGTACTTATTCAAGTAGAATTACAGACCCAAAAAAAAAAAAAAAGAGAGAGTAGATTTATGGAAAAGAGAAACTATTATAACTACCTAAAAAGTTGGAAGGATAGATATAAATAGTAGAGATATCGACATGCCTTGATGAATTTAATAGTGAAAACTAAATTTCAATTGATAACAACTAATGTGATAAAGATTAGGGGTGAGCGACCGGACCAATCCCCAACTATGCTAGGTCATAAGAGGCTCAGTTCGGTTTTCAATTTCAAAAACTTAGAACCTTAGGAACCAACCTTGACGAATTCAGTTATTAGTTCTCTAAATAGGCCAATTCTATTTGGAAATTGGGTTAATCTCACAGAAAATCTCAAATTGGTTTATCTGTGACAAATTTATTCCAAATTAATTTTTTGACCACCAAAAATCCTAAACCGATATACTTATGATAAATTTACCATTCGTTAGTAGTCAATAAATTTTAATATTAAATTACTAAGTGGATGATGCGTGGCTATTGGCAGATGTACTAATTTAGGTTCTTACCCTCCGTTTGTCATAGGTGTACCACTTTGTGGTTTTTCGTGGTATTAATCCATTTTAATGAAAATTAACGGATGATAAATTTATCATAAATATATTGGTTTGGATTTTTTATGGTAAAAAAATTAGTTTTTGGTAAAATTGTCATGGGTTGTACTAGTTTTGGGTTTTTTGTGACCAAAAATTAGTTTGGAATAAATTTATTATGAATATACCAATTTTGGATTTTTCGTGATATTTACCCAAAATAAAACTAAAAGAAATAGTATGAGAAAATGGTGGTGGTTTAGTTTAGTTGTGTTCAATTCGGGCTCAATAAGGATTGGGCTGAATGGAGTTCATTAGCCTATGGGGATTTGGGCTTAAATTGATAAATTGAGCCTAATCCGATTTTTAAATGAAAAATCTAGAAATGTAACCCAAATGTTTTCCTGGCCTAAAACAATGAAACTGCATCTTACCATATTTGGAGTAGGCCCCAGGGCCCAGCATGAGTCCCCATTTCCAGAATATAAAAAATATATAAAATATATAAAGATATCAAAAATTGAAAAATGGTTAGAAAAATAGGCCCTGATTACATTGTCCTATTCTACTATTAGATTTAGCTTTATTTCAATTGGTTACCATACATAGATTAGGGATTTCAGTGATTGGCTTTGATTTGACTTAGCTCATGAAAATTGTTATCTTGAGACGTAATAATGAGACCTGTATATTTTTTTGCTAAATAATTTATTGGGTTTATTTTCTTACACTTTACTTTTATCATTTTGATTATGATTGTTTATTTTTTCTTAATCATGTACTCATGCGTGGACATTGTTTAGTGGCATTAGCTAATGAAATGGTTAAAACTACATAACACTTAGTTAACAAATTAATCAAATTGAGGTACCGAAAGGACATTATGTTTCTAGCCAACCTCAATAAACCATATGGGAAGTGAGATATCCTTGACCTTTAGTTGTATGGAGGGATATCCTCCTGTACTTCACTTGATTCACAGCAAATCTCAATAAGTTAGTGGTAATTTCTTATCATGTAAAATATTCATAGAATAACCAAGCTAAAACAAAGATCCCAATGTCATGGAAGGTAAAGGTCTAGGAAAACCCAAATCATTTGAGCATTACCTTTGAACTTGTCTTCCCCACCTATTGGGAGGGTCGCAATAGAGACAAGCGTAGTGCTCAGTGAAGAGACGCTTTGACCAATTATTAGCTTAGCCATTAGCCTCTTATTTTTGGCCTCATTTGACAAGGCCCCCGAACATCAGAGTCAGTCTGGGTCTAATTTCAAAGTAACATACGGTCTTCTTAATCTAAGCAATCATCACTTTATTAAACCATTTTGCGCTTAATTGATCTCCATGAATACGTATAAAACATCATGTCCGTGTAAATTGGGCAAAGCTTCACCAAACGGTGATGTGCAGGGATCCCAATATTAATTAGAGTGGAAGACGCAACAATCAAGACACAGGATTTGCAAGTATTCAAATCAAGACGCTTGCCTCATTGGATGCTGGCGCCTCATTGGCAACCAAAAAAGCAATACAGACTTCGGGATTGCAAGCCAATACACGTTGGGAAACCAAGTTAAGGGAAAAACTTGCAAAACCTCCAATGCTGAAGAGATGTAAAGCGCCGACTGTTTCTTCAAATATTCAGAGAGTACACATTGTCAAAAGAAATATAATATAAACCAACAACAACGTACAAGACTAAGAGTCCTCAAAATTTGAGATATATGCCAAAGTAATACGCTTAAAGAAAAACCTCAAACTAATGCCTGAATTTGTACGAGCGAGAGTCTCCAGCATCTGAAAAAAGAGCTCCAAAACACATGAAAGTTAGAATAAACATTGTTTGTATCAATAGAATAAACAGGCTAAGATGGTTATTGTCAATGTATAAAACCATAAACATGTTACTTAAAGCAAGCGTTTAATACTACCATCTAGCACAATCCTGGATTTGTTTGAACCCCTTAACGACAATCATAAATAACGTGCTCCCAAAGTCAGGATCGATAAATGTACCTCGAATTAACGTGAGGACCTATAAATTCTTGACAAAATTCGTCCATCTCCCCCCCCACACCAAAAAAAAAAAAAGCGCATCCCTCCTCACTACTAATTTTGATGAACCATTCAAGGAAAAATATTGAATAGTCACTGTAGCTCACCGCCGAAACGTCCAATGAAGTCATAATTGGGCCGCTATACGTTGCGGCCGCCGCCACAACCGGTCTTATACTTCTCTAACCTTCTCAATCTCTCGGCATTGTCTCATGCCATGGCCCTTCTGACTCAGCCGACCGAGAAACTATTCTTTACTCTTCACAGAACGATAGGCCGGATCAAGGGCGCCCCGATGACCCCACCAAATGGGATCGGAGCACTTTGGTAAACTTGACCCGAAGCCCATTTCGTTGCTGGCAGGTAAAAATGATTTGTTGGGAGCAAGACAGTGAGATTTTTGTGAGAACACTGCAAACTATTCTAAAAGTTAAAACTGTTAGATGAAGGCGCATAATATATTATTTAAATACTTCAATACTTTCTCTCACGCTTAGTCTGGTCTTTTTGCCTAGTACTAAGCATGGAAATTTTTTTGGGGAGGTAAATGAGGCATGGTAAGATTTGAACTCAAAATCTCCAGCTCTAATATCACGTGAGATTTTTATAAGATCGTTGTTAACTATTCTAAATGCTTAAACTATTAGATAAAAAATAATATATTATTTAAATACTCTAACAGAGCAACTCTCGGGGAGGGAGGGAGATAGGTTGTAGTAACTCTCACTCTCTTCAAGCTCCGATCAACTTCACTGGTGAACAAACAACCGGCTTGATTAGGGCGATGGTGTCGAAGCTCTGCTGAAATGGAAATGGACTCTTAATAGTCAAAGTGGATCTCTCCTGTGACCAAGAGTCGTCACTAGTGTAAATCTTTCGATCATGGGCTTGAGAGGCAAGCGTGGTGCTCTTCCGTTGAATAGAATGTTTTAAGTTTTTTAACAAATGAAGTTCCATAAAAGTCCATAGACATTGTTAAATTGAATGAAGTTGGGAATATCCATCCATGTTTCTCGCCTAAAAATTCTATGTCATTAAAGAGAACAAAAACCACTGGGGTTTGCTCCAGTGGCCATCCTTCCAACTTGGAAGGGGGAGATGGGGAGTTCGAATCCCCACCTCCTCAGGAGGGGTTGGGGTAGGGACGCTGTAGTTTCAGGAGTGGATTTCGACTCCCACGCCCTACAAAGAGGCAGGGCAAAAGTTTGAGAGTAAGCGTTGAGAGTGCTAGTAAGAACACCTAGAGGGGGTGAATAGGTGTTTAAACAAAACCTTGGCAAAAGCATGCGGAATAAAATAAGTTGTGAGCAAAGTCGAAGAACAAGCAGACTTTGAGCGAGATCAGACTTTAACACAATAAAGAGTTTAGATAAGAGAATAAGAACACAAGGTTTATAGTGGTTCGGCTTAATCTAAGCCTACGTCCACTCTCCCACGCTAACAGCCTTCTTGGCTGGATTCCACTATGCAATCAACAAGAGATTACAACTTTGAGTGCAAACACTTAGTAGTAGATCACACTATCTCACTAAGTCACTCTTTTGGTATTTCTCTCAAGATCACAAACGTTTAAGCTCACGAGAGACAAGTGTATGATAGAAGATCGCTCGAGACTTTGGAATTATAAATTCTACGCTCCGTCTCTTACTTGCTCATCGGTCTTTCATCTCCTTAAATACTCCTCCACTTCCAAAACTAGCCGTTGGACGGTATCCCGAGGATCGTCTTCCAATATACCCATTGGACAGCCCCCGTATCAAAAAGATTTGGTAGCCGTTGAGTGACAAAGATAGAATCCCAAATTGATTCCGATCGCCCATACAAACGAAATCTTGGTTTCCATAAGTAAAGCTTCTTCGTATAGAAAGTTCTTGTCTTCAAGATCTAATTGTCAATCAATTAGATTGAGTCAATCAAATCAATCTTGATGTAGAATCCAAACCAGATCACTAGCCGTTATATCTTCGGGGCTTGTGTTACGTTATGTCGAATCTGGATGTAAAGTCTGAGAGCAATAGACTTTACAATCTGAGTCCGACTGCGATAGACTTTGCAATGCGGGTCGAACAGATTTAGCTTTAAGGTCTGAACACGATCTGTTATATTCTACTTCAGCATAGAGTCTGTCTTCTAGTTCGGCTTCAAAGCATAGAGTTTGTCTTCGATTCAGCTTGTATAGAGTTTGTCTTCGGTTCTTCATTCACATTCGCCCGGAGTTTGTCGAGTTGACGGACTTCGATGTAGAACAGACTTTGACACTAAAGTCTAGCAGTCTTCAGACTTTGACACACGAAATCTGGAAATCTTCAAAATATACTTTGGACATGTGTTCATTCGGTCTTACGGTCGTCTTCGACTTTGACAATATCCTTTACATGTTCAATCATTTGCATGGTCTATTACTTAACCAACAAACATGTTAGTAGCCTTTGATTTATTTTGTCATCTTCAAAACATCATAAGGGATTTTCCTAACAAGCGTTAGAATAGGAATAGAGTAGGACCGACAAAAAAAAAAAGAAGAGAGAGAGAGAGAGAGAGAGAGAGAGAGAGAGAGAGAACAAAATGAATTTGAATAGCGAAGAGATCACCATGAAATGGGAATTAAGTGATGTGGCCCCTTGAGAATTTTCCCATGATTCTTAATTCATTTTCAAAACTCATACATTTTAATCTTATTACTATAAAAAAATTCAAGTTGCCTTATACATAAAAAAGAAATGCTCTAGAGAATAAAAGAATGATGCAGTCTCTTCATATCTTTTTAACGAAGTTTATTTTTACCCAAACTTTCATTATTTATTTAATCGATAATTTTTTATTTTTTTTGACAATTTTACTGGTATTTGGAAATGTAAAGCAACCATTCTTAATAATACTTAAATCTATCACACTCAAGGGATATCTAATGTTTAACTTGAATTGTTGCATTATCAGAGATATAATGCAATAGCAATCATATTTTTCACCTTAGATTGATATATCAATTTCATAAAAAATCTCCAGATTAAAAAAAAAAAAAATCATGTTATTGCAAAGTTGAAGATTACTGATGAGAAATTTATTGCCCAATTCATGTGAAAGTTATTTCTTATATTATCCCAAGTAAAATACAGTAACAATGAAAACAAGCGAAGGAGTTGTCATATCTTTGGCAACCTAAAATTCCTGCAAAGAAACTTTTTCTTTTTAAATTATCAAGTAGTTATATAAATTATGATGTGTTAATGAAGAGTATATTATTGCTATTTAGTTCAGTTTTTGGCGAAATGCAAGTTAAAGGAGTTTTTTGAAATGCAAATGCCATTCAGTAAGATGTAATTGAAAAATGAATTGAGGTCGAAAAATAATTGGTGAGTCCTATCCAATCACGTCCCCTCTACATTGAGATATCCACGAAATTGACAGCAACTTCCTTGCAAATGCTCGCCCCGTGGACGTCAAAGAAAGCGGCTGAAGCAACGGCCCAAAGGGGAACAAGAAAATGTCGCAAAAGACTCTTTTGATGTAATAGATGCTGTTTCAATTAGGGAAAATAAAGAGTGCGACAGATTAAGTGCCTTCATTATAATAAACTAGTAATGTACGTTTAAAGATGGTCAGTTCAACTGCAACGGACCAAAAGAAGATCTCCTTCCAGGACCCGCGCCAAGATGTCTCCATGGAAAATGAGAACAAGGACAACAACGTCTTATTCGATCCTTGAGACGCTGCTTGGGCGGACCCATGGCGTCCCTTCTTGCTCCACCCCTTGGGGCTTCGGCTGGACTCATTTCAATTTTCCGAAACACTTAAGTTTTCACAATATATTAAACACTGTCACCAGATGTAATAAACTCGAATAACGTTCTAAATTCAAGCATGAAAAATGAAGGAAAAAAAAGTGTTTTGGCTTTTGAAACGCATAAAGACAGGTGGGAATGCCTTGACCAACTTTAAATCTCTCCATATTGGTTATCATCAACTCATTCGCAATTTCGATTCACTAATTACATCCAAATCATGAAATCGAAATGGCTTGAAGACGTGGTTCAGCATGAGAATTCCATGGGTGAAACCCCAAGAACAACACTTTATTGGAGGATCCAGTCTCTCCTTTCGACCAAGAGAAAAACTCCAATTTCTCCCTATCATGAAAAATCCAAATTCTACACGATTCACGCTGCTAACAATTTTGAATCCAAGACAGATTTCGAAAAGCATTACTTATTTTCGAGACTTTTAAAGTGGAATTTATGATGCCCAAAATGGAATAAATAATGAGGAACCAAATGTTATCTTATTATTATCATGTGTAAGGCTCAAGGTAAGGCTCCAATAAATATTTGATCAGAGCCATTACAAGGGGAAGTGAAATGCAATTTGCCCGTGGTTCATGTCATTTGAATGCCCATTCGCCGTAGGATCACTTAGAATCACTATATTATTAAAGAGAATAAAATGGAATTGAATAGTGGGGAGACGACCATGATTAGCAATACTGCAATCTCCTCTCTTCAAAATTTTTCTCATGATTCTTGATTTATTTTTAAAACTCATTAATTTTAGACTTGTCATCGCCAAACCTAAAGTCACTTTGTATAAAAACGGAAAAAAAAAATTCTAGAGAAATTTAAAAAAATAAAAAAATTATGAGTCTGTTGACAAAATTTTGACGAGGCTTTATTCACCCAAATTTTTATTTTTTCATTAAATCGATATTGTTTTAATATAATATTTTCCGGCATCATCATTTCACTGTCTAACTTTGTCCACCCAAGTTAATGATCAAGCTACATTTCCAGAAGCCTTGAATTAATAGCGATATCTAGTGCTTGTATACTTTCTTTTTTTTTTTCTTTTTCTTTTTCTTTTTTCTCTCGGGAGATGTTCTAAAGATCTTGGACTAGTCAACTACTTCATGAGAACGCCACCGAGCTAGAGAAATTACTGATGAAATTCTTATGAAATAGTAGGACATCCATGATAATCATTATGTTTATTTTTTTCTCGGGAATAAGTATAAAACATAAATTATTTGGTAATACAATTTCATTTTTCTATTTCTAGAACAAATTTTTACTCCAAAAATAGATTTAGAACAAAAATCAGAATTTAAAATTTTTAACCTTTTTATTTCCAAAATAAAAGTGAGAAATAATAACTTTTCTTATCGTTCACTCTCGTCATATCTGCCGCCCACCCGTCGCCCTTCGCTACTAGCTGGATGCTGAAAACTTGTTGCCCATCGCCCATTGTGGACCGCTAGCCTCCTCGCCTACCGATCATATTCCATCACCACGCGGAAAGGGAGAAATTGTATATCATTATTAAATGAATTTCTATTCCAAAAATAGAACTTTTGCTTAGAAGCTTGTCTAAAGATTAAAAATAAAAATATCAATTAGAAACCAAAAATTCATTTTTAAAATTAAATGATTATCATTCGCTTCTTTACTTCTTTTCCCTCTCGAAAAATCCTCGAAATTAGCGGCATTTCCTTAGGTGATGCTTGCGGCTCTGAAGTTAAGAAAAGCGACAGAAGCGACAGCACGGAAAAGTCACATTCGAGAATCGAACTAATGATTCTTTTGCATGTTATTCAGTGTTCAGTGGATAGGACTCTTATTTTACTTAAAATCGGTTGTGACTAATGGATTGTCAAGTCCAGATAGTAATTTTAAACAATATTTTGCTTAGATCCTGTTGGGACTCCATAGATCCTGTTGGGACTCCTCTCTCTCTCTCTCTCTCTCTCTCGGGAAACATTTAAGCAACTAGCAAGAGACTTTTTGACATGGAGGTAGGTTATCATGCATGCAATGATGCATGTTCACGCGAGGACATTGTAAAATGACTGTCTCGCTCCTTTTGCTTTTTCGTGTTTTTCTGTTTTTCAAAGTCATTGCGGAACGTCAAGTATGCGAATAAAGAAGATCGAATCACAATTTCAAAGGAACAAGCATTGACAAAGTCGAGGGAGGATGCGTGCCAGCTAAAACTTGAAACAGCAAGAAGGTAATGCTTCAAAATATGGTCGTTCCTGGTCTTAATGGCAGAATAGTCAAGGATCTTTTTTTATTTCTCTCTCTCCATGGAAAGTAGCCATTAGTGATAGAGAAAAATGGCCTCTTTTGACAAAGCCACCCATCTCCATGCTTGGCCTCGGTCATCTTCAAAAGCAGCAGACAAAATTCTCAATCTAGGCAACCGTCATATTATTAAACTGATCTCCCCAATGCACATTAATAAATCAGGCCGTGTATATCGGGCAAGGCTTCATCATAGGGTGAAGGGTATGAACCCCAAGATTCCTTTGAAGGGAAAACGTTGTTATCAGGACAAAGCAAACATTTCAAATCGAGACTCATACCTACTCAGTCAATTATTCTAGAAGTGTACTCCCCCATTGCTGAAGACGCTCTACTTTAGTGATATTTCAGTCTTGCATTTTTCAGGAAGGTATTGGATTTGTTTGCCAACTTGTACTCCCAATGAATATTTTAATATATCTTCTTGGTGATGCTCCGAACTAAATACGTATTGAATTTTGGCCTACTAGGCTGTTAAATGTGTTTAGAATGACTAACATTTTCTTGTTCTTCTTTATATACCCGATTGTTCCAGAAAACTTAAACTTCTAATAAATATCAAATGTTGACTCTAGATATAATTTCTTCATAATTCCTTAGAATTCAAATATTATTTCAAGTTTTGGCAAAAAAAAAAAGGTGAGCATTTGGCCTCCTAAGAGGCATATTGTACTAAATGCCTGACTAATTTTCTATCTCTCTATATTAGTTATCATCAACTTATTTGCACAAGTTAATCATCTAGCTAGAGTTGTGACTGACATGAGGATATACGCTGCACAAGGCGATCGAACTATGCTCTAGGAATATCCAGTCGTTTTTTTCCCCAATCAAATTTAACCCTAGATCTTATGTCCAACCGCTAAGCATATCTGTGACTATACATGCCCCCGTGGATTTTTTTTTTCGCATCTCAAACCTTTCATGCTTCTTAATTTCATCATCGAAACTCAATACCTTTTAATATTGTAAACTCCAAACCTAAAGTTATATTATATAAAAACTGCCAAAAAAAAAGAACCAAAAGAATGTCGGGTTATCTTTTTAAGTTATAAACGACGCTTATTTTACCCCAACATTCATTATAGGTTCATTTTCAACAAGGTAATATACAAGAACAACTAACAAGTGACGGGAATTGTGACATCATATGCTCCCTATGATGCATGCAAAGAAATTTCGCATTGGATTGTGATTAGAATCACATGATTTAAAATCTTCTCTTGGAACATAATGGACTGCTAAACGTTCCTTATATCTCATATTATTTTATCTTTTTGTGAAGTTTCCTGTTAAACTTAACTGAGTCGAGAAAGGGAACTCGTCCATGCAAACGGACAAATGCCTTGTATGAACTAAGGGACGGGGAAACATCGTCCTTGCAAAAAGAGAGGGGAGTCTTGTTTTCTCGTTGTTCTTTTTCTTTGTCCAATAGGAGTCTTGTGGACACAACTAAGATATAAGAAAGTTAAATAATTGAGAATTTAGAATGCTTTTCTTGGTCGAACGTGGGTGGCTTTACCCCGATTTCAACGTCACGCGAGAACCCTTAGGCCGGAAGGGTCCTTACTGGTATTATCATAGAGTAGCGGGTTGACGAGTGCGGTATTAAACTCACCGCCTCTCTTGACTGGTCGGGTCATATCTCCAATGCTGTTATTTCAAAGAAATTAAAATGCTCAAAACAAGCTTACAAACTGTATACATCAGCATAGGATAACATTATAGGATTCCGGTCCTATTATGCTGGCCTTCCAGATCTATTTTGCTGGCCTTCCGGATCAGAGTAATGATTAAAAGGGACAATCAGGGGATCGTGTGCATCATGCCTTGCATCGTCCATGGCAAAGGATCGTGGCCGAGTGCTGAGAGATTGTGTAATCATAGACGACTTGCAGCAATCAAAAGTCCATTGCTTTGTCGAACCCCTCTGCAGCCAACGTGCCCGCTTTTCATCAACGTTGCGGCTTTTCACTGCCTCGCATTTTGGTATGTCCATTTCATCAAATGATACGTCAAAGCTTTTGTACGTTAAAATGAAACTTCCCAACTATTAGACCCCAAGCTATATTACAATTTGAGGGAATGACATTGCTGCACTTCAATAAATAAAAGATGAAGCCCCTATGAACTCTTAAACGTGATAGTTACTTATCTCGCATTTACATTAAAAACACTACAAGTTAATCGTGGATTTCCTTTAGCTCCTAAACATAATTTGTGTAACAAAACATTATAAAGTTATCCTCAAAACAACACAATCGATTCTTTTGGGCTAAAAGGCCGGTCTCTTTCATAATTAAAAAAAATGCTCCTTGGGAATCGAAAAGGGTCATTGAATTCAGTAAAAGCCTTAAATCCAAACTCTGATACTCATTTTCATAGCACTGAGATCAATGGTGAAAACTACATCTCAATTGGATGCTTGAATGTTGGTGAGAGCCACACATGCCCCTAAAAGTGGGTCAACCTGGGTTCCTACGTCACTCGCAATAACAATGTGCTAGTGTTGAAGTTCTCTCACTTTGGTTGTAGAAGGGCTTGATGGTCAGTTTATAAGTATAAAAAAAAGCCTCACTCTTTAAACTAGCTTAAGGAGTAAGAGGGGCTCGAGACCACCCATCATTCGATGTGAACCATTTCAGTTTGAGAAGCATTAATATACATGCCAGGGAGAAATTTTAGGTTCAGTGTTCAGCGCCTGATTTTAAAAGCAATCCCTCACTAAGATGTCCTGGTTTTTCATGAAAATTGAGCCCTCTGAGGTGGAGGGTCGTTTTGTCATTTGCACATGTGAAAAGAAAACAGCTCTTTAGGGTTTTTTGCGGCAGTGTTTACATTGCTGCGCGCTCCTTTGTTATGGACAGGAGTGATCACGAAGAGTGTTGTATCTAGTGGGTAAGTTGAAGAAACCATTAAACTTATTTTATGTATCAGTGGCACTTTTAATTAACTTTCAACAATATTATTTTGCCCCTAAATAGTATTTCAATTTATAAAAGAAGCACGCAAACCCACTAATGCGGCAAAAGGTCACCGCATTCGTCGTCGGAATGTCCCCAAATCGCTGTTTTCACATGCGATCACGTTATCATGCCCTCAATGCAGTCGCGCGCGATGACGACGATGTTCCCGGGGCGTCGTGCTTTAATTCGTGCCCAAACTCTCTGAAGAGAAGATGTTTGCGTGGAATTTGTGCAATCGGTTCGGTTTCGGGACAAAGCCCTTGGGTTAAAAAAGTATTTAGAAATATAAGTAGCATTTTGTGAAGTTCGTTTTTAAAACGCATTGGGAAGTGATTTTGACTTAAATACTGTTCGGGAAAAAACTATACTTTATAAAGTATTTTTATTATAAATAAAAAAATACTCCCAAATTATTGGTCGTCACCTAGCACTACGTGAGGTTGCTCGACCTCAAGCATCATCTAGGGTCACGTGGCTGGTCGATGCTAGACTAGTTTGTCGTCAACCAGGTCTGGCCTCATAGGCAACCTAAACCTCGTCAATGAGGTCACATGAGGTGGGGATATTTATGAATTTATAAAAGTTGGCAAGGGCAAAGTTGAAAGAAAAAATTATATTTGCATTTTTTAAAACACCATTGGACTTATCTTGAGCTAAAGACCTTAAAGGCAATTGCATTTCCCTAAAAGTCTTCGAAAATTTTGTCAAACATCATTTGCATTTGTCCAAGAGAATTTGAAACCCAAAAGACTTTGGCTATATTGAACCAAATGCACCCTCCCTATTTCATATGTTTCAATAATGTGCCTTATTTCTCTTTTTATTTTTTTACATACTCAATCATTGCGAACCACCTAAAACTTTTGAAATATACATATATCCACACCTCATATAGTTTTTTTTTTTTTCCATAGTTTTCCAAGACATGAATAAAATGAGTGTCAACATATACTTTAAGAGAAACTTGAAATGACTAGGTCAAAATTATGCTTCTTTCTTGTAAAAGCAATAAGAAGAGTTCGATGGATGGAAGCTTCATGATCGGTTTCAAGATGGGCTAATTTTCACTAGTTTGATTCTTAATTTCAGGGTGAAAATCTGCCGAGTTGTTCCTAGACCCACCCATTTACTAGATCAACGGGTCTGATTTGGTTCTCGAGTGGCTCTAGGAACCGACTGTGATAAAAAAAAAAAAAAAAAAAAAAAAAAATTCCCTATTCCTTGGAAGTTCACAAGCTTCACTACCAAAGGGTCACAAATTATCTCGTAACTTTAGCAATTACAAAATTCCTATGTTTCACAACCTTCTCCTTTTTCACATGTCACTTTAGTCTCACTATAAATCAGCTTCGTGGGGTGTTAGATTCCCTCCCACTCACCAGCACCCATCAACTGCAGTCCAAAAATGATTTGTGAGAAATCTCATTTCAACTGCTTTCCTTTTCCCATCTTTTTTAGTTGTTCTTTTGATCGACTGGAAAAGTTGCCCAAGTTTTCGATTCGATTCACCCGAGAACGGTCAGCTGGGCGTTTCGATTTTTCAAGGCATTCGCTTTATTGTTTCATCAATAATTTAATATAACATCATGAACTCTGTTACTCCTAACCCTACGCACATCGCTTTGCCGCAAGAATACTTGAGCCCTCTATGGGCCCGTTTGGTTCGACTTTTGGGGAATGCATTTGCAGAAATACAAATACCTTTGGGTGAAGGGGTTTCCGAAATGCAAATATCGTTTGGTAAAATTTGCATTGAGATACAACTTTGGCCAAAATACCGTTTGGTGAAATTTGCATGTGTAAATGAATTTTATTAAATTAAAAAAACAAAAAATATTTGTAATTTTTTTTTGAAGTCCGGCCCGGATCCGGTGGCCGGATCGCCGGATCCGGCGGCCGGAGGGCCAGATCCGGCGGCCGGATGGCCGGATCTAGCCCTCGAACCGTCGCCAGGGTCGGGCAACCCCAAGCGGCCGTCGCACGGGGTCGCGCGACCTCGGGCGGTCGTCGCTGGGTCGCGCGACCTCGGGCGGTCGTCGCCGGGGTCGCGCGGCCTCGGGCGGCCGTCGCCCGGTCACCTAGGGTCACGCGACCCAGGCGTCGCTTGAGGTCTGGCGACGGTCGCCTGAGGTTCGGCGACGGTCGCCGGACTCGGGCGACCCTCAAGCGGCGGTCGCCGGCGTGCGACCCCTTGGCCGGCGATCGTTGGCCTCCGATCGGCCTCTCCGGAGAAGATGAACGGTAACTCCGAACTTGCATTCCCGAAATGCAACTTGCCAAAGTACCTCCGGACTGCTTTGGGCTAAGGGCCCTTAGAGCCACTTGGAGATACAATTGCATCTTGCCAAAGTCACCTAAAAAACCGAACCAAACGCGTTTGCATTTGGCCAAGGGGCTTTCGAGTCCGAAAGCCCATTTGAAAAGCCAAACCAAACAGGGCCTATATTACTTATTGGTATTGATACTTCTCGTACCCCCTTCTTTAGCACATTCAAGATAATGTCATTTATTCTCTTTTTTATTATTCTTTTTATTTTTTACAATTCAAAGAAATGGACATAAAGACTCGGCTACTTCGAGGTCCATGAAAACTTTATAAATCGGTTGAATCCAGACCTTTGACCTATATGAATGATAAAAACAATTTGGGGTGAGATTAAAAGAACATATCATAAAATAAAATCTAATGTGATAAAATGTTTTTAACACAAGTCTCGTTGATTCCACTTTTTTGCCAAGAGCAAGCACAACAATGAATGTCATAACAATATCATGTGTACTTAGAAATCTATAAACCAACCATTTAGATGACGAAGTTGATGGATTTAATAAATGGGCCTAAGTTGGCCCGGCCACGATGGGCCTAAAGGCCCGGCCCACGGGAATAAGGCCCGTGGAAGGGAAAGGTATAAAAGGGATGAGAGAGAAGGAGATGACACCTCTTGGCATTATTGATGTACGTTCTCCTTTCCTCTCCCAAATCTCTCTCTCTCTCCAAGGCCAAGAAGCGACGCCATCTCCACTTTTTGGCGAATTTTCGACATCGGATCGAACGGGACTGAATCCTCTTCCTCTTTGCGGCGTCGGTGTCTAATCTGTGGCCAACAAGGTACGCTCGAATCCGTGGTGTGCTTTTGATCGGTGATACGTGACATTCCCGGGCTTATCTTCCGCATATGATTTAGGGGTTCGGTTTAGGTGCCGAATCCGGTTTTCGGGATCCGACCGATCCCAACATTGGTATCGAGCCCGTGTTAGCGTTTTCCCGACTTGTATGATGTTTTATGATGTTGTATGATGTTTTATGATTGATTTTCGCATAATCCTTTTTCGGCCGTACGGATCGTGGCCTTAAATCCCGACACCCGAGCATACTTCGCCATTTTTCCTACTTTTCGTAAGTCAAAATCAAAATATAATGGCATAGGGAGGAAGGCGACGTCGAGACGAGTCCGGCGACGTGTTGCGCGCCGCCGGAGGCCGCCGGACGCGCCGCCACGCGCGGCCGGAACGCGGGGGTCATCGGCGCGTGCAATGCACGCGCCGACTCGGCTCCCCCGCGCGAAACGCACCGTTTCGCCCAGGCGCGTGCAACGCACGCGCGCGCGAAACGGTGCGTCGAACGCACCGTTTCGGCCCGGGCGCGTGCGACGCACGCGCGAGCGAAACGGCGCGCCGTTTCGGCCCAGGCGCGTGCGATGCACGCGCGCGCCAAACGGCGCGTCGTTCGGCCCCTGGCGCGTGCCACGCACGTGCCGGATGACGTCATCGTGACGTCATCCTGGCACGCGTCTGGCACGTGTCGGTCGGTTCGTCCGACCGGCAGACCGGTCCGACCGGACGACCGGTCCGACCGGACGACCGGTCCGACCGGGCGACCGGCCCGACCGTTGACCGTTTGACCGCGACCGTTGACCGTTGACTTGACCGTTGACCGTTGACCCGAAAAAAAAAAAAAAAAAAAAAAAAAAAAAGTAATTTGTTTCTTTTTCAATTATGTCTATGTGGATTATATGTAATCCAATATTGTTCTGCATTTGTTGCAGGAACAATGCCTCCCTTCCGATTACGTACGCCTATTCGCGTGATTACCGATAAACAAAAGGCAAAGCTTTCTAAGTTGATAGCCGAGTTGGACTGATTATCGATGGGAGAAAGGTGACTTAATTGATCATGTTCTTGAAGTCAACGGGAAGATTCAACAGGTCATATGGAATGGTCATCCCATGTCGCAGTCAGAGATGGTGCGATTTTTCATTAACACTCTTCCATCGAATGGCAAGATGTGTTGAATCGCATATGGGATGTCAACGGTGCTGCTTCATATAAGAAGATTGTGATAGATTTTGTAAACGAATATTACAACATTGTTGCAAGGGAAAAGGTCAAGAAATTGACCAAAATAGGATCTTTCCCAGTTCGTGTGAAGGTTATCTGTAAAATGTATTAGCTGTTTTTTGTTGAGTGTGCTATGTGAACATCCTATGTAATGTTATCTACCTGATTGTTGTTATTGTAACGACCTATATATTTGTTATATTAACTGAAAGTATTATCATATTATTGTATGTCAATTATCTGTCACTTTCTGTTAATTGCTGGTTGCTGTGGGTAGTTAGCTGTGGGTAGTAATAGAAGTTTCATGTAGCTTCATAGAATTGATTTTGCATATAACAATCATATTAATGATAGTTTTAAGTTAGGATTTTTGGAGGATGATTGGAAACAAAGTGACCTTTTGATTCTAAAACCTTACTTAAAATTGTTAATTAATATGATGGGTTTGTGCAAAATAGATGCATAAATAATAGGCATTAATAACTCGTGCATATATGTCCGATGTGTTCGAGATCAATGGCTTCAGCCACAAAGAGCATAGTTGCCGAGCTGAACAAAGGTGAAAAGCTCAATGGTGACAACTATGAAATCGGCAAATGAAAATCCAAGTATGTCTTTGGAAGAGCAAGAAGCACTTGAGACTCTTATCCCGACCATGGTAGAACCCGAAGAAGGAACCACTTTTGCACAAAGATAAGAGAGACAAAGAAGCATTTGCTGCATGGAAAAGAAAGAACTCTCTTGCTCGCATCACGTTGCCGAGCAGCATGGAAAATGACGTCATGCGAGAGTTTAGGCGTTTTGAAAATGCCAAAGACATGTGGGAAGCATTGGCGGCAAGATTTGGTCATACTTCGGTGACCGGACTAAGGCAAACTCACTATTAGGTTTGACTCTTATAAGAAGCCTCATGGTCAGACCATGAAGCAACATCTTAGAAAGATGTCAAACATGATTAATGAGCTTAAAGATGCTGGCCATGTCCTGACAGATGAGCAGCAAGTGCAAGCAATGATTCGTTCCTTGCCTCGAGTTGGGAGCATATGAAGGTGCACCCGACTCATAATGAGAATATCAAAACCTTTGAGGATGCATTGCGTCATCTTGAGCTGGAAGATGACCGCCTATTGGCGGCTAAGCGGAAGCTGAACTTTATCATGCTAGTTCTAGCTCAAATGGAGCTTCGGGCTCCAAGCGCAAGCGCCCTAACCGGTTTGATAAAGGGAAAGGCAAGGAAGCTGGTCCTTCGGGGAAGAAACCCAAGTTTAACCAACATGAAAGAGGAAAGCGTCCTCGCATGAAAAAGCTAACAAGGGTGAAATGCTACAACCGTGGCAAGAAGGGTCACTATGCTCGCGATTGTCGTGAGCCAAAGAAGGTAAGCACCCCTTATATTTTTCAGAACTTAGCTTATGTGTCGAGTTATGTATTCTTAACTGAATCTAATCCTTTGTGGATTTGTGGATTCGGGAGCAACAGACCATGTAGCGAAGGATAGAGGATCCTTCGTGGAATTCCGACGAATACCAACCGGAACTAAGTGGATCTATGTGGGAAACAACTCCGAGCTGAAGTGAAAGGAATTGGCACATGCCAACCGAATATGCGTGGTGGACGCACTTTGTTCCTTCATGATGTATTATATACTCCGGAGATTCGTCGGAATTTAGTGTCTGTTTTAGTATTGGTTAAATTAGGTTTTAATTTGAACTTCTATGATAGAGGTGTGGATTTGTTTTTGAATACAAATTACTATGGTTGTGGATATTTTCTGGATGGTTTCATTGTATTAGATATTGATTATGTTAATACAAATGTTTGTTATTCCCTTCTCACGTCTCCTAACACATATGATAAGGATGTGAATGTATGGCATGCTAGACTTGGTCACATTGGCCAGCAAGCGTATGAATAGACTAGCCAAAGAGGGCTTGTTGGGCAAAATTGAAAAAGTCGATTTGCCTATCTGTAAGCATTGTCTAGAAGGGAAAACGACAAGGAAACCATTTGGAAAAGGTAAAAGAGCTGAATTTCCTCTGCATTTAATCCATTCGATATCGTGGTCCAATGAATGTGAGAGGAAGGCATGGGGCTGTTTATTTCATCACTTTTATAGATGATTATACTCGATTCGGATATGTCTATTTAATTTCTCACAAATCTGAAGCAATAAGTTGTTTCAAAAGGTTTATGAACCTGGTAGAGAATCAATTAGACAAGAAAATAAAAGCATTGAGATCCGATCGAGGTCGAGAATATTTATCCGATGAGTTCAGAAAATTGTGTGATGAAAAAGGAATAGAAAGATAGTTATCTATTCCATATACTCCTCAACAAAATGGTGTTGCGGAGAGAAGAAACAGAACCCTACCGGAAATGGTTAGGTCCATGATGGCACATGCTAACTTACCTATCACTTTTTGGAGTGATGCGTTGTTATTTGCTGCCTATATACTTAACCGTGTGCCTTCCAAATCAGTTGCTTCCACTCCATATGAGTTATGGACAGGTAGAAAACCAAACTTAAGTTTTCTTAAGCCATGGGGTTGTGCTGCCTATACACTTGAATCCTCTCACAAGTTTGGGAAATTAGGTCCCAGAGGCAAAAAGAGTATTTTCATAAGATACTCGAACACTCAAAAGGGTATGTGTTCATAGGTGAGCAGGAAAGTGGGAGTATAACTGAATTTGAATCACGAGATGTCACATTCTTAGAGAATGAATTTCCTAAGAAGGGCGAAATAGGGAAGACAACACCCTATTTGAAACCTCGGATCAAGATAATGATCTTAGTGGAGTTCGTCCAAGTGGGAGTAATATGAGAAGTGATGAATTGAATTCGACTCATTCTCAATTGCAACCACATGATGAGACGACATCATTATCTAATCCCAGTGAGAGCATAATGGGGAATGATGTGCAAAGAGCACAAACTCCCATACGGCGAACAAGTCGCCAAAGTATTCCCCGTCGACGTTTTGACATTGAAGGGAAACTTTTATGGTTGCTCCACAAGATGAGGATGAGCCTAGAAATATTAATGAGGCTCTAAATTGCCTGAAGTAAGGAAAAATGGATTCATGCAATGGAAGAGGAAATTGAGTCAATGAAATCAAACCAAGTCGGGAACTGGTTGATCTTCCAAAAGGACTTGAGCTATTGGGAACAAATGGGTTCTCAAAGTAAAGCGAAAGGCTGATGGCTCGATAGAAAGGCATAAGGCTCGCCTTGTAGCGAAGGGGTATAATCAACAGGAAGGGATTGATTATGAAGATACGTTTTCTCCTGTAGTAAGATTTACCTCGATTCGCATTATTCTGGCAATAGTATCTAGTATGGATCTTGAGTTACATCAGATGGATGTAAAGACTGCTTTTCTCAATGGAAAATTAGAGGAAGAAATATACATGGAACAACCTACTGGTTTCATAGTGAAAGGTCAAGAAGAAAAGGTATGTCGACTTTTGAGATCGATATACGGCCTTAAGCAGTCATCGAGACAATGGTATATACGTTTTCATAATGCCATAATGGCATATGATTTTACAATGATTGATGAGGATCATTGTGTATATATCAAAAGATCCAAGGATCAATTTGTGATCATATCATTATATGTTGATGATATGCGATTGCTGGAAGCAATATGGAGTTTGTTCATACTTTGTCAAGAGTTGGTTGTCTTCCAACTTTGAAATGAAGGATATGGGTGAGGCTGCATACATTCTTGGAGTTAAGATTTCAAGGGATCGTTCGAAGAGATCGTTGTCTCTTTCGCAAGAAACATATATAAATAAAGTTCTTGAACGATTTCGTATGCAAGATAGTAAACCCATAGACACTCCTATTGCGAAAGGTGAAGGATTGAGCCATAGGCGTGTCCGAGGACTCCACAAGAAAAGGAACAGATGAAACATGTTCCTTATGCAAGTGCAGTTGGGAGCTTGATGTACGCTATGATGTGTACAAGACCCGACATATGTTTTGCAGTTGGAATGGTGAGTAGATACCAATCCAATCCAGTCCAACACATTGGAAAGCCGTGAAGAGAATACCGAGGTATCCGAAGGGAACTGCTGATTTCAAGTTGAATTATCAAGGAAAGGATCTGCGACTTGAAGGCTATTCGATGCGATTGGGGAGGAGATTTAGATGAAAGGAAATCTACCTCTGGTTTTGCTTTCTTACTGAACAATGGCGCCATATCATGGAGCAAGTAAGAAGCAAACGTGTATAGCCTTATCCACGATGGAAGCTGAGTTCGTGGCATTATCAGCATGGTGCAAGAAGGAGTTTGGCTTAAGAGATTTTTGGATTATTTAGGTGTTATTGAGAAAGCTGCACATCCGTTATTGGTTAAGCTGTGATAGCCAAGCAGCTATAGCGTACACTAAAGATCCAAAATATCATGGCAAGACCAAACATATAGATACCAAGTATAATTTTGTAAAAGATATGGTTGCACGAAAGGATGTGAACTTGTAGTACATATCTACGCATAGAATGGTAGCGAGATCCTATGACAAAGCCAATACCTAGAGATGTGTTTTGTGGTCATGTGAAATCTCTAGGATTGCGTAGAGTTTGATGTCTTGGATTGTAATTTCCCGAGTTGTTCACATGTATGAACTAGTGTTGTTTCATTATTAATGCCTATGTATCTTTGTTTGATCTTTATGCATCTTAATGCTTAGTGCATTATATTATGTTGAGAAAGTATGTCGGACAGATAAGAGATTAGCCCACTCACACGGGTAATCGCCTCTATTTACTATGTGATAGATAGAGATGAGACTGTTTTTAAGCTTATTATCTAAGTGATAATTGAGAACTCAAGCTTAAAATACGTATGTCGCCTTAACGAGTGTTAAGATGAGGACATAGTACACACGATGTCCGAAAGTAAAATAACCCACACATTTTACTTTATCTGTCTAAGATGCCGGATGCGAGTTCGATGAATTTTATGAATGAGTCAATACGTGAACTCAAGTTAGACATTGGGTATGTCCGAACTATCATCGTACGGTATTGATGGTGAAGACATACGCTCCATGGGAAAGGAGTTAATACCGTAATACGTATTTCATACTACGTATGCATTAGACGACCTATAAGAGTGGCAAAAGTTTGATCTCAACTTTTATGACGTGTGAGACTCTTGAGGAATAGAGTTCCTCGTTTTTAGTGCCCTCATGACTCTTACTTATTCTCAAGATTTCTATTTAGTGTTTGCTATCTTAGAATGTTGCCAATGGTCATGAGTTGATTCGATCTAATGGGACATTTCTAGAAAAGCAAGTTGAACTGAAATTGAGAGTTTGAAGGAAAGAGGAAAATCGGATTTGTAGAATCACATTGTGGTTTTGTATTCACGGAGTCGACCAATTATGACTGTCTTTGGGATAATCATAATTGTGAATACAATAAATATATCATTGTTTAAATGAGATTAAGAGAGATATAAATGTGATCGATCGATCTAGGGTACTGCATACTATTTTTTACTCGGAAAATGATGCCCATTATGAGCTGCTATATATTCCTAACGGATGTATAGCAACGAGCTCTCAAAGTATCTTTGGTCGCACGGATTATTCACCGGTATGAATGTTGAAAGAGGAAAAGAGGATTTTCAGTTGATGGGCCTAAGTTGGCCTATCCGCCCATGTTGGTTTTGGTCCACCATGTGCGAGTGGGAGATGATGGATTTAATAAATGGGCCTAAGTTGGTCTGCCACGATGGGCCTAAAGGCCCGGCCCACGGAATAAGGCCCGTGGAAGGGAAAGGTATAAAAGGGATGAGAGAGAAGGAGATGACACCTCTTGGCATTATTGATGTACGTTCTCCTTTCCTCTCCCAAATCTCTCTCTCCTCTCCAAGGCCAAGAAGCGACGCCATCTCCACTTTTTGGCGAATTTTCGACATCGGATCGAACGGGACTGAATCCTCTTCCTCTTTGCGGCGTCGGTGTCTAATCTGTGGCCAACAAGGTACGCTCGAATCCGTGGTGTGCTTTTGATCGGTGATACGTGACATTCCCGGGCTTATCTTCCGCATATGATTTAGGGGTTCGGTTTAGGTACCGAATCCGGTTTTTCGGGATCCGACCGATCCCAACAGAAGTAAATGTCCGTGATAATAAATTTTCTAGAAATAATAGAAATATTTTCAAATAAAATAAAACTAGAAAATAACCCCACGAGAACATAAGAACTTCATGGAATAATCCATGGGTACATAAAACTTCAAGATACGAGATCATTCTTTTATTCAAGTGGAGGGAATGCTCGTTCAGTGCGAAGCTACAAGCTTTTCGGGAGGCAAGTAAAGACTATGTAAGCCACTCGAGAAAATTAACTCTGGGCAGAGAGATTAATTTGAATTTTAATGCGTTAATTCAACAATTTTCGTTAGCTATGAGCACTATTAAGAACGATCTTGGTTCACTTTTGCAAATATCAATACATTGTTAATCATCTTCATTTCAAGATGGAATAGACATGTCGATGGTCAACAAATCGACATTCTAGGTTAGATATCTCTTCTTTCTGGTCGATAAAAATTAAGAGAGATTAATAAGCTCCTTTTTTTAAGAAAGAGAGATTAATTTGAATTTTAATGCGTTGATATAACAACTTGTATCGTTGCGTATCTTGATTCACCAGGGAAAATAAAAAGGAATTGAAACTCCATAATATTTACTATCTTTGTGGTGCATGCTTTCCTTTTTCAATAGGTGTTTACGAATTATTATAAATCAGTATTTCCTGGATTTAAACTTTTTCCTTCTTAACGTCCCTAAATTTGTTTTTTTCCTAAAGATTCTCGTCATCATGACAGGCCTAACATCGACAAAGCTAACATGTGTTTCTTGCCACCGGTGCCCTTCTTATGGAAAAGGATCCCAAAGAAAAAATCCTGTGGCAACCTTCCAGAGAATCAACGACGGAAGACTCTTCAACACCAACGGCTGCACTTTTGACCCTTTAAATTGTTGTTTCCTCACCAAAGTTCACACAAAACTACTCATAGAAATGAAACACTATTTATACAAATATTCCAAATGACACTGGTCCACGCCATCGCACCCGGTGCTAATAATAATCTGGCATCATCATCACAGTAGCCGCTGCAGTCCGACCGGCACAATCTGATCATCGTTCACTGTATCGCATTTGCCCAACCACTGTTCTTGGTCTCCTCATGGTTATCTTCTAGGCCAAGCCTGTCGGAATGCTGGCTCAGTTCGGGCTCAAGTCGGGCTCCTCACTTCCGTCCCTCAGCAACATCTCTTGTTATGAGCACGTAGCACAAGTTCAACGCCTTCAGCTGGGGAGATCGCCAAGAGGGAAATCAAATTCGAGCCCATCAATATAACTAATTAGAACCACATTCATTTAAGAGTTTAAGTCAATAAATTATGAGCCAATTAAGATAAATAAAATAGTCAACACCACACTAATTCCATGATGTTGGACTTTTTAACACAACTCACATATGCATTTCAACATTCTCCCTCTCACATATGGATTAAGTATTATGTCTGCTTCCCCTTTAATTCAAGTAACATTCTACATCAACATCTCTCAACTTATACCGCCAGCACCCACCTTCATTCTTGGTATCTTTCTCTAAATTAAACCCTAAATGCTGTCATTAAGGTTGCATTGCTACACCACAACGTGTAGGTTGCCTAGAAAATGTATTTTGATCTTCATTCTTTAAAATTCACCAAACATTGGTATACATTGGGAGTGGACAATCAATTTACCGTCAACTCTAATATTATTTGTTAGGAGCACGTAATGGAAATCTAATACTTTTACTCAGGGAGATCACCAAGAGGGAACCAAAGTCAAAGCTCATCAATATATCCAATTGAATCCATCTGCACTGTTAAATTTAAAATAATGAGTTATAATCCAACTGAGATAAATTTATTACTTTACACTATACCAATTCCTTATGACTTTTCTGACACAACTCACACATCTCCATAATTTTCCCTCTCATGTGGGAGCTTGGCATTAGATCTACTTCCCCTTATTTCATATATGCGTCTACACCAACATGCCTTTACTAAATCACTGCCACAACCTTCATCACTAGTTTCTTTCTATAGATCAGACAAAGAAGGCTATCATTGAGACGCATTGTTGCACCACAATGCATAGGCTGCTCATAAATCACATTAGTTGCATTCATTCTTTGAGATATTCACCAAACTCCAATGCACTTTCAGGGGAAATGCGCATTGTCTTGCAATGCTACAAGCTTTTCAGTTGGTCATTCCAGACTATCTAACGCCACTTAAGAAAACTCTCAGTAGAGATTTCATAGCAAAAGTTAGCAGTTATGTTTCATTTTTTATTGAGAGCATACCACTTTCACTAACTTGGAAAATGCAATTAGATTAGGCTCCGTTTGTTTCGCAAAAAATAAATTATTGAGAAAATATTTATTTGAAAACGATCGCTTGGATTGCTCACAAAATTAAATGGACAATTTTTTTTTCTCAAAAACAGATAAAGATCTAAATATCTCAACAAGTTCGTTCAAGTTAATTAATAATGTTATTCTAGAAAACAGTCGATAATAAACCTACGCATTATGCGGGCTATAATGGTAGTTCATTAAGATAAATCATCCACTGCATATCTTAATAATAAGATTAGTTCCAAAGAGACAACTGTCGGCAAGACATTGAACCGCCTCTTCAAGCCATTCAAACCTAACGACTATGATATAATTACATTAGTCGAATTCTGTTAATAAATCGATGATAAGCAACACAGTGAGACGCAAAAATCACCTAGGCATTTAAGGCTCCACCTGCTCGGCAAAAAGTGAATGATTTAAAAAATATTTTCCTTAAATTGACCATGTGTATTGTTTACAAAAATGAATTAAAGGAAAATATTCTCATCATCCATGAAATGGTTTAAACATAAATTATTGTCGATAATAAGAAAAGTTTTCTTTGACTAATTATTTTAAATAATACAAATGATCGTTTTCAAATAAAATGTTTTTTAAATTATTTATTTTTTATGAAACAAATGGAGCTTAAAATTATGTTTATGCCTTTTGAAAGCCAAAATACTTAATCTAGCCTCACGGTAAAATGACGAAAACAGAACTCAGCGGAAAGAATCCTCGATAGACCAATGAGTCTTCCCGGCAACAGCGGAGGAAATAGACCATATTTGTTTCTTGTGGAAGAATTCTCAACCCTAGTGCACCCCAATTCAACCCTTCTTTTTTTATTTTAATGAATAAAAAAAGCGACACCACTAACTCTTTTTGTGATTATAAGAGCGAAGGTGCCTGCTTATCCCGTCTAACGGGGCAGTGCTCATCGATCGATTCATTGCCTGCCTCTACAACAATCGCTAATCTTTTGGCCCCTGTAAGTTGCTGTGTCCGAGTAACACTTCACACGAAAATATGTGTAAAATTAGAACATTCACTCGACACAACAATTTCGAAATGAGAACCCTCCACCCCATCCAACCCCCAGCAGCTAATAATCCAGCATCCCCAGGGCCACCGCAGTCTGGCCGGTACAAGCTGATCGCCAGCCACCGCATCATGTATGCCATGCTCACTATTCTCGGCCTCCTCATGGTAATCTTCCTGGTCATACCTGCCGGAATGCCTCCAAAGTTCAGGCTCAACCCAGGCTCTTCCCTTTTGTCCCTCAACATCTCCACCTCCAACGTGACCACTCAATGGAACATCATTCTCTCTGTCGAGAACCCCAGTCCCATCATCACTGTCAAGTACACTCACATAAAGATCCTCTTGAGTTTCCAAGGCCGACTCGCTCTGTCGCGTCCCTCCCTCGTTCCCGGCTTCACTCAGGGACCCCACAACATCACCACAATCCGAGCTGAGGCACTGTCAACGCTAGCAGCCATCAATGACTCGAACGTGGAGGGCCTGGTGAGCACGTTAAAGGGCACGAGTGTGTCCATCGATGTGGTGGCGAAAGCCAAGCGGAGGCTGCACTTGGGTCCATGGTGGGTGGCCGTGTTCGACGTGTGCGTCTCGTGCATGGGCGTGAACTTCACGGGCAGCGGCGATTGGATGATCCTTAGAGATACCCTGAGATGCAAGCCCAACATCATCACTCAGTTCTGGTGAGAAAATTTATAAGTTCCAGCTTAGTTTATTATTGCTATGATCGTGGAAGTTGTTTGTTCATCAATGAAGTTGACAATAGTTTAGAGAGAGTGAGAGTTACTACGGCTACCCTCCATCTCTTAGGGCCTGTTTGATAACAAGTCAAACAATATCTAATTCTATTCTTTTGTTCTTCGGGATAAAAAAAAAAATGTAACATAAATCTGTTTGGTAAATTTTTTATTCTTGGGAATAAATTTAGAATAGAATCAATAAGTTAAAAAAATTGATTTTTTGTTCACCAAAACAACTCCATAATCAAGTCCAATTTTTTTTCTCTTTTCTTTTCTTCTTTTGCTTCTTCCTTTTGTCCGTGATCTCGTCGAAGCGTCGCTGACCACTGGTGAGACGGAGCCTCATCAATCGAGCCTCGCTGGGCCACCATGAGGTCGGCCTCACCATGGTTGGGCGACGTTGCCGACGAGACTCGCCCTTGCCGGGCCACCATGAGGGCAATGTCACCCGGCCAAGGCGAGGGCAAGCCTTGCCCAACCACCAACAAAACTCCGACGAGTTTGCTGGCCCTCATTTGGCTAGTCGCTGGCCTCAAGGCCAATGATCGGTCAAAGGAAGAAGGATAAGAAGAAAAGGAAAAAAGAAAAATGGGAAATTTTGTAATAAAATTATTAAAGAATTAAAAGAAATTATAAATCACAAAAAATTTGAAGTCTTACCAAATGCATTTCTATCTTGAGACTAGAAATTTTGGGCAGTTACCAAATGCCTTAAAATGTTAGAAACTTGTCCAGTCATATCTAAGTAGAAATTGTTCCAATAAATAGGATAGTTACCAAACAAGCCCTTAGTCTTACTCCAACCTAATCATGCCATATTTACCTACGCGAACAACCTAATGAACTTTGGGCCAAGTATGCCAAAGTGGTCTGATGCTGTTCGGGTGGGTCTTCACGGCGCCGTTGATCTGGCCAATTGTTCCATGAAGAGTAAAGAACAACTTCCGGGTCGGGTGGAGTCGGAAGGGCCGCAGACTGGGACAAGTCGATGAGTGAGGATAATACAGGAGTCCGACTGTCAAGGACTTGATCTCAGAGATTGAACTCAGTGCGTCGAGCGTGCTGACACGAGAAAATGCCAAGAGAGCGAGAAGGGTAGGGAAGAAAAAGACCGTTTATCACCGCCGTGGCGGCAACCTACAACGCCCTGGCGATGACTTCACTGGACGTGTAGGCGCCAAGCGACCGTCATTAAACTATACTTGATCCCGAGTAACTTTGTCAGAAAGACGCTCCACAATGCTGTGGTTCTTCGGAGGAGAAACGGAGCCAGAGAGGGAAAGGAGGACGTAGAGGAATGTCGCAGATCGAAAAGATAGCATTTGATGTTTTCTCCAAAATGAGATGAGATGCGATGCTGGACGGTGTGTTTGCGGGAGGAAAAAAAGGAAAAAAAAAAAGCATGAGTTGACTACATGTCGAGAATTTGTAGGCCCTCGCATCAATTTAATTGCCCGCATCACGAGTGCAATGAGCTCAGAAAATACTTTTGTAGTATTAAACGCTTAATTTGAGTACGCTTTTTTTTTTTTTTTTTTTGGTAGCTTTCACATTAACAGCTAACTTGGCCTGTTTATTCTATTCATACGAACAAGGTTTGATTCTCACCGCCGTATGTTTTGTTGTTCTTCTTCCAGATGGCTTCTGCAAATTTGGCCATCAGTTGGAGGTTTCTTTCCTAGCCTATTACTCGGGCAAATACAATAAATATTGGAGCCTCTCAGTCTCATCGCTGTTATTTGTTTATGTAATGCTTCTCTTCAAAATATGTGTTCTATAGATATTTGAATCTTCGACCTACTGCCGAAGAAATAGTTTGTGCTTTGCATGTCTCTAATATTTGAGGTTTTGCGAGTTTTCCCTTGGTCTCCGATCATGTTTTTGCATGCTATCCCAAAGTTTGTATTGCTTTTTAGGCTGCGAAAGAGGCAACGGAGCCGCCTCAAAGAATTAACGGAGCAGCTAAACACCTTGTTGACTTGAATGCTTGTAAATGCTGCCCGTGTTTACCGCAAAGTGTAATCTTGAGATTCATTCACGTCACTTTGTGGTGAAGCCTTGTCCGACATATATGGACGTGATCTTTTGAGTGCATTCGTGGAAATTTGTCGAGCAAAAAAGAGTTTACCAAAGTGAGGATGCCTAGGGTAAGATTATTGTCTTCTGCTCCTTTGAAGCTACTAGACGCAGACCGAACACGGACGCAGGTGGCTTTGTCAAAGAGGCCGAAAATGGAGGCCGGTGGCTGATCCAAGTGGTCGGTCGAGCAACTCTTCTGACCACTAGGCTTGTTTAGAGTCTCGCCATTCCCTCTCCATGCTTATGCGAAATTTAACCAAAAATGACTAAGCCCGCAAAGTTTCCCATATTTTGGCAATAACAAGCATAAGATTACCGATGGAGAACGGCCAACTTTTAGACATACTTCCCTTCCGAAGCATCGGCTATTCCAGACCTACGCCAATCCACTAAACAGAACCCTAGGATCGTTGACGATTGATGCTAGTTACATTCTAGACAAATTTGACGCGCTCAGAGTCCTCGATCTCCTCTCTCTTCTATTTCCAAGAGCTTTATCGAGTGAGAAAAAACTTCATCAAACGTTATCACTTTTCTTCTCTACCAAGGCCAAAAAAAAATAGAAATATTCACGGCTACTTTTATCACTGACATGAAGATCGCGTGCGTCAAGAATATTCACCGTTGGGCATAGTTTGGTGATGAATGCGATGGTTGAACTCTCCCTTATAATCAACATTTGGAAGATATATACGGCTAAGATGCACAGAAAATCTTTTATCACTGTTCCACATGCATCGAGTGACCAACGCTACCCTCCCATGTCATCCCATAATAGAATACGAACACAAAGGTGCTATTGGATGTGATGATCAACGCCTCAAAAGGCGACAAAAGTTAGCTTTGAATATACTAGTGATCATTTGTTGGACCAAGACTCCACAACTTGGCCTAAATTGGTCAATGTTTCACGTCCATCTATCTACCTGGAAACAATTGCGTAGACACCTTCCATACCCACTTGAATAGAATAGAAAACCCTCACGTTTTTTCAATGACAATCCTTGAAAAAGTGATCATCTTTTTGAAATAAAAGTTCTCGATACACCTCGGCCACGCATCTTTTGGAAAACTCCATGGGGACAGAAATTAGTTTCTTCTGTTTAAAATAACGGACCATTTGAAAACCTTGGACTATTTCTTTATATCACCAAGGTGGATGATGGCAAGAAAGAGCTCACACTATTACAACATGCGAGTCTATATCAATTCGTCCCAAAATCTTAATGCAAAATCTGAAGCGACACAAAATCTAATGATATGACATTTATATAAACAAACTCAAGCCACCATTTATGGCTTTTTTTTTTTTATTGGGAAAGGAAGTGTTTTGACTGTTCTACCATTAAGATCAGAATTGTATGTAGGCGATGTCATCTAATTCGAAATCTATAAGATAAAATGTTAGAATTAGAAGTAGCCACGAATTTAGCTTATTCAAGCAAGATTGAGAAAAATCAAATTATATTGATTGAGAGTCTAATAAAACCCTAAAAAGATAGGGACAAAATGTATTAATTCGCTGCAATAAACGAAAAATTGGTTTTTTTTTTCCAAGAATGACGCTTTTGTGGGAGGGAATATACGTGTGTGCGTGTATATATATATATATATAATTTGCAATCTTGTAGCCTTATGTGATTACCCGATCTGGTTGAGAGGAGGAGCTTATCTCGTAACAATGTATTCATAGAAAAGCTTGACCGAGTCTCCCCTTTTCTTCTTTCTGGAGGTACCTAAGAACTGGGCAAAGTCTTTGAGAAGAATGTGGGGGAAGAATACTAAAAAAAAATTAAATATTTTATAATTTTACTAATTCAGTCATAAACCTTTTTTTTTTGTCAATTCAATTATAAACTTTTACAATTATGACAATTCAGTCCATCCGGCCAAATTTGGCTGGCCAATGCTGATGTGGACGTTGGCTGGCACTAACCGTCTACGATATATACATTAGACCTTTCATCACCACTTTGAGGAAAATCGTAGGGTATGAATATGTTAGATACTTGCTCATCACCCTCTTTTCATTTGTCTAGATGTGATCCAAGGGAAGGAGTCAATTATCCACTATGGTATCTTATGGAACAAAAATGGTGATATTGTTCCTCCATTGATTAATAATTTCAATTTTTGGGAAATATCACTACAAAAAGCTTACTGGGGTTCAAGATGTCGCCAGCTTATTAAAAATGCATATTTTAATATACTCAACTTAACCAAAAAGAACATAAAAAAAAAAAAATAGAAAATATATGATTAATCGTCCTAGTAACTCCCTACTTTCAGCCACTTCCTTGTATAACCATTCTATTTTCTTAATTTATTCACAACTACCAAATTTCACGCGTATGCCCAAACACTAATAGCTGAAAAATGGGAATTGTTGTTTTAACAAGCGATAAAGTGACTTAATATGTCTTAAACACATTACGCCATCCACATGTTATCTTCATTATAAGTAATTAATCACTTATTCTGCTAATTATGTGACAAAAAGAAATCATAGACCATCCTGCATTTTTGACAATTGATATTACGTGATCTCATCCATGTGTTTGTGCATTAGAGAGTCCCACAATCTTAACAACATGTCACATAAAATACCTCATTAATCTCATTGATCGCGTGGAGACACAAATCTGAATAGGAATGAATGGCCGAAACATGAAACCATTCCCACTTTACGGCATATGGCACTGAATTCACGTCACGCACCTGATCTTCACATATGTTTTCTTGGTTCCTTCACACATGGATTTTAACTATGCATTTATTTTAAGGAAAACATAAAATTTGAAAAACATTTCCTAAAATATTATTGCTTGTGCCATTTATAATTGTAAAGGAACGAAATTTTTTTATCACCCACAAAAACATTAAGGTCATAAAATGTTGTTGAAAATGAAAATATTTTTCGTTGATTAATTTTTTCAAATGATTGAACCAATTATTTTTTGAAAAATATTTTTTACATCTTAAGTTTTCCGTAAAACAAATGCACTCCAAATTTCGATATTTTCTTCATTCATTTTCGATGGGCGGCATGGTGTCATTAGTTTTTAGTAAGGAAAATGATTACTTTATTAGTAATTTATGGGAAGAGTCGGCCGCAAAGTGGAGATGGCCGAGTTGGTCTAAGGCGCCAGATTAAGGTTCTGGTCCGAAAGGGCGTGGGTTCAAATCCCACTCTCCACACGTGCGCGGTTTTCCCATTTTTTTCTCTCTTCTTTTTTATCTTTCTGAATTTAACATCTCCTTCGACCCCCAAAAGAAATAATAAATAAATAAATAACATCTCTAAAAAGACTTGACTTTTTCTCTCTCTTCTTTTTTGGTCTTTCTCTCTTTCCCTTTTCCTTACCAAGACCGTTCCTTCCATAGGAAACTCCGAGCGCTAATTTACATAAAACCCGTTGTCTTTACTCTTGTCTGATGATTCCTCAACAATCCAACTGTCGATCCCCGCGGTCGGTCGGGCCGTAAACATCGTATCGATCTCCACGCACGAACCCACCCATCATTCCAAGCGCCCCGATCCAAATTCTCGTTCCGTTCCCCGTTCGAGGGCTCTCGGGATCGTCGCTTTTCCTCCCTTCTTGTTGTTGCATCCGCACGCGTTCTTGGGGACGAACCGAGGGAGCCAGGCCCCGCGCCGATCTTGAAAGCCCGCCTTTTGTTCTCGCCAATTCGGGTTTGACTCGCGGTTTTTTTGCGCAGCGATTCCTCGCTCCGATCGGGGTCCGTCGCCACGCGATCGTGCGGTTGGCGGGTCTTTTGATTTGATCAAGGCCGATTCTTGGGTTCCGAATTGGTGGCTGGTTGATTCTGGGAGTAATTCGCATCGACTGCACGACTGTAAGTTGAATTCTTGGTTTTTTAATTTTTTTTTTCCGTTTCTTTTTTTGAATGCTTTGGCTGGCTGTCGTTTGTTTTCTGTCCTGACTTTTCGACGTGAATGAGTTGCGATTCTGGGCTCGTGCTTGTCGGAACCTACGCATTTTTTGTCGGGAACTTGAACCGTCACGAGGGAAAGGATTCCGTAGAGTTCGTCGAGATCCCCGGTCATTTCCGTATGATGGTATTGAACCTGTGCATTTTGTTATCAATGCTGCAATTTAGACAGTGACATGATGCCCAATCCCAGCTGTTCGATTCTGGGATTAAATTTGCTTTTTTGTTTTTTTCCGACCGCTGTTCTACTGCACGACCGTAAATTGAATTCTTGGTTACGAGAATTTTCTTGGTTTTTTTCTCTCTTTTTTTCAATGCTTTGGCTGTCATTTGTTTTCTGTCCTGACTTTTCAACATGAATGACTGGTGATTCTGGGCTAGTGCTTGTCGGAACCTACGCATTTTGTTGAAAACTTGAACCGTCACAATCCCCGGTCGTTTCTCTATGATGATAGTGAACCTATGCATTTTGTTATCAATGCTGCAATTTGATATTGACATGATGCCCAGTCCCAGCTGTTGATGGTGTGGGCTCACTGAGGTGATGCATTGCCAACGCTGAGCTGGGTCTAAGGCGTTGTCTGCATATTCACTCCATTGACATAATTGGAAGTGTTTTTCTATCTATCGTGATGACTGGCCTACTTTGTAAATGCGATATTCTACGCTTTCACTGTGAAGTTATGGTCTTGGCTGTCTTCGGCTGCATATGGTGGTACTTTCTCACATCCGTGCTAAGAACTCTGTATATCCATACATTTTTTTTTTTGGCACCCGGGAACCGCCGTTTAGCTGGTAGCTGACAACAGAAACCCGGAGGGGCACTAGCGCGGAGACCACCTCCCACGGCACCCCACTTAAGTTGCGCAACGTGATGAGTTGGGGAATCGAACCTTGGCCGGTCGAGTGGCCAACTTACACCCGAACCAACTCACCCACCACGGGGTGGGTATATATATATCCATACATTTATATACCTTAGCATGCATAATTCAAATTAAGCCATCTTTTTGAAAGTGGGTGCTGTTGTTTTTAACCTAGAGTTTGAGTCTATATTGATCTAGTCCTCTTCTAAAGAATCCTAATTGGACTCTATAGTTTTCCAGGTGCCTCATGGCATATAAGGGCATCCCAAATGAGAGAAGAAGTAGGAGTTCAATGCCTATATTTGTTATAGTTGGCTTGTGCTGTGCCTTCTATATTTTGGGTGCATGGCAGCGAAGTGGTTTTGGAAAAGGAGACAGCATTGCACTTGAAGTCACCAAGCAGGCCGATTGCAGTGTCCTCTCCAATCTACAATATGAAACACAAGAAATCCGCGATGCAAGGGTAACAGATGATTCCGACACGGATATCAGGGAATTCAAGCCATGCGACGATCAATATATTGATTACACGCCATGTCAGGACCAAATGCGTGCTATGATGTTTCCTCGAGAAAATATGAATTACAGAGAGAGGCACTGTCCCACTGAAGAAGGGAAGTTGCGTTGCCTTGTCCCAGCGCCCAAAGGATATGTGACCCCATTCCCATGGCCCAAGAGTCGCGACTATGTTCCCTTTGCCAATGCACCGTACAAGAGCTTGACTGTTGAAAAGGCTGTTCAGAACTGGATCCAGTATGAGGGCAATGTGTTCAGATTTCCAGGAGGGGGAACGCAGTTTCCAAATGGGGCTGATGCTTATATTGAAGAACTTGCCTCTATTATTCCCTTGGATAATGGGCTGGTTAGGACTGCACTTGACACTGGATGTGGGGTAAGTGTGCTAGTGCAAGTTACAAATATTTGTTTCAGATTGGTTATTCTTGTGTTAGATTTCTGCATTAGGTGGATCAACTGTTCAATATGTGCGTGGAAGTTAGATTTATTCAGATGTTGTTCCTATTGTGGTGAAATCTCTCTCACTGTTGCGTATGTGCATGTCTAATGCTAATTTCAATATCATCAGGTTTTGTATTCATATTTGCTCATGTATGTTAATAGGTTGCGAGTTGGGGTGCATACCTGTTTAAGAAAAATGTTATAGCCATGTCATTTGCACCCAGAGACTCTCATGAAGCTCAAGTTCAATTTGCACTGGAACGAGGTGTCCCTGCAGTTGTTGGAGTTCTTGGGACCATAAAACTGCCATACCCATCTAGAGCTTTTGACATGGCTCACTGCTCTCGCTGCTTGATACCATGGGCTTCCAATGGTGAGTTTAATTTAGGAGTTGCTCACATCAATTGGCTTTCAAGATTTTATTGTCATGTAACTGTAAACTTCTGTTTTGTGTAGTCCATCACCAAGTGTTCACATTTCCCCCCATCTTTGTTTCTCCTTTTTCTTTCAATTAAAAGTCTTTCTGAGGCTGATCAAGGAAGGTTCAGTTCTGTGCTGATATTATGCAGGAAGAAATTTGGCATTGGATTTTGGCCAGTCTCACATAACTTAGGAAATTTCCTTGGAATTCTTGCCACAGAACACATGCAGTGTAATATTCCCTTTATTTTACTTCATCTATATTTTATGATCTTCCTTTGCAGATGGAATGTACATGACAGAAGTTGATCGAGTTCTTAGACCTGGTGGTTATTGGGTGCTTTCTGGTCCTCCCATTAACTGGATCAACAATTACCAAGCATGGCAGCGTCCAAAAGTGGAACTTGAGGAGGAGCAAAGGAAAATTGAAGAGACTGCTGAACGTCTTTGCTGGGAGAAGAAGCATGAGAGGGGAGAAATTGCTATATGGCAAAAAAGAACCAACTGCCATGGCAAAGATCTGGAGCCCGCAGTGTGCAAATCCACAAATCCAGATGATGTCTGGTACAATCTTTGACCTTCAACTGTATCTGTCACTTTCTTGTTATCTTGGCGTTGAGTCACTGTTCAATGGTTACTTTACTTTATAGTTGGGTGAGGGGGTAATTGACCTTAATAGCACTTGCTAGAGGCAACAAAATCCTCAATGGGTGGCCACCACCCTTTGTTGGCTCTTTATAGCGCCATACTGTTCTGGACTTGAGTATAGGTATGGTACATGCTGCATGTATTCTCTATGCTTGTGAGAACAAAAAAGGTTATATAGGAGCATGTATTGACTGGATACTGTTGGAACTTATGCTAGTTTCTGCAATATTTATTAGAAAGATCTTCGAGTTTTCATGTTCTTAGAGTTGCTGATCTGCAGGTACAAGAAAATGGAGGCATGCGTTACTCCTTACCCTGAAACTACTGATCTAGAAGAAGTTGTTGGGGCATGGAAGCCATTTCCAGAAAGATTAAATGCTATTCCATACAGAGTTTCCAGTGGTTCGACACCTGGAGTGTCAGCTGATTCATTCCAGGAGGACAACAAGACATGGAGGAAACATGTAAACTTTTACAAGACAGAGAACAAGATTATTGGTTCTGGGAGGTATCGGAACATCATGGACATGAATGCTGGTCTGGGGAGTTTTGCTGCAGCACTGGAATCTCCGAAGCTATGGGTCATGAATGTCATGCCCACAATAGCTAAGAGAGACACTCTTGGTGTTATATATGAGCGTGGACTGATAGGCATATATCATGATTGGTATGTTTTCAAACATGAATCCTTTCCTTTCAGTTATAACTCAGAAATTGCTATTTTCCGGGCAGTGGAACTAAATTTCGGTAACTCTAGGACCATGAGCTCATATCGCTTGTCTCTTGTTTCAAAAGTCTGTTTGTGCTGAGATGTAAGATATCACATCCGGTTCTTGTGGTTCTTTATAGGTTGTATAACTTACGAAATTATTAAGATTGTTTTCTATGCCGGCTATTCATGAAAGCACCAAGTTTCGATTTGTAACAGAGTCTTTTTGTCCCTTGGTCAGATGTCACTTTATATTGAGATTTCACCAGTTTGGGGTGGATTACAAAAATAGCAACCACTGAAAACCTTAAGCAACTGATTTGCGCAACCCTGTAAGCAGAACCTAGAGTCTGTTGACTTCTGCATAGGCGTATGTTCAGTTACCTGTCGGTATATTTTTGTGGTAAGTACTCATCGACGAGCACCAACAGGGCTAATTATTAGATACCCCCAGTGTATTCTCCTTCCCTCTTGCATGCACTGTGGACCCCACTTATATGGGACCTATGGTAATGCAAGAGGAGTCATTATACTCCTGGAGGATGTAAACCAAGGGGATGCAGCCTTTCAAATCGTTTATTAGGGTTACAACAAGTGCCTAGCAGCTGCTGGTATTTGTCATTTTCTGTAGAAGCAAGTCATTTTAAAAACAGAATTTTCACCGTGTGCAACCTTTATGTGCAATTTGCTGTGCATGCTCCTTTAAGGAATTTTCCATTCCAATTATGGTGATTTCGTTATGGCATCTTCTCAAGTTCTTCCGTTGCTTAGTTTTACTAATAAACTGCAATCATGGCTTAAATTCCTCTAACCTATGGTTTCTGTAATCAGGTGTGAAGCCTTCTCCACATATCCGAGGACATATGATCTCATTCACGCGCATGGAGTTTCAGCTTGTACAAGGATAAGTAAGTGATCTCTTAAACCTTCATATGATTTGCTATTCTGCTGTAGGTTATTGATTAAAAAAAGCTAAGCTTCTACATAAATAGCATAATTAGATGGCAGATTGCAGGAAGTACTGGAAGCCACCTTATGATGGGAGTAGATGGTGATTAGGGGTGGTTTAACATCATTAATTGAAGTTTCTCAATTCTAGTTAGTGGCCTGCAGGTGTAACATGGAAGACATTCTCCTCGAGATGGATCGTATCCTACGACCTGAAGGAGCAGTCATATTCCGGGATGAAGTGGATGTGCTACTGAAGGTGAAGAGGATTGTGGGTGGAATGAGGTGGAACACAAAGATGGTGGACCATGAGGACGGTCCTCTGATCACTGAGAAAGTTCTCTTTGCTGTGAAACGATACTGGGTTGCTGGCGATAGCAGCTCTACATCTGCACCACAGATGGGCTAAAGAAAGAATGACTAGAGTGCAGTTCTTGCATTAACACGGCTGCTTTAGCTGTTCAATGCGCATCCCCAGAGAGAGGTGAGATAACGTGCAACCCCTTCTAATTTTATGTACAGGTGACCCTAATTCTTCAAACGGTCTGTAGTACTTTAACCTTTTCCTTTTTCCGTTTTGGCTTCTTCAATTCTGTTCTTCCTGATGAATTTTGCAGCACTGTTAATGCTAACTTATGCCTGTATGTATCCCCCTTGAACACGACTCGTTAGCATCCTGTTTTGAGGGAAGCTACTGGCCACTCTCCTTTGTACTTCCACACTGAGATTTCTGGTACAATCATTTGTTATCCGTTTGCTTCTTGGTACAATACACAAACTGCTTTAGCATTCGCTGCGGGTGCACCCGAGTCCGTGCTTTTTCCTGGCAAGTATTAGACATGGGATAAGTATAAAACCTAAGCCGAAGTAACTTAGCTAATTATGGTGGAGAGACATGCTTTAGCAAGTAAGGGACGTACATTGTGATCACTTTGAAGTTATTACATTTGTATGTTGTCTGTCTCATTATTCTGATTTTTCACCCTACAATGGTAAACGGCTACTGGAAGTATCCTCGGGGCTGGTCGAGGTTTTACTTTAGTTGCGTCAATAACAACCGTTGAGGCGCCTTTGGACACCATGTGAACAATTCGACTATTGCGTCTACTCTATCATGGTATAATACCAAAAATGTCATAAATGTATTATATTTGTGCCAATTCAATCATAAATATTTTAATTTAATCTTTTGAGTTATAAATCTTTTGACATTTGTCAATGTAATCCTTATGATCATTTTAATTGGAAATTGATAACATGGACGCTAGTTGTTTTACGTGTCATAAGTGACGCTAACATGAAAAATTCTTACATTTTATTTTTTTTTTTTTTTTTTCCTTCCCTTTCTTTCTCTTTTTTTTTTTTTTTTTTTCCTTTTTTTTTTGCCTTGACTGGTTGGCCAAAGCAAGGGCTGCATTCACCTAGGCGACCGTCGCCCACCCCAGATCTAGTGAGGGTAATGGTTGCTGGAAGTCGGCTCATCGGCTGCATGGTAAAAGGAACGAAAAGAAAGAAAAAAATGAACGAAAAAATTCAAAAAAAAAAAAAAATGACAAAGAGTATTGAAAATTTTTAAAAATGCAAAAATTGTTATCATAAACAGTCAAGGGTCTCGTTTTGACATGTTCGTCATCATGAGTGTAAGTTTTTGGTGTCGTGAACTCCTACCGTATAATTTTTGGTTCAAGTCCTTATAATATTTACCTTACCAAAAAAAAATAGTCAACAGCCGTCGGTGCTGGTGCCTGCGGCAGCACCTTTGAAGCTGCCCCAGACGGCATCATCATATTCCCAAAATACGGCGCTGCTTTGGTAAAAGGAAAAGCTGCTTGACCAAGAGTCAGAGGAGCCGCATAACTTGATTCACATTTTCTTCTTGATCAGAGGGGCGAACGAGCCACATGCAGGGAAACTTGCACATGTGGTTCTGGTTGGGCTTTCCTTTAGGTATCTAATAACCTTGCTTCTACTCTTAGCCTATGAATAAGAGAATCTGAAGTATGTGAAAGTGCTCGCCTTTCGTTTAGGTATCTAATAACCTTGCTTCTGCTCTTAGCCTATGAATAAGAGAATCTCAAGGTATGCGAAAGCACTCTTTTCGGGCAAGTGAGTCATCCTAGCTTACTAGGTGCTCCTTCCTCTTTCCCTCTGACTCCCTCCATATAAAAGCTCGGCTCTACCTATCTAGCTCCTCACATACTGTAAGATAGTTGGCATTCACGTCTATGATTACATTAGCGCATCGTCAAAAGTTTTAAAATATTTTGAATTGAATTGACACAAGTACAATAAATATATAATTTCTTTGATAATTTACCCCAAGATCACTTTTGATTTGACAACGAGTTACTGGCAATGGAGATAAACGTCTACCTAATAGTCTCCATTTCACATTCATTTAATGTAGTTTTCAAGTCACTGTGGAATCTGCTCAAAAAATGTGTTAAAAAAGTACATTCTTTGCACCTGTTTTTGTCCACATTAAAGGCGTAATGATTTGAACTTATCAATTGCTCATGGACGAAATTTAATGACTTCATAGTGTTTCGTCCACGTTAGGGGCTGTTGCAACTTGCTGAACGAAGATGATGCATTTCTTATCTAAACATCTGTGCTAAGATTGAATCGTGGCCAAGTTTGCAATTAAGTTTTACTTAATAGAACAGATGCCACTGTGGCGAACAAGATGATACTTTGATGGGATCAAGATGACCCATAAAGCCCACCTTTAATGTAATTAAGACTAAAGAAAACATGGTTTTGGCATTTAAGCACAGTGAGATTCAGATTGAAAGGATAAAAATGACTCTAGCGTGTCGCTCTCCGAGCAAACTAGGCCACGATCCAAAATCAATGTGACCCCACCAAAAATCTAGGCATTGAGACTGGTTGTTCCGAATGAAGGACCATGAAATGCCAAGCATAGCAACCTTCTGTTGTATCAGTTCCCATTACTTAAAAGGCACATTTTCAACCTGTCCATGCACAAAAAAAGCTCCCAATACGATCTGCCTCCTAGAATTCTTCTCTCTCTCTCTGTCTCTGTCTCTGTGCAGAGCTTTAGCTGTTGATCTTGCTCTCTCAAAGCTAGTTAAAGCAGCAAACCCAAATTCCCTCTGCTACTCCTTGTTGGGTTCTCAGACAGATCCATGGAGGGTGAAAATAACTGCACTGATCTTCGAACCGCTTCTTTTTCAGTTTATCTGAATTCGGCACAAGAGAGCTTCGTGCAGAAGCTTGGTGAGTCAGGTCGGATTTCGTCTCCTCCCATCCCTTTGAGGGAGGAGACTCACGTTCCGAAAGGCTTAGGGAAGGCCACGGTTAGAGAAGGCGAGATTGGTGTCTTTGGTGCCGAAAAGTACTTCAACATGGACATAGATGAGGACTCTGCTCCACCAGTTGCGGATGATTACACGAGGAAATTTGTGTATAAGAAAGAAAGTCATCTCGATCCATATTCTAGGAGCTTGAAGACCAGGTCTGGAACACCGAGTCTGAGCTCTGAGACAAGTTCAAACAGCCAAACTACTTTGTTGAGAAGCTTTCAGAGGATTCCATACCAGGGGAAGCAGAACAGCTCCAACGGAAGGAGCTTTTTAGCAGGACTTAGCTGCAACAAGTCTTGTTCAGATAGGAAGTCCATATACGTCAGCAAAAACGTTCAGTGCAGAGGAATCCGACGAGAGGAGATCAGAAAAGAGAGTACGGAAAATGAGAACTTAGCCATCAGAAATAAGCAGTCTCAATCTCAACCTACATTTCAGGATAAAGACGAGCTGAGCTGCTCAAGTTTCGAGAAGGCCAGAGCTGGGCCAAAAAGAGAGGAGCACTTTGCTTTCCCGGTGCTTCATGATGGGTTGCAGAAACTGGCTGCCGAAAGACAAATGAAAGAGGAGATCAGAACCAAAGTAGAAGAACTGCCCCGGATCTCTCTCGAGGTATTTGGCTCCCGTGCAAAGAAGAAAGGTGATGCGGTGGCGATGAACCTGGAGAGGAAACTATCAATTCTCACTTGGGACGCCATTCCAAAAGCCCAAAGCTTCCCGACTTCATCCAAACGCAGCGAAGCAAACGACGACATGGACAGCGAGGCAAGTTCTGATCTATTTGAGATCGAAAACCTATCTGGCACAAGTAGTGTGCCTCCATTATTCACTAGGCAAGTGTCCGATGGCTTCTCTGGGTGCATGACTCCTACCACTTTGTACACGCCAAGTGAAGCCAGCATCGAGTGGAGTATTGTGACAGCCAGCGCAGCTGATTTTTCAGTGGTCTCCAATTATGAGGAGAAGGAAGTTTCGCTTTCATCCGGTTTCCAGGATGCTAGTCAAGTCAATACTACTAATGGTAAACTGACCCAAGAAAAATCATCAACAGAAAAGCAGGGTCCGAAACCCCGATTGAGCGGAGGTGGATTATTGGGGTGCAAGAATCATAAAGCAGTGAATGTTGCTGAGACTGCTCACAAGACTAACGACAAGCCGAAGATCCCACGGCCCCATCCGACATTGGATGCCTCCATGCCGGTAAGGAAAATTGCAAGCTGAGGCTAAGGTGAAAGATCTTGATTTCTTATAAGAGAGGTGAGGAGAGAACTGAGAAGCATGAGTTTTTCTTTTCGTTGCTTTTTTATTTTTCCTTGTAAACTTTTCCTATCGTTTGATGTCAATAACAATTAGGAGTGATTATGCTGAGAATAAGATTGTTTTTGTTCTTCGAAGGATTATGTAATACTTCTTGAAAAGACGGGGTCCATGTCTGGTGTCTTCATGTCTTGTCAAAACAAAGCAGCCGAATTAGCCTGTAAAAATCAGGATTTTGATTCTGTTGGAGCTTTCTAGGCAATTGTCTGAGAGTATTTCTACAGGACCTGGAATGATTGACCACCCTTGTCCGTTACATTTGTAAGTTCTGTCCATTCTTGTCCTGCTCTAGGAATGGAGGTGTTTCCATATCATGGGGCCTTCTTCTCTACTTTAAACTAAAAGCCACTTTTAAGTTTTGATAGACCAGACTCGATTGTCTCACGAGAATGCGAATGGGTTGTCATTTTCTATCTGTAACTAAAGCTGAACAAAATACGAAGTCAATGCTTCAAGATTGTACAACCCTATAAAACCCGATCCCTATGCAAAGCCTGTCAATGGTTCCCTAATATGCTTAAGATTTTGACAAGAAATTTTTGACAGTGTAGGCTGAAAGATGATGATGATGATGCCATCCTACTTCTCGCTTCTCTTTAGTAGCATGCGACTGTTAAGTTCAGATACCACACTTGGATGTGATGAAGCTTCTTTAGAGTAGCAAAATAGCCCGAGCACACTACATGAAGATGTGGCATTGGAACAGAATCATAATCCTGATCTTTTGGAGATTGTTCCCATCATGGACACATAAAAGATCGAGTTCTTGAACTTTGTGAGAGAATGCAAATTAATTAAGCACGAGTTCAAATTGCAAAAGTCGATGGTAATTTGTCTGTCATAATCCAACAGAAGCCAGTACTCTTTTAGCACCTCACCATGTTTCTGCTTTCTTCTTGACCCTATAGATCATTCAGTGTCTCCACTGTTATAAAGACAGTATGCAAAGGGCGACAGAAAATTGTTTAAGATTCAATTAGTCAGACTGTCCATGTTCTGGCGTACTCAGTCTTCCGGGTAATCTCCACATTTCTCTTAAAATGCAAGATAAGACATCGGCTTCCTCTATGGTGCAGGATGAGAGGAGTTCCTTTTTTCAGTTCTTGTTCTTTTTTCTTCGATGGGGATTTCAGGAAGGGTAGGTAAGATGCCTTTAATGGAGGATGCTACTTACAGAGAGATATGATTTGTTAAGGAATGTCGTCTGCGATGACAGTTTCAAACCCAACTCATCATAAAAGCGGAAGCTGATATGTCAATGAAGACAAGTTGTTTTGCTTGTGCATTTTAGTGGCCTGAACCAACCCGACAGCTAAATGTGGAACCCATTGATGTATCCTTTCCATATTCGTTTTTCCACGCTCAGTAACTACGGTTTGGAATCTTGCATATACGTTCTCAATCTTATAACTTAAAACAACGAATATTCTCCTCTTCTTTTAAGTGTTAATACAGCAAAATAAGGCAAAATTGCAACTTGAAAAATAAATGAAAAGATCTTCAAATCTTCAAAAATTGGCTAGATTGTGAGACTCTGTTGACAAGCCATTGATAGCAGCAAAAATGAACTACTTTTAGATTAGGATCTGTCGTTTTGAACCACAAAATGTAATAATAGCAGTTCAAGTTGAAAGCATGCTTGCTCGATAAGGACTCCTTTTCACAGATCTTTCAACCTTGAAAGGGAACCCGATTAAATGTGAGATCTTGAGCATCCCTGGGCATGATGTGACCAACAAAAAATAGTGAACCACATGGACAATCAAAGAAACTTAAATGCAGAAAAAGATGGAGGAGTTGGCTGTCACTTTTGATATCTTAAAAAGGGTGACGCAAAATAATATTACTGCAAAAGAAAGAACAAATGGGATAATATCCCTGAGACTATAATATCAAACAAATCAAGCCACTGTCCCTACATGAAAATCACGTTGTCTAGAGAGGGATGGACATTTATTGAAAATTTAATTTCTGACAGAAATTCTCTAGGTATTATCTTAAGAAATCAGACTACACATTGGCTTTTGCCAAATGGAATGTCTTGGAAGGGGACCTTTATATTTCAGCATCAAATTAGTTCGCGCAGTAGTGGTTCTCATGGACCACTTAGCAAACTCATGGTTGCTATGGCTTTTGGAGAATTGAAGGTTGTGTGATACACAGCAGAAAGAAACTGAGATTGAAATGGAAGATCCCCCACAATTTCAGAGGGCTCATAATGAAACGGTACCGCAAGATAAGAATGAATTCAATTTGGAAGGTGAGTAAAATCTTTGTAGTTTGATTTGATCTCCTAAAAAGCCACTTTGCGACAGTGACCTTTAATAATGCAGGCAAAAGATGCAACAACATTTGTCTAATGCAAACCGGGTCAATATGTCTTGTCTCTCTGAAATGCTTACAATGTTTGGACAAATACTTTGATGTCTTAGAATAGTAACTTGTCCACTATCTAGATTAAAAGTTGAAAGGGGAGTGATGATGACCCTTTGGCCCCAAATGAAGAAGTTCTTTAGGGGCACTAAAGTACTGGCTGCCCTTTTTTAATGAGATAATCCCCACCAATCGAACTTCTTGATTTCACCATAAATCGATTTTCTTCTTTACAACAAATGGAGAGGATCTCAATTAACATTGTAAAAACAACATATCTATAGTAATAAACAGTAAAAAGGTTCCAAGCATGGATTAACACAACACTCCTTGAATAGTATCTTTTTTTTGTAAATCCAAATGGGGAGCCTGTTAATTGCTTTTATTAATTACATTGTTTCCCTTCAATTCCCTTCTGTCTCATGGATTTTAAGAATAATAGAAATAAAGAGCCAAATTGTCAAGCAAAAGCGAAACAAGACATGTAGGCCCATCTATCAAGATAATGCAATATGATCCAAAGTGCTTATGCAGGTGATTTTATTTTGAGCCAGGTCCATGTTCCCTGGCCCATTCTGCCCTCATCAGCCCTCAAATTTCCTTTTCCTCATGTCCATTTCTCCACTTGAATTAAGGCTAAGTTTGGGAAACGGGGGCGATGAAAACTCGTGTAGAAAATTATGAAAAATTGAAATTCTTCTTAAGATTAAATATGAGGAAAAAATTTAAAAGTTTTGGGTCTTTTCCTTTCATTTTCTTCATCTTGTTGCTCCGGAATATAGCCTAAGAAAACAAATGATCAATTTTCAAAGAAAAAAGGTAGAAAAACGAACTTGTAAATGCAACTCGTCTTTGATTTTGTCGTAACGTTACTGTGAAATATGCGGGTCAGAAATATAACCCACGAAAACAAACAATCAATTTTCAAAGGAAAAAAGGGTAAAAAAACGAACTTGTAAATTGCAAATTACACAAATTACTTTCTTATGCATTGTTTGATTTGTTTTGTAACGCTATGATGAAACATGTGGGTCCGAGAACGCAAAGTATAAACAAATTTCAGATTCAGCCTGTAGAGTTTATGCTATTGTGTAAAGTAATATTAAGTTGAAAATTGGTGTTTCGTTCGATTATGAATGATTTTGGCCAAGTAATTGTTGAACTCTTATCTCGGAATGAGAGGGATTGATATTTGTGTGATCTTGAATGTTATTAGATTGTCATAGTCGACCCCATTTTTGTTAAGTTGATTATTTTTCATGGACTTTTTTTGTTGAAGTTTTCTCGAACTTATAACGACATTGCTTTTTGAATTTTGGCAATAACTAAATCTTGCTTTATACAACTGAAAATCTTGGACGACGATGACTACTACTACTACTACTTTTGACAATAACTAAATCTTGCTTCATACAACTGAAAATTTTGGACTACTACTACTACTAATAATATAATAATAATAATAATAATAATAATAATAATAATAAGAGAAAAAATCACTGAAAAATCCCAAACTTTGTCTAGAGCGATATGTTTATCTAAAATTATTTTTTGTGACACCAAAATCTCAAATTTTTGTCTACTATGACATATTTCTCCCAATTTTATTTTTGTGACATCAAAAAATCCATATTTTTTATGTGACTTCAAATTTTTGGGATAAATATGACATATAGATATAAATTTTGGGTTTTTTGTGGTCACCACAAAAATTTTAGATTTTTGAAAATAAGTTTTGGGTAAATATGTTACATTGTACAATTTTGGAGTAAATGTATAGGGTTTTCTGTGTCAAAAGAAAAATTGAGACAAATGAGTCACAATCAGTAAAGTTTGGAATTTTCTATAACTTTTTATCCTATAATAATCCAGCAGTAGGTTATTAACCACCGTGGCCACGACCGAGCCGGCCGGTTGAAGCCTAGAGATCCGCACGGTACGAGGTTTCGTGAACTCCCGACGCGCCCGACATTCGGATTCTTGGGTTGTCTGGTTCGACTTCCAAGATTCCATTTTCGGTTGCCTCGGCCGAGTTCAACTCGGCAACTGCGCACCGTTTCTTGCCCGACGAAAACAGCAACGACGCCCCTCCACCACCCCCCCGCGCACTGTTAATAAAACCCCCCAAAACCCTAGCGCCCTCCTCTGTTTCTCTTCCCCTCTCTCTCTCGGGCGTGTAGGGTTTTAGTCCGGAGCTTGGCCTCTCGCGAGCAGCAGAGGAGGCGAGACGCGAGCGATGGTGGGGGACAAGGGGAAGAAGGTCAGAGGGGACGACGAGAATTCGGAGCAGATCGATGGGGAGCTCGTTGTTTCCATCGAGAAGCTTCAAGAAATCCAGGATGAGCTCGAGAAGGTGCGTGGTCATGGCTTTTCTTGGGTACCCATTCGGCCAAACATGTGAATTTCCCACTGCTTTTGCGTGTGGATTGTTGACGGTTAAGATGATGGAGTTTGGGAATTGCTCCGGTTGAATTCTTGAATTTCTTTTTCTTTTCGGGCAATGTCTCAGCGCAAAGAGTTGTTGTTGTTGTTGTTGTTTTTTTTATATGGTTTCGCTGTCTTGGTTTCGTTTTGTGTTGTTGATTGGGGTCATGAGGGAATGACTCTTTGGGTTTCTTGAAAATTATGGAAGCTTTTGCTGCCCTTTCGATAGAAACTTGCTGCAATGGCGATGAAGAGAATCCAGCTTTTGGAAACTTTGAGAGTAGATTTTATAATCTACAATGTAGTCAGTTGTAATGAAGAACATTGTAGTGACCATTCTCTGCATCTACATTGTCATTGGAGCGCTAGAATTTGTTGGGTAAACTGTGATGCTGTGTTGCGTATTATCGTGTTAATTAATCTGTCTGGTTTTGGGTTGTGTTGATAGATCAATGAGGAGGCCAGTGACAAAGTTTTGGAGATAGACCAGAAGTATAACGAGATACGCAAGCCAGTGTATGATAAGCGCAATGAGATCATACAGTCAATCCCTGATTTCTGGCTAACAGCTGTCAGTAATTGGGCTCTCGTCTCTTTAGTCTTTGATTGGACTGACTTTGGCCGCTACAATTCAACAATTTTCATTTTTCTAATTGAGCTGTTATCATTTGTGTAGTTCCTTAGTCATCCCATGCTTGGTGAACTTTTGACGGATGAGGATCAAAAGGTTTGTCTTCTATTCTTATGTCAGTTGGAGAAAACTATCAGTGAGCTCATTTCTGTTATAGTCAACCTCACTGACTATTTCAGGTTCTAGCAAGGTTGACCAGCCACTCGACAATGATGTTTATATTCAGAACTTTCTACTTACTATTTGCTTGGAAAATTACTCTGTTTTGCATAGTTTGAGTGATGTTTTCCCCCCCTTCTCTGATAGATATTTAAGTACCTTGATTCCCTGGAAGTGGAGGATTCGAAGGACGTTAAATCGGGATATTCCATCACCTTTGTGAGTTTGTTTCTTTTCTTCACCAATCTTGGCTTCTAAGAGATTTGTTAACTTTGTTGCCCTTTTTTCCATAGAGATACATTCGTTAATGCAGTTTATCTTATTTGTTTAGACATTAAATTTGCAGATTCCGTACTTATTGCTTCATTTTTATTTAGAACTTCCGGCCAAATCCTTTCTTTGAAGATTCAAAGCTTACAAAGACTTACACTTTCCTTGACGAAGGAACTAAAATAACTGCCACGCCAATTAAGTGGAAAGAAGGCATGGTAAGTTTATATGCTTTTGTAGGTCCAGGTTTATTGCCAAGCTTACTATCCTAATGGTATGTGGCCACCTCTTTGTAATGTGAAGGGGTTGCCAAATGGAGTCGCGCGTGAGAAGAAAGGGAACAAAAGACCTTTGTCAGATGAAAGGTCAGTATCTTTCTCAACCCAGAGGCTCTATAACATAGTGAAATTGATCTGCCTTTAGATCAGATTTTAATGGTCAGCAATGTTTTCTTTCAAGATTATGGTTGTTTTTTTCTTGAGACAGTATCATGCATTTGAACCTCCGTCTTTCTTTACTTTCTTTTGTTTTTCTTTTCGGGGATCTATTTTTCAGTTTTTATTGAATGCTATAGTTTCGCATGGACTTTTAAAGGAATCATCATTCGAACTATAAGTTAATCCATCACAACAGTGCCTGATTGGTTTTTGCTCCCATCTTTGTGGTTTTATTCTAGTTCATGTCCTTCAGCAGTTTGCTTTTTGAAATTGTGAGATCCAAAATCCTTTACCAAAAGAATCCACTGTTCTGAATCGATATCAAGCAGGACAAAGTTTAAATCATCTTCCCATGCATTATCTTGTAATGCTTCTTTTGCTTCAAACAGGCTGAGGATGTGGGATTTCTTGTACTGTTCTGATGTCACACTTGGAAAAAGTGTATATCACTGTCTTTTTTCTTTTTTTTTTCAATACCTTCTATCTAAAGAAGGCTCATCCACATTGACTAATTTTCTCAGCATCTGTGTAGGCTGTTTTTTATTTGTTGGACTTTCTATTCATGCATTGTGACTCACCACCCACTTCTTTGTTATGGGATCAGCTTCTTCCATTGGTTCAGTGATGCTCAGCATAAAGAAGTTATCGATGAAATCCATGATGAGGTTAGTTTCTTTTTTATTTTTCTTATTTGCCGACGAGAGTCAATTTTGCTGAAAATAATAATTTGAATATTGCAGATTGCAGACATTATTAAGGAGGATTTGTGGGCAAATCCTCTTACTTATTTTAACAATGTAACCCCTTAACCTTTGCTCCCTCTTATTAGTTATGCTGCGAAGGTTTTATAATTATACTAAATTGTTGATGATTATCTTGTCTCAGGATGCTGATGAAGATGATGAAGAGGTAAATGGTTTTTCCGCTTACATCAGATGTGTGACTTATACGTTTGGTCTTTGCTAGGAGAGCTAGACATGTACACACGAGCTCCTTTTTGGGACTTAAGCAAATTCCCTTGCTTACCTCGTTTTTACCTTCTTTTTAGGCCTCAAATGGCTTTTATGGCAGTTCATGCTTTGCCTTTGTGATTTCTAATGTCTGCAATTAGATGGATTAGAAATCTTTTGGTGTTGACTGAATCATCCTTTGATCTTGTCATATTCTGCTCTTCTTTGTCCTTCATGGCTTCTGGAATGTTGAAATTGATGCACTGCCCTGTCCATAACTCTCTTGTGCGTACCTATACAAGCAAATAACTGATCTTTAGGATCAGTTGGACAGTTAATACTAACTGTCGATGGTTTGGGCTCTTATTGCATTTAAATAGCATCAGTTTGTCCGATTAGATTTACTCCATTTTGTTTCTAGAGTTCTGTGGCTACTTTCTGTTATTATTTTGCACCCAATCTATGGCTGTATTTGTTATGTCAAATTGGATGTCAATTATTAAATGTCAAGGCTTTTGGGACTGGAGCCAGAAGAGTCTGTCATAGGGTACTGGACCTTGTTTTTATGATCTTAGAATTGATGCCTGCCTGCCTGCATGCATATATTCACCTGATTGCTCTATATAACTCAAAAATTACATACAAGAGCAGTTATTAAGTAAAAAACTCTACTAAACTGTCAATGGAGAGTTTTGTAATTTGGAATTTTCCTCAAATTGCCTGTGTTTAAGAAGTTATGATGAATCTTTTTCTTACTTTATACTTGGAAATTTAAGGTGATCTCCATTAGAACATTTCCAGAAACATTTCCTGGAGAGAAATTTTTTGCCTGCCGAGATAATCAGGACTTACCTTCTAGGGCAATCCTTTGTGGGCGCTGATATATTATGATCTGCTGCTGCAGAAATCACTCGTGGTCTCAAAAAGCTTATTAATGTAGTAGACTTGTCTCAGCTAAGTTTCTTATTTCATCTGTCTGTGCAAATGCAAAATTGCTCCTTGCTTGCGTGCTCCTGTCAATCTTTTTGAGGAGCATATAGGTTACTTTACAGGATAGGTGTATTCTGTTTGTTCCTTATTCTTTACTTTGATGAGCAGGTAACAAAATAGTGCGTTTTTATTTTATTTTATCATTTAGTTCTCTTCTGTCCTGTCATGCAAAAAAAGTTGGATTTTTCAGTTTAGAATTGACCAGAATGAGAGATTCAAACAGTGCAACTAGTCTGGTGAATTTTGGACTTCATCATGTAGTTTCTTGTACATCCTGACTTCTTGTTGCTAACAGGGAAAAGATGATGATGGCTCAGATGATGATGAGGAAGACGATGACGACAATGATGAAGAAGACAGTGATGAGGAAGATGGCCAGTGAACTCTTCTCAGGGCCTGTACTTCTTGAATACTAGTGTCCAGATATGTATAGAGGGGTCTTAAAATCATGCTGAATTTGACAGGGAAGAAGAACGATACATGCATTCTCTTTAATGTTAGGGCACTCTATTGTGCTCCAATATCTGTTATGCACAAGAGTCTACTGGTATTCTTAGTTGAGACTTTGTGGTTCTCTTTCTACCCTTTGGTTTTTCGACCTTTTCTTTGATAGGCTAGCACTATTAAGTCCCTGAACCATCATCGTGGAGGTGATGATGTTATGTCGGCAACTATATTTTACTATACTAGGGAGGAGCGAGAGATTCTGAGATGAATGTAAAGATGTTCGGAAAGCCAAACATTATATGCGCAGAATATTTGGTTCAATATCTGTGTCTGAAAAAATTCTGATGCATGATGGATGATTTGTTGTTGGACACAAGTCTAGTATTTTCTTTTAGTAGGTATAATATTCATGTTCTGTCAAATGTTCTGTCAAATCGTATAGACGTTTTGACATGGATGTACGTAATCGTGAAACAGCAAGGAAAAGATGGTAGGAGTGCTCTTTTAGTGGGTACAATATTCATGTTCTGTCAAATAGTATGGACTTTTTGACATGGATGTATGTCTTTGTGAAACAGCAAGGAAAAGATAACAACCATCAACAGACTCGTGGAGTGCTCTTTGAAGTTAGATAATAATGTTTATGCCTGGTAGCGAACCAACATTCTTGTGCTCTTGTACATACGTAAGTAGGAGTACAAAACAGCTAGCTTAGTTACAGATAACTCAAGAATTCGTTGCCTTTTTTCTTCATCTGTATTACTCAGCATGTCGTATGACATATTTTGCCTGAGGTCAGGCAAGAGGTGAACTGCGCGGTCAAGTCGCGACCCGTAGTGAACTTTGCTTTCATTGACTCGCTTTGTGTTATTAGTAATGACCGATGCATGTTTCTTGATCGTCGTGGACAGAAGGAAATGAGCCCTTAGCTGTATGACGAATGGTATGAAGATAGAATATGATTGAAAGGAAGCAGTTAATGGGACTAGGCCAGATTTTGTATCGCTCTCATCATGAAATTTCCTGGTTGAGGATGAACTCAGCGTGGTTGGGCAAATACACTCCAGTTGGTTTCCGTCGGCTAGTTCTGGCGTATCGAACATTTTTCTGGTTCTGGGGATGAATCCAACGTGGTCGGGTTGATTTTTCGTCGGCTAGTTCTGGCGTATCGAACCGAATTTCAACTTGGCATCATGCAGTCTGCTGGCTTCTTGCGCGAAGCTGTCGTAGACTCATAGCCCAATGCAAGATTATTTAATCAAAGCATGTTATAGGCTGGTCGCCGACCTTTTTGAAATAATTAACGAGTTAAAAAATGCATAATGGGTTTGGACTGATGCAAGTTGGTCTCTCGGCTGGTGATTGTTTAGTACAATCCTAGATGTTACCTCGGGGGGGAGTCTGCTGAAAGACATTATTTTCATGACTTTCATATTTTTACACAAGAGTACGCCATCACTCGTTAAAATAACAGTCGGATCAGACGGAAATGGATGCGATTTCCCGGCTCATTAATGTTGAGAAAGTTTTCCTCGTGAGTAGATAAAAATCACGTGCTCCGACCGTCACAACCCAAATCCTAAAGTAATGGGGGTGACACTGCTGCCCTTACGCAGCCTTAAACCACCCAAAATCCATCTCTCAAAAGCCCCCATGACGATGCTCTCGCTCTAATGACCACTAATTGAGGGACTTGAAAAATATAATAAGAAAAAAGGAATGAGGTACTACGGGCCAGTGAGTAATACATTTATTCAAAACGGATCGAGCAATCACTATGCACATTTAAAACACAAACATAACTCACTTTCACCAAACCCAAAAATTTAACAAACCTTCAAGGCCAAACTATAATCTTTCTTACTTTGTTCAAAGCAAAAATATTCAAGATAATAATTGGCAAACGACCATTGGTCAATATCATAAAACATGTATCAATGGTCTATTCAATTGATTAATCTCATCAAACCACACATCAATGGTCCATTTCATCGACCAAACTTAAATCACATGTCAATGGTCCACTCCATTGACCAAACTCATATCACATGTCAATGGTCCACTCCATTGACCAATTTATTGCTCAACATCAAACCATGGTCACGATATAATACCTGATGACGAGGCGACCAAGATTCCCCATTGGCAAGGTCTCCTTTTATTATTAACCAGTGAATTGGCTCACAAAGATATCCTAAAATAGTATGCGCATACCCACAAGCCCCTCACTAGGCTCACAGCGATATTGAGCATCAATACCATCCACAATCTACAAAGCCAAGTCCATAAATCATTTTATATATCACCAAAAGATTTCGCAACTCAACTTATTCGCCAAAAATACTTTTCATAAAACATCCTCAAATAATTTCAAGACTCTTCTCATAAATCAAATCAAACCAAATCAAATCAAATGCATGTCATAAGACATTTCACAAATCGATATACATAATATTCCATAACCCATGCTCAAAAAGCTTTTCGTAAAAATGTTTCACAAACCTAAAATATATAATATTTCTCAACTTCGTTTCCCAAACAAAATATATCTTCCCACCAAAAAGTTCTCACACTATTTATAAATATCAAAATGTATTAAATGCCCGATCCAATTTTATGCAACAAACATGTTTATTCATAACTCATAAAATGTCAAATCTTTATAATTTTGAAGACATAAGTTTATAAATTCTTAAAAGAAATAGTATCACTCACCTGGAAAAGCCTAAACCAACCTACTATAGTTACTCGAGTCCACGTACTCGAATTCCTAACAAATAACCGAAGAACACTATCAAAAGACTAAGTAAAATGATATTTTTATAAATGATCAATTACACCATGCCTATTCATCGATAAAATGACATCTATGCGCCAACCAACGATTGCCCATAGCAAAAATCTATTGTTGTCCCATTACGCTCTAAAGTTGTTCGGGCCATAATTTCCTCCACATAGGTTCTTTTCAAACAAAGGTACGGTCCATAGAAAGCCATTTCGATATACTACAAAAACCCCGACTCAGCCACCCCAAAAATTCACTGAAAACGGCTGAAATTCAGGCCCGCAAGTTACTATTTGGAACCCCATCAGCGTGCGACGAACTTTGAAATTTTGTTCCAGGCAAACCATAAACCCAAATTGAGATCCGTAAAATTTTATAACTTCACAGCACCTTAAACTATCATTTCTATAAAAATAGGCAATTTAACGACTCAAAAATCAGACTTCACCACATGAATCTCCAAAAATTCCGAATTTTAGTACTAACCTTGAAAAATAATCCGATTAGAAGAAGATAGGCGCGAGCATTTACCGGGCATTGTTGAATTGGATTGGGGAGGCGTCCATGACGAGAATTCCATCTCTTTTCTTCCTTCTTCTTCTTCTTCTTTCCCTTCCTTTCTCTCCACTCCTTGTCTTCTGTCCGAACGTGCTTCTCCTTTTCCTTTTATCTCCTCCCCTCTTTTTTCTCTCTCTCTCTCTTTCCTTCTTTTCCCGAATGTCCTCGGTGCCTCCTTATCCTTCTTCTTCTTTTCTCCTCTTTTCTTCTTTGACTTTTCAACATTTCTTTTCCTTTTATTTTTTTTATTTTTTGTTTTGTTTTTGCTGGGTCCCAAAAATGCCATATCTTACACCGACTCCTACGGTAATCTTCGTTAATTAGAATAAAGTATGACATTTTAAAACTTGAGGAAAACCAATAGCCAGACAAAATGCGAGTATGTGGACTTTTTATAGAAAGCAGTGGTGGTTTAGGACAAGCACTCAAGCAACCACAAGAAGCAGAGACCGAGAGACAAGAACTTGGAATGGCCTCCTCAAGCATCCCAACAGTTGATCTCTCTCCTTTTTTCAACGAGGAAGGCGATGAGCATGGGAGAAGGAAGGCAATAGAGACCATAGCCAAAGCTTGCTCTGAGTATGGCTTCTTCCAAATCATGAACCATGGCATGCCCACTGATCTGATGAATAAAGCCCTCCAACTCTCCAAGGCATTCTTTCAATACCCACCTAAAGAGAAGCTCAAGTCAAGTCCAGGATCAGGCGCTCCACTTCCTGCAGGCTACAGCAAGCAACCCGATCACTCGCCCGACAAGAATGAGTACTTGCTGGTGTTCCCACCAGGGTCAAGCTTCAATGTCTACCCTGAAAATCCACCTGAACTCAGGTAATGCCCAGATCACTGTGAGCCTGCCCTTGTTCTTTTCCCTTTCATTTGCTCTGATCGTAAGTCAAATGCTGATAATTCCTAAAAAAGATGCCCCTTTACTGTTTGACAGGAGAGTGATTGAAGAAGTCTTCTCACACTTGGTTAGAATTGGTTCTCTTTTGGAAAGCATCATAAATGACTGCTTGGGGCTCCCTCCAAATTTCCTTAAAGAGTACAATCATGACCGGAGCTGGGATTTCATCGCAGCCTTACGCTATTTCCCTGCCACAGAAAGAGAGACAAACGGGATCACGGAGCATGAAGATGGGAACTGCATCACCTTCGTGTTCCAGGATGAAGTCGGAGGCCTTGAAGTTCGCAAGGACGGGGAATGGATCCCCGTTGTTCCTGTGGAAGGCAAAATTGTGGTCAATATAGCTGATGTCATTCAGGTAAGTGAAAAGATTCAACCCTTTTCCCCTGTTTCGGCATGAGATCAATATATTGATCATCTATTCCTAGCTCTCGCACTGCATCTTGCGTTCTTTGTTCCATCTTTTCATCATGTCACTCAATAGATGCTATATCTTTGTACTGCATGTCGACGCTGCCTGGTGGGAAAGGTGTTGAGCAACAAAAAGTTCAAGAGTGCCACTCACAGAGTCGTGAGATCGAAAGGAAGAAGCCGTTACTCATTTGCCTTCTTCTATAACTTGCACGGGGACAAATGGGTGGAGCCGCTGCCACAGTTCACTACAGAGATCGGGGAGTCACCCAAGTACAGAGGGTTCCCATACAAGGAGTACCAGCAGCTGAGGATGAGGAACAAGACTCATCCGCCTTCTAGACCGGAAGATGTGATCCATATTACTCATTATGCCATTGAAACTTAGCAAGGATGAAAATTTTTGCGAATGGAATATCTTAATCAAGTAGTTCTTGCATACTATCGTTCAAGATTTGCAAATGGCGTGAACTAATAAAGGGTTGCGATCAAGATGCTTCTTTGCTTCACTTTGTTAGTCCTCCACTGTCATTTCCAGTTCTCACAGTTTCATCTCTCAAGTCAATCTCAGAAACCTCCAGTAAAGGAACAATCTTTGTCCACACCATGTGTATCCACGACCAACGTGCCCAATCTGTAATTCAAGTTACGCAGCTTGAAAGAAGTACAGAACTCATCCATTGTGCCCAGTGAATGGCAGTGGCAATTAAAAATAAAGAGTAGGTACTACACATCTTTAGAAACTGGAATATGTTTTAGTATTCCATCTTCTGACTTTGAGCAACAAGACAAGGAAATTTGGAGAAATGTCGACACCAACATAAACATTGTGCAAAAAATGTTAAAGAATTTAGCTCTCCAACCAAAACAAGGTGTGATGACCTCCTTAGAAGCATCAGAGGTATGATTTCTTCAAGAATTCAAAAGCGAGTTAGCCTTGGCACTTCAATGTATTCTGCTACTTCCCTTTGCTCACCTGTTCCTTGCAGTATGAAGACTTAGAAAATCTTCTACTGATGTACTTACAATTGTCAAAGGCTTAAAATCCTACAAATTTACAGTTCTCCAAAGCCTGTGTGATTTGTTAAATTATTGATCCATTTTCTAGATTTCCTAGATTTTTCTCTAACCTACAATTATCTGCAAATATAGCTGAACATGCAGAGATAATCTGTGTATCATGCAGATTAACGAGGCCTTTGAATTGGCTTGTAGTGCTCAATTCTCATGTACAGAATAAACCTGCTAGCAACATCAAAGTTCCATACGCTTGTAATACCCCAATTCCTATACCTTGTCCCATTGCTGTTGCAATTGCTGCGAAACCCCACATATTTTTTACATCCCAAAATACACATACATGATTCTACAGCAACACGAAATGAAAAGATTGAGTCAGGCCGAACTCAACCTTAACCCAGACATGTCTTGAAAGCCTAATCAGCATCGAAAACTACAATTCGTTCATACTGTTATTGACTCCAAATGTAATAGAATCATAGCAAATAATACATACTTAAGAACCTAATTTTATTACATTCACAACTATTAGTACGACAAATAAACAGAGGAAGATTCCACCCTACTATCTTCCGAAAGACAAAACTGTAGAATATTAGTCCTTGCTGCTGTTTATTAGACTCCTTGCACTCAACAAATTTAAATTGTATACATGAATGAAAGTCCCAACTCCTTTTGTTATATTGGATAATGGCCGCATGATCCTCCTACTGACATATGATCCTAACTCATCCTATGTTAAACTCTACAATCTTTTGCTCCTAAATTTTTTTTCTCTTCAGGAACCATCATCAGTTATGCACGACTGTAAGGATGTGATTGAGAGCAGATTAGACTCATATAGTTGGTTTGGCGAAGAGAAGAGTCGGTTAGGACTAATTAAATTTCTAAACGTTTCAAAGATGAAATGCTGTTAATGGGCCTTAGAGCTTCAATTCGTCTTCCAGAGAATAGCTCAGGGACACAGATTATTCTAAGCTTCGCGTAGTGTGGCCTATAATCGGCCCATACAAGCCCCGTGCCATCTTTAGTAATCTTGACTGGAGACTCCATCCTGTGCCTGTTGGCCAATACTTGGTCACGATCTTGTAGTACTTCCTTGACCAATTCAGGACTAGACACGACAATGCTTAGCTTGGAATTGAGCCAAACCAATGTGACAGGGCTGTGGAGCCATGAGTTCTCTGCGAAGAAGTGAGCCATGGCCAGGCTCGGTTTGATTTGGTGTAAATTGCCTATGATTGGCGAAGGGTAAGGACCTATTGGGAGCTTGGGCTTCCTCCAGTGGCAAAGCTTGATCACCAAGAAGATGGAGTATTGTCTGCATGACTCCTCTTGAGAAAGTATGGTAACCTTCTCGAGAGAAATAATCATGCCCACAATGTAGGACGGCAGCGATTTGTTGCTGGAACACCAGTCTAGTATTTTCTTTTGGAGGGTACAATATTTATGTATTGTCAAATTGTATTACAGATATTTTTGACATTTGCCTTCTGATATCCACACGCATTGTGGATGAACGTGCGCTTGAAACAAGAGGGAAAAGACGGTAGCAAACCATTGACGTTGACTTATGGAGTGCTCTTTCGAGTTATATGATAATGTTTGTGCCTGGTAGGAGAACGACACTTTTGTGCTCTTGTACCTACATAAGTAGGAGTACGTAGCACATAACCAGCATTGAAAACTACAAATGTTTATACTGTTATCGACTCCAAATAACATATACTCCAGACGAACCTAATTTACATTCAGAAAGATTCATTCGAGGAATAAACGGATGAAGATTCCACCATAATATCTTCCAAAAGACAAAACTGTAAATTTATTAGTCATGAACTTCGACCAAACAAAGGAAAAGGTTAAAATGAAGCCATATGGTTATCTTTGATGTAGCCTTGTGAACCATGAGCAAATATGCTTCACACATTCTGTAAGGTATGTTTGAAATCTTTTGAGAAGAGGACATACTAGTAGATGACTCTTCCCAAGTTCTTTCGGAGACTGTAGAGTGATGTAAATCACAGATGTTGTTAAAATATGTCTCGAGTTTAAGCCCAAAGCGAAAAGCTGAATTTTGAAAATAAATTAAATTGAAATATAGGGAGATGGGTACACAAATTAGTCTTCTAGTTGATGTCATATTCTTAAAGATAAAGCTGGTCAACAAACCTTGGAAGTAGTTGACCGAGGCACGTCAGATTCTCGATGGAGTTGGACGAAAAAGGGAAAGTTCAATCTTTTATTTATGTTGACCGAATCTTGGATGATTCAGTTTCTTCATGCACGCAATTCTCTAGTGGTGGAATATAGTATTCTTTTCAAGGCTTGCTCATGGGACTCTCTTTTACCGAAGTATCGTTTGTGATCGAAGGGCCATTTTTTATACTTGAGTGCCGTGGTTTTCTCTGTTTGTGAGAGACGTCCGTAGGCGCTGGGTGCTTGATAGCGGGTCATCGTGTTTCTCGTGCGGCAAAGCTTATTCGTGATTTACATCCAAGAAAGATTGATGTTTGTAGCCGATTAAATCTTCTGGTAAGATTTGCATGTAATGCCTTCGTGAGATTGAGAGATTATTTCTTGAGGAATTTCGGGGCTAAACACTGAGTGCGTTATTGGGTGTAATTGGGGCTTGGGAAACACCGAAAGAGTGTTTAAGTGACTTGAGTGTGTAATCTCCTTGTATCACTTGATCCATAGTGAAATTCGCTACTGCTCTCCCCGTGGACATAGGTCTTTACAACCAAACCACATAAATCTGGTATCCGATTTATTTTCTTTTTTTGTCTATATTATTGTTCAATCGCTCGCCCTATCGTAACAAGTGGTACCAGAGCCAGGCTTGGCTAAGTTGAAGCAAATCGATGGCGACAGAAAAAGTAAAAGTGATAATCGACAGATTTGATGGGAAGGATTTTAGTTTCTGGAAAATGCAAATTGAAGATTATCTTTACCGGATGAAACTGCACTTGCCCTTATCTGGGGAGAAACCAGAGACGATGAAGCAAGCTGATTGGGATATGCTGGATAGACGAGCTATGGGTGTTATTCAGCTGACGTTGGCTCGTAACATCACGTTTAACATCTTGAAGGAGAAGGCCACTACTGATTTGATGCAAGCCTTGTCAGATATGTACGAGAAGCCCTCTACGATTAAAAAAGTCTATTTGATGCGACGTCTATTTAATTTGGAGATGAGTGAAGGTGTGTCAGTTGCAGATCATGTCAATGAATTCAATATGATTGTTAGTCAATTGAGTTCAGTTGAGATTGACTTTGAAGATGAGGTACGTGCTTTGATTCTGTTATCCTCATTGCCTGATAATTGGAATACTACTGTTACTACTGTTAGTAATTCCTCTGGGTCAACAAGTTTGACGTTTGATGGGGTTCGAGATTTGATTTTGAGCGAGGACATCCGTAGAAGAAAATTTGGCGAACCTGTATCTGCTGCTTTAGTAGGTGAAAATAGAGGAAGATCTAGAACACATGTGGGTAACAGTAATACTAATATGAATAGGCGTAGTCAATCTAGGACTGGTGATGTTGTCTGTTGGAGCTATGGCAAGAAGGGGCATCTTAGAAAGAATTGCCTTAAGCTGAAAAATGAGAAGGGTAAAAGAATTATAGTTGATTCTGCAGATAATGTTGCAGCTGTAGCAGATAATGCCGATTATGTATTGTCTATCACTAATGATTCATCGTTTGATGGATGGATTATGGATTCTGGATTCTGGTTGTTCTTTTCATGTCACACCAAATAGAAACTGGTTTATCACTTATTAGTGCACGGTAGTGGTGAAGTCCAATTAGGGAACAACAATAAGTGCGATGTTATGAGTGTTGGTGATATTAAAATCAGAATGCATGATGGCATTGTGAGGACATTGACTGGAGTGAGACACGTTCCAGAATTGAAAAAGAACTTAATTTCCTTAGGTGCCCTAGATTCAGTTGGTTGCAGGTATTATTCAAAATGTGGAGTTTTGAAAATTGTTCGAGGTGCCCTGGTGATAATGAAAGGAATCAAGCACGAAGGCCTGTATAAACTTCAAGGTGAGATAGCAACATGTTTCGACCAGAGACGTTGAATGCATATGTTCGAGAGTCTATTAACTGATCGAGGAAGACATGGGTGTTTGTGCTAATGCACAAGTTTGATGCTGGTGTCAGGATCACGCGGTTGAGAGCTTTGATTGAGATGGAGATTGGTAAGTCGATCAAGCATGTGCGGACTGACAATAGCATGGAGTTCTGCTCGGAGTTGGCAAATAAATTCTGCATGAAAGAGGACATAGTGAAACATCGCACTAGTGCCAGTAAATCACAACAATTTGCAGAATTACTAGAGACGGCCCAAAAAAAAAAAAAAATGATCTATAGTGCTGGTATTGCTAGGAGAATCCTAGCTGATGTGCTTAGTACGATAAGTTGTCTGGTGAATAGATCCCCATCAACTGCTATTGAATGGCGGACTCCCGAAGAAGTGTGGTCAGGTAACGTTGCTGGTTATTCTATTATTAGAATGTTTAGTTGCCCGTGTTATTTTTGAGTGAATGATGTTAAGCTTAATTGGAGGGCAAGGTGCATATTCCATGGCTATGCACAAGGTGAGTGGGGTGATTGGTTGTGGTGCCCAGATATAAATTCACATGTTAACAGCAGAGAAGTTACCCTTGATGAGTCTTCAATACTTCTGGCTAGGAGTGTTTGTGGCAGTGTTAATACGGATTTGGACGGTGTTCAGCTTGAGGTAGAGTTGCGACTAGAAACTCCTAAGGTAGCGTAAATGGGTACTAGCAAAGTAATCGACATAGATGGTGCTTGTAGCGAGGTGGAGCCTATAGAGCCAATGGTTGCTGTAACTGCTGAAATTAACAATGTACGTATTCGATCTCCTGATAGATATGGATGCAACAATGGTTTTGCTTTATCTACGGTTGAGGAGGTTGCATCGGAAAATCCTTGCGGAGCAATTAAAGGTGCATGTGGAGTTGGTATTTTGATGAGGTCCTCGATTATGGAGAAGTTCAAGCGAAGCTTGGACTTGGATAATATCTATGGCGGTTGAGCCCATCGGGGGCTATGGGAAAGTAGTAGTAGAGTTTGAATTTTTTGCGAAGCGATTGCGACTTGACTCAAAACCCGAGCCAATGTGGAGATTGTTAAAATATGTCTCGAGTTTAAGCCCGAAGCTAAAAATTGAATTTTGAAAATAAATTAAATTGAAATAAAGGGAGATGGGTGCACGAATTAGTCTTCTGGTTGACGTCATATTCTTAAAGATAAAGCTGGTCAACAAACCTTGGAAGTATTTGACCGAGGCACGTCAGATTCTCAATGGAGTTGGACGAAAAAGGGAAAGTCCAATCTTTTATTTATGTTGACCGAATCTTGGATGATTCGGTTTCTTCATGCATGCAATTCTCTGGCGATGGAATATAGTATTCTTTTCAAGGCTTGCTCATGGGACTCTCTTTTACCGAAGCATCATTTGTGATCGAAGGGCCGTTTTTTATACTTGAGTGCCGTGGTTTTCTCTGTTTGTGAGAGACGTCCGTAGGCACTGGGTGCTTGATAGTGGGTCATCGTGTTTCTCGTGCGGCAAAGCTTATTCGTGATTTACATCTAAGAAAGATTGATGTTTGTAGCCGATTAAATCTTCTGGTAAGATTTGTGTGTAATTCCTTCGTGAGATTGAGAGATTATTTCTTGAGGAATTTCGGGGCTAAACACTGAGTGCATTATTAGGTGTAATTGGGGCTTGGGAAACACCGAGAGAGTATTTGAGTGACTCGAGTGTGTAATCTCCTTGTATCGCTTAATCCATAGTGAAATTCGCTGCTGCTCTCCTCGTTGACGTATGTCTTTACGACCGAACCACGCAAATCTGATGTTCGATTTATTTTCTTCTTTTGTCTATGTTATTGTTCGATCGCTCGCCCTATCGCAACGGATGTGATGCCTATATTTATGTGCATTAACATCTAGTCAAGCCAAATTTATATTTTACCATGCTTTTGTCAAGAAAACTTCTTACAATGATTTGAAGATGGCAGAATAATCAAAGGCTACTAATGTGTGTATTTAAATGTGTAGAATAACTTATGTTCACACAAGCTATATGTAGGTGGTATCGACAACATGACATCTAAAGCATGGAAAGGTGCTGGTTTTATAGAGGGAGAACAAGCTATCGGATGGGAAATGTGAATGATTTTGGTGTCGCACAACTATCCCCCAGTGTTGGTCCTGTTGGAATCCGCATACAACCCCAATCATATCAGAACGCTTTTTTTCCATTTTTGTGAAAGTGGAAATGATGTCAAACAAACAGCGGAAGTAGAGAGTCACACTTAGGGAAAAGGCCTTTAATGCTCGCAGACCAAAATTCTGAGTGCATAGAAAATGACTCTAATGGTCATATTAACGTCCCTTTGCCTGAGAAAGCTTCTGACAGATACGTTGAAGCTTAACAGATCAGAGGGTGCTGTGACGATCAGCAAAGTTTAAGAACTCTTTCTTTCCCAAGTTCAAATTAAATGGGCTGTGAACATTAATTCTAGAGTCTAAGCTATTCTAGATCAGTACTTCAACCGAAAAAATATACTTAGGCTGACCTCGACCTCTAGCCAGATATGCCTTAGAAGCCTAGCCATCATTGAAACCTACAGTTAGTTTATACTATTATTGAATCCAAATCTAATGGAATTGTATAACACAAGTATATACATCACTGGGAGAATCCAATTGTATTACATTCATAAATATTAGTACAGGGAATAGACGGAAGAAGATTCCACCATACTATCTGCCAAAAGACGAAGATGCAAGTGTCTTGGTCATGAAGTGCAAACCAAACCAAGGAAAGGGACAAAGATGCAAGTGTCTTGGTCATGAAGTCCAGAATTTCTTTTAGTGGGTATAATATTCATGTTTTGTCAAATAGTATAGACGTTTTGACATGGATGTATGTAATTGTGAAATAGTAAGGAAAAGATGGTAGGAGTACTCTGACAATATTCATGTTCTGTAAAATAGTGTTGACATTTTGACATAGATGTACGTATTTGTGAAACAGCAAGGAAAAGATGACAAAACCGTTGACAGACTTGTGGAGTGCTTTTTGAAGTTAGATGATAATGTTTATGCCTACTAGCGAACCAACATCCTTGTGCTCTTGTACATACGTAAGTAGGAGTATAAAACAGCTAGCTTAGTTATAGATAACTCAAGAATTCGTTACTTTTTTTCTTCATCTGTATTACTTAGCAGTTCGTGTCACACCCCGAACCTTGAGCGCGCGCGCATCCTTCGGCGGTTGACTAAAATTTGTGACATTCCCAAGACCTGTCGCCGACCCATTCATTTTATGCACATGCGGAAGCGAATCAAACAGACACCCTGACAACAATCAAATATGGGATAGAAAAGCAGGACACCTAATTTTCACCAAACACACTTTATATTCATATAGGTTTATAACCCACCCCGTAGTGGACGAGTTGATTCGCACTTTGACCCCTCATCCGGGAGGGTAGAGGTTCGAAACTTCTCACCCCTATTGTGCGACTTAAGTGAGGTACTGTGAGAGGTGGGCCCCCGCGCTAGTGCCCCCGGGTTTCTGTACGGCGGTTCTCGGGTCATTAAAATATATATATATATATGTTTATATACAGGAGTCTATAACCAAAAAGGAGGCTACTAAGCCAACTTTACCCCGTACCCTATCTACTCGGGATATGGGTCTACTACAATATCGTATGGGATGTCGATATCCAACGGGTCAGTTACCTCTACTCCGGGCCCTTCAACCTCAGGCCTCGAGTTTGCCGCGATATCTTCCAGAATATCGTTATCAAACATAGGTCGAGTACCTCCTCATACTCAGTATCGATGGTAGGTCCATCAAAACCATCCAATGGGCCCTCTTGAACCCCGTTAGGCCCGTTATAGAACCATGCTTTGAAGTGATGAAGTACCAAGTAAGGTAGGCCATCATCGACCCAAAGAGTGGTCACCACAAGCTCACAGGTCCAAGGGGTCCCGTGGATGGGGAGAAGGGTAGTCTCGGTCTCCGCCTCCCGTGGCGTACCTCCATCTAAAGACCTGAAAAATTTTAAACCACGACGGGGTGAGACAAAGTCTCAGCGAGTCAACACCCTAAACCCCAATTAGGACGAGAATTCACCTAGAGGAGGCCTAAACATGCACCATATAGGACTTACCTTGCCTCAGCACCTCCCTGCATATTAGTACATCTCATATGTCATATGCATACAATAAATGTATTCAATAACTTGAACACCTCATATCATTCATCAAGTATTCGCATGGGTCCCGATTATAAGGTCAAATCGTTATGACACGTCCAATTTCATGCCACACAATTTTGTCCCATAATCAAGCACAACTATCTCAATCACTCAAGCGTGTTCCAATTGTTTACGACCCAACGGCCACGGCCAACTCAACAGTCGGCGATCATTCGGCATAACCGGGCGTCGTCCCGCTTCGTCGAGTATGGCAACGTCTACATCTAGACGGCATTCCTGAAGGAGCATCGGCCTAGCCTCCACTGCGATCGGCATCCATTGTCAAGGGCATCCGAACTTAATTAGGCATCGCCTCCCCGACTTTCATCGGGTGATGGGTTCCGATAGCGATCACACACACATCTATACTCAGCCAAGAACATCGTGCTTTACACTCAAATACTTCCATTTTAAATAATGGACTTTGCCAATTTTCTTCGTATTAAAAATACCCAGTAAAATAAGTGTGCGTGGTCACACCTTTAAATTGAACCATAAAATGCGGTACACTCCCATTTAAAAATTCCACGATTTTATATAGTACATAAAATATTTTCGACGTCAAAAACCGACATTCGGTATTTTTCTAATTAAATACCATAAAATCGTATTTTTGCAATAATAATCAAAAATCATCACCAAGCACTCAATTGCATAATTTAGCAATCAATTTCACAAATAAACTCAACCACGACGATCGGCGTAAAATTCTGGTAATCGGCTATCCCAACCCAATTTACGTTAATTATAATCAATTAAATAAATTGTGATCAATTAAATAAATTGCAAATTATTTAAACTAAATCACTTAATTAATTTAAATAATCTAACTGAACTAATCTAATTGAACTAATTAAACTAATCTAGTTAGGCTAATTACCTTAATCTAATTAAACTAACTAAATAGCCTAACTAACCACCTAACTAACTATTCCTAACTAATTTAGTTATACTAACTAACTAACCCCTAATCCTTAATTAGCATAAACTGATCAAGTGCAATTAACTTGCTAATCCAAGATTAGGGCGTTAACTCACTAGATTAGCGAGGCGACTGGCTCACAGCAACGGCGGCACGAAGGCAACCAATACCCAAGCCTACGGCGTCTCCAATGGAGGACTAAAAGACGCTTAAAACGGCCCAACAAGCTCACGGCTTGTTGTTGGAAGTCGGTTCTACTTGAGCTGGTCGAGTGGTGCTGGGCTGGACGGTGTGGCTGGCTGAGGTGGAGGAGTGGTGGATGGGCGGCTGGAGGCAGCGACGGCGGAACCAAGCAGACGAGTGGTTAGCTCGAGCGAGCAGGTGACCTAGTTGTGGGGTCGGGACAGCGGCGGCGTGGGGGATAGTTAAGGCGGTTTGGCATCAGGGCTAGGCTGGACGGACAGGGCGGTGTAGTCACAAAGGAGGAGGCTTGAGGGTGGTAGCTAGCAAAGGGGTTCAGTGTAAAGGGTGGCAGCAACAACAATGGGAGAAGATGAAGATTTAAGGAAGAAGCAAGAAGAAGAAGAAGAAGAAGAAGAAGCTGTAGCAAGGGGAGGGGGTTCTATCGCATGAAGGGAGAGGGGAGAGGGGACAAAGGGTCATGCAAGTCCATGCAAGAGCCAACGAGCTTTCAAGGCAAATATCTTTCACTTGAGTGTTTTCCCCTAAAGTCTTCTGCCCATGAAGTCTTGGCAGCCTCCAATGGGTGATTTTTCTTTCAATTCTTCACACAACAATGCATTTGGGTGTTCCAAAAATCCAACTAGAGCTGCCATACGAATTTCCCTTTTATTCTCCACAAATTAAATTAATTTGGCAGCCTAAAATTCCTCTAATTCAACCCACAAAGTCCAAGCATCAACCAACGGCCAATTTTCCCTCATTCCCTTCACTAAACAAATCAATTTGGTGGCCAATTTTCTCCTTGAGGATGTCCATACGAATTTCCCCTAATTCTTTTTGCCAATTTTGATTTTCCGCAAAAATTCCCGACTCGATAGAATTTCTTCAAAAGATGAGATGAGATCCTAAAAATAAATTGTAATATGCTCGAATGTTCGATTCCCGAAACCGAGTTCAATTTCGTGGTTAAAATCGACTGGATGCGATTTTAGTACGACCCAACCTATCGGGTAGCTTTTAGGAATTTTAGTGTGTTTGACCCGTGATTGATAATTTTCAATCCACGTTTGTGCATCTCCGACTCGTAGGCGACTCTCGCTTGTCGTAAAAATCGCAAGGTTTCAATTACGGGCATCGAGTATAAAATCGATTGAAAATTGGGTTAGTGATGTTCGACACAAATTTTGCGATCAAGTGGAATCACCCACCATTCAATTGCGCGTTTCCGTCGAATCAACTTATATTCAATCACTAATCGATTATAATGGTGCCGTATTGACCCTTGCCGATTATCACGGTCAAGCAATCGATCTCCGATCGAATTCTCAAGTCTATTGCGTTTATATCCCTTAACGGTTTCACATAATAGGTTAGTTAACTCGTGAGTGATTAGCTCAGAGAAAAAGGACCATAGGCACGTCGACAAAAAGTCAATTTTGTATTATCGAGATGGGGTCGAAATTCAGGATGTCACAGTTCGTATGACATATTTTGCCCGAGGTCAGGCAAGAGGCGAACTGCGTGGTCAAGTTGCGACCCATAGTGAACTTTGCTTTCATTGACTTGCTTTGTGTTATTACTAATGACTAATGCATGTTTCTTGATCGTCGTGGACAAAAGGAAATGAGCCCTTAGCTGTATGATGAATGGTATGAAGATAGAATATGATCAAAAAGAAGCAATTAATGGGACTGGGCCAGATTTTCTATTGCTCTCATCATGAAATTTACTAGTTCTGAGGATGAGCTCAACGTGGTTGGGCAAATACACTACAGTCGGTTTCCGTCGGCTAGTTCTGGCGCATCAAACATCTTTATGGTCCGAGGATGAATCCAACGTGGTCAGGTAAATACACTCCACTTGATTTTTCGTTGGCTAGTTCTGACACACTATGAAGCACCGAAGAGTGTCCAAGAGCTTTCGTGTCATGTCGGACACTTCGACACGTGTCCGACACTCTCCGACACTCGGTTAATACGTATCGGAAAATTTGACACCTGATCAACTTTTCCGACACTCTACGACACTCGAGTTGGAATTCTGACATACGAGTTTCCAACACATGATTCTGATTTCGAATCAATTTTGAAAATTCAATAAATGAGATGTCAAAATATATATGTGTGAAAAAATAAAACACAATAATAAAAATAATAAATGGAGAAAGAAGAAAAACTTAGTCTTCTTTTATTTTCTGACTCCCACTTCCCGTGATACACAATTCACCCCTTAAGTGTTTTTTTCTTCTTTTCCAACATATCTAACATGTAAGTCAGAATATGGATCGCTTGTTTTTCTCCAAGTTTTATGAATTATTGAAATAAAGTTGAATTTGTCAAATTGAAATAATGAATGATATTAATAAATGACAGATTAATGTTTTCAACGTAAATTCATTCTAGGCTTATTTATTTATTTATTTATTTATTTATTTATTTATTTATTTATGAATTTGATTCAAAATAATTTGATTGAAATAATTATAAAAACGATAATTTATAAAAATATATTTAATATACAATGTGTCCCAACGTGTCGGAATTTTTTGTTTTTTTAGAAATGACGTGTTAACATGTCGTGTCGCGTGTTGTGTCAGTGTCGGTGCTACTTAGCTAACACATTGACCTAAATTTCAACTTCGCATCATGCAGTCTACTGGCTTCTTGTGCGAAGCTGTCATAGACTCATAGCCCACTGCAAGATTATTTAATCAAAGCATGTGATAGGCTGGTCTATTGACTCTTTTGAAATAATTAACGAGTTAAAAAATGCACAATGGGTTTGGTCTGATGCAAGATCTCTTGGCTGGTGATTGTTTAGTACATTCTAGATGTTACCCTGGGGGGAATCTGCTGAAAGACACTTTATTTTCATGACGTTCATTTTTTTACACAAGAATATGCCATCACCCATTAAAACAACAGTCCGATCAGACGGAAATGAATGTGATTTCCCCGAGTTTTCCTCGTGACCAGATACAAATGACGTGCTCCGACTCCTACGGTAGTTTTCTTCAATTAGAATAAAGTATGACATTTTAAAACTTGAGGAAAGCCAATAGCAAGACAAAGTATGTTACTTTTTATAGAAAGCAGTGGTGGTTTAGGACAAGCACTCAAGCAACCACAGGACGCAGAGACCGAGAGACGAGAACTTGGAATGGCCTCCTCAAGCATCCCAACAGTTGATCTCTCTCCTTTCTTCAACAAGGAAGGCGATGAGCATGGGAGAAGGAAGGCAATAGAGACCATAGCCAAAGCTTGCTCTGAGTATGGCTTCTTCCAAATCATGAACCATGGCATGCCCACTGATCTGATGAATAAAGCCCTCCAACTCTCCAAGGCATTCTTTCAATACCCACCTAAAGAGAAGCTCAAGTCAAGTCCAGGATCAGGCGCTCCACTTCCTGCAGGCTACAGCAAGCAACCCGATCACTCGCCGGACAAGTTTGAGTACTTGGTGGCGTTGCCACCAGGGTCAAGCTTCAATGTCTACCCTGAAAATCCACCTGAACTCAGGTAATGCCCAGATCACTGTGAGCCTGCCCTTGTTCTTTTCCCTTTCATTTGCTCTGATCGTAAGTCAAATGCTGATAATTCCTAAAAAAGATGCCCTTTTACTCTCTGACAGGAGTGTCATTGAAGAAGTCTTTTCACACTTGGTTAGAATTGGTTCTCTTTTGGAAAGTATCATAAATGACTGCTTGGGGCTCCCTCCAAATTTCCTAAAAGAGTACAATCATGACCGGAGCTGGGATTTCATCGCGGCGTTACGCTATTTCCCTGCCACAGAAAGAGAGACAAACGGGATCACGGAGCATGAAGATGGGAACTGCATCACCTTCGTGTTCCAGGATGAAGTCGGAGGCCTTGAAGTTCGCAAGGACGGGGAATGGATCCCCGTTGTTCCTGCGGAAGGCAAAATTGTAGTCAATATAGCTGATGTCATTCAGGTAAGTGAAAAGATTCAACTCTTTTCCCCTGTTTCGGCTTGAGATCAACATATTGATCATCTATTCCTAGCTCTTGCACTGCATCTTGCGTTCTTTGTTCCATCTTTTCATCATGTCACTCAATAGATGCTATATCTTTGTACTGCATGTCGACGCTGCCTGGTGGAAAAGGTGTTGAGCAACAAAAAGTTCAAGAGTGCCACTCACAGAGTCGTGAGATCGAAAGGAAGAAGCCGTTACTCATTTGCCTTCTTCTATAACTTGCACGGGGACAAATGGGTGGAGCCGCTGCCACAGTTCACTACAGAGATCGGGGAGTCACCCAAGTACAGAGGGTTCCTATACAAGGAGTACCAGCAGCTGAGGGTGAGAAACAAGACTCATCCGCCTTCTAGACCGGAAGATGTGATCCATATTACTCATTATGCCATTGAAACTTAGCAAGGATGAAAATTTTTCCAACTGGAATGTCTTAATCAAGTAGTTCTGGCGTTCTATCTTCAAGATCTGCAAATGGTGTGAACTAAATAAGGGTTTCGATCAAGGTGCTTCTTTGCTTCACTTTGTTAGTCCTCCACTGTCATTTCCAGTTCTTACAGTTTCATCTCTCAAGTTAATCTCAGAAACCTCCAGTAAAGGAACAATCTTTGTCCTCACCATGTGTATTTACGACCAACTTGCCCAATCTGTAATTCAAGTTACGCAGCTTGAAAGAAGTACAGAACTCATCCATTGTGCCCAGTGAATGGCAGTGGCAATTAACAAATAAAGAGTAGGTACTACGCATCTTTAGAAATTGGAATATGTTTTAGTGTTCCATCTTCTGACTTTGAGCAACAAGACAAGGAAATTTGGAGAAATGTCCACACCAACATAAACATTGTGGGAACAATGCTAAAGAATTTAGCTCTTCAACCAAAACAAGATGTGCTGACCTTCTTAGAAGCATTAGATGTATGATTCCTTTAAGAATTCAAAAGTGAGTTAGCCTTGGCACTTCAATGTATTCTGCTAATTCCCTTTCCTCATCCATTCCTTGCAGTATGAAGACTTAGAAAAGCTTCTACTGATGTACTTACAATTGCCAAGTGACGCAGATTTACAGTTCTCCAAAGAGTGTGTGATTTGTTATATTATTGATCCATGTTCTAGATTTCTAAGATTTTTCTCTAAACTACAATTTTCTGCAAATATATATGAGCATGCAGAGATAATCTGTGTATCATGCAGGTTAACGAGGCCTTTGAATTGACTTGTAGTGCTCCATTCTCATGTACAGAAGAAACCTACTAGCAACATCAAAGTTCCATACGCGTGTAATACCCCAATTCCTATACCTTGTCCCATTGCTGTTGCAATTGCTGCGAAACCCCACATATTTTTTACATCCCAAAATACACATACTAACATGATTATACAGCAACACGAAATGAAAAGATGGAGTCAGGCCACACTCAACCTTGACCCAGACATGTCTAGAAAGCCTAATCAGCATCAAAAACTACAATTGGTTCACTGTTATTAACTCCAAATGTAATGGAATCATAGCAAAGAATACGTACTTAAGAACCTGATTTTAGTACATTCACAACTTTTAATATGATGAATAAACAGAGGAATATTACACCCTACTATCTTCCAATAGACAAAACTGTAGAATATTAGTCCTTGCTGCTGTTTATTAGACTCCTTGCACTCAACAAATTTAAATTGTAAAGTGAAAGTTTCAACTCCTTTTGTTATATTGGATAATGGCCGCATGATCCTCATACTGACACATGATGCTAACTCATCCTATGTTAAACTCTGCAATCTTTTGCTCCTCAATTTTTTTCTCTTCAGGAACCGTCTAATCAGTTATGCACGACTGTATTTGTTTCAGTCTATTCAAAAGTAAGGATGTGATTGAGAGCAGATTAGATTCGTATAGTTGGTTTGGCGAAGAGAAGAGTCAGTTAGGACTTATTAAATTTCTAAACGTTTCAAAGATGAAATGCTGTTAATGGCCCTTAGAGTTTCCATTCGTCTTCCACAGAATAGCTCAGGGACACAGATTATTCTAAGCTTCACGTAGTGTGGCCTATAATCGGCCCATACAAGCCCCATGCCATCTTTAGTAATCTCGACTGGGGACTCCATCCTGTGCCTGTTGGCCAATACTTGGTCATGATCTTGGAGGACTTCCTTGACCAATTCAGGACTAGACACGACGATGCTCAGCTTGGAACCGAGCCAAACCAATATGACAGGGCTGTGAAGCCATGACTACTCTGCGAAGAAGTGAGCCATGGCCAGGCTCGGTTTGATTTGGTGTAAATTGCCTATGAGTGGCGAAGGGTAAGGACCTGTTGGGAGCTTGGGCTTCCTCCAGTGGCAAAGCTTGATCACCAAGAAGATGGAGATGATTAGAATGAAGGGTTCATATGAATCCATTCTCAGAAGGAAGAGGGCGTATTATCTGCATGACTCCTCTTGAGAAAGCATGGTAACCTTCTCAAGAGCAATAATCATGCCCACAATGTAGGCCGGCAGTGATTTGTTGTCGGAACACAAGTCTATTATTTTCTTTGGTAGGGTACAATATTTATGTATTGCCAAATAGTATGGCATTATTGATGCTTTTGACATTTGCCTTCTGATATCCACACGCATTGTGGATGAACGTCTGTTTGAAACAACAGGGAAAAGATGGAAGCCAACCTTCGATGTTTACTTATGGTGTGACAGCCCGAATTTTTAGATTTTATTTTCGATTAAATAAATCGGGCCTTTCATCGATGCGCCGATAATGCTATTCTCTGAGCCGATCACTCACGAGATAACTAGACTATCCGGAGAAGCAATTAAGGAATCTAAATGCAATGGACTTGAGAATTCGACCAAGAACCGACTATTCGACCATGTTAATCTGCAATGGTCATTACGACACTGTTAGAATCGATCAGAGATCAGAGATAGGTCGATTCGACTGAGATATGTGATTAAAGTGTGGGTGATTCCAGCTGATTGCAAAATTCTCATCGATCAACACTAAATTGATTTTCTGACATTTTGGGTACCCTGTGTCTGTAATTGAAACCTCGAGATTTTCACGACAACTGAAAGTCGTCAATGTGTTGGAGATGTACGTTGTGACTCGAAATAAATCGATCACGGGTCAATTGCACCAAAAATTCCTAAAAGTTACCCGGTAGACTAGGTCATGTTAAAAGCGCGCCGGAGTGAAATTAACCATGAATTTGAACCCGATTTCAGAAATTGAAAGTTTTGTGGTGTCACGAGCTATATTAGGAATGTCGACTCATCCTCCGAAAAATTTTCAGAAATTCCGAGATTTTTACGGAAAATTGATTGGGACGTCGCGGAAATTAGCAGAAATTCAAATGGGCTAAATCGATGGAAATTTGGACTTCCAAGCCGAGCCTTTGAGTGTCGGGGATTTATAGAAAATTGTTCGGGATTTCCCTTCACCAAAATTGGACCTCAATTTGGGAAATTTCATGAAGAAATTAGAGCCAAAATTCAAGGAAATTCGGAATTGGATTTTGGGGCAACAAAATTGGCTTCAATTTAGTTATTTAGTGGGAAATTATTATTGGAAATTAATAGGAGACATGGCATTCAATGGAAGGGCTAAGCATGAAGACTTTCAAGGCTAAGTCATGATGATCTTTGATAATTCTTGTGGACATTTCTTCCTTTGCTCCTGCCGATCGTCCCATTCTGCCGTCTTCTTCCGCACGCTCGAGCATTTCTGTTTTTCTTTCGTTCTGACCGTCGAAGCTTCAGCGTCCACCGAAATCACTCAACAAACGGCCGCCCCTCTCCACTGATATTTGTTTCCTCTGGTCAAACTTTCAAGTTCACCAAGGCTTTTGTTGACCCAACTTCATTTCCTTCCATTTCGCTGCCGCATGCCTTCACAGCATCCATCCATCCATCGCATCATCATCATCAACCATCGTCTCACGCCCATCTTCACCGAATTTCCGGCTTGCGGCCACATGTCCATGTGCTGGCTCTGCCATCCACGCGTCTTCCTCGATCAGCATACCTGCAAGTGAAACTCCTTGTTGACCCCGCAAATCCACGATCCATCCCTGCAGCAACGTGCGAAGCCAGCAGCTGCTTCATCCGTTTCTTCTCCTGCGCGTGTCTTCGGGCCAGTCGCGCGTCTTCAGCCCACGATCAGCCAGCGAGCCCGTTGTTCCATCACAGCCCATCTTGTGGAGTTGAAGTTAGCCCAGGAAACTCCAGCATCTTGGGCCATTCCTTCAGCCCAGTGAAGCCCGCAAGCTTCAGCCCATCCAACCTGTCTTCAGCCTTGCGAATTGAGGCCCAATCCCAGCTCACTTGAAGTCAGCCCAAGAAACCAACGAAGCCCATTTAGTTCAGCCCAATTCAGCAGCCCAAGCCCGTGAGGTCAACCCGATTCAAGCCCAGCCCGTTTCAAAAAACAAATCTCAGATTTGGGCTGAGATTTGTTGGGCCCGTTCTAGGCCAAGTCCGAGCTCTGTTGACGCCACCGAAAATTCAAGTTTTGGCCGCCGTCACGCCATCGTCACGGTGAACCGATTTCCGCAATAAACCGGTGAGTTTATATTCTAAACTCTTCTTAGTAGGTTAATGATGTTTAAGGGGTGTTAGTTTAATTTAATTAGGAATTAGGTGGTTAGTTAAATTAAATTAGAAATTTAATTATTTAATTGAGCATGTTAGGTGGTTAGCATGGTTTAGCTAAGGCATAAATAAATTGTATTATTTATCTAGAAGGGTTCGGGAATTTTCCTGGTCCGTATTAGTATTTAATTTAATAATTTTGGTCTAGGTTAGTATTTTTAGAAATTAAATTGAATTAATTAATTAATTTTCGAAATTAATTAATTATTAATTATTTTTCCGGAAATTAGGCCAAGATAGCTTATGACCGGAATTTCATGCTAATTGTAATGGTGTGGTTAAATTTTGCAATTGAGTGATAAATTTTGCAAATTGAGTGTTGATTGGATTTTCGGTATTTAATTCCAAAATTTGTGAAATATTGGTATTTTAATTGGAAAATAGGGTGTTGACACCAAAAGTGGTCTTTGAGTACCAAATCAGCTTAGGTGAGCAATACATATCTATAACAGCTTCGGGGAGCATTAATACGATTATAGATCTCTAGCAGCTTCAGTGAGCAATGACAAGCAATAATGCTTTAGCAGCCTCAGTGAGCACTTTAGATATTAGCTTAAGCAAGCATTATAGTTATTTAGCAGCAGCTTCAGTGAGCAATAATTGATCTAGCAGCTTCGGTGAGCAAAGTTTAGACATCAGCTTTGGGAAGCAATGATATATGAATATATCTATTTCAGCTTAGGCAAGCAATGTCCGAATCGATAAAGTTTTTGGATGGTATCAATGACATGGAGTCGAATGAGTCGACTGATTGATGGTTGAATTGAATAGGATTGAATTGAATCGTTTAGTCAAGTATTTGATTGTACTAACCTGCAGGGTGGAACTGAGGCGAGGTAAGTCCTCTATATTAAATGCGTGATTGTGTGGTTAGAGTGCCCCTGGGCGTATTTCCCTCCTAATCGGGGTTTAAAATATGGACTTATTGAGACATTATCTCACTGATTATTGAATAACCATTTGCAGGTCCTTAGAAGGTGGTCGTGAAGGACCAAGGCCCCGAAGTCTGAGGAGGTGGAGTATGGAGGATCGACGGATGTGTCCTATTAGTATGTCGTAGGACAGCCTCTTTTGAGAGTCGACCTTTTTGTAGGTTTTTGACTAAACTCGTTTTGTACCTGAATCTCGTTGTTTATAAAAATGTGCTTTTGTGAATTAATGTCCTGCTTTTCTATCCCGAGATGGTTATTGTCAGGGGATATTTATTCGCTTCCACATGTGCAATAAAATGAAAGGGTTGGCGACTCGGCCTGGGAAGTCGCAAATTAAATCGACCAGAGAGGGATGGGCACACGCTCAGGATTCGAGGCATGACATATGGAGTGCTCTTTCGAGCTATATGAGAATGTTTGTGCCGGTGAGAGAACGACATTCTTGTGCTCTTGTACCTACATTAGTAGGAGTACATAGCACCTAACTAGCATTGAAAACTACAATTTGTTTATACTGTTATTGACTCCAAATCTAGTGGAGTAATATAAAAACATATACTCCAAACGAACCTAAGTTACATTTAGAAAGATTCATTTGAGGAATAAACGGGTGACGGATGAAGATTCCACCATACTATCTTCCAAAAGACAAAACTGTAAATGTATTAGTCATGAGATCCAACCAAACAAAGTAAAAGGATAAAAGAAGCCAAATGGGTGGTCTTTCATGTGTGGCCCGATGAAGCATGAGCAAATATGCTTCAACCGACACATTCTGTCAGCTATCTTTGAAATCTTTTGAGAAGAGGACATTCTTGCATGACTTCCCAAGTTCTTTCCGGTCATGTGGATACCGTAGCAAGATATAAACCATAGATGTGACACCCATATTTTATGGGCATTAACATCTAGTATAATTTTACCATGCTTTTGTCCAGGTAAATTCTTATAATGTTTTGAAGATGACAAAATGATAAATAAATAAATAAAAGGTTACAAAGTATTTGAATGTGAGGAAAAACTTCTCTATAGACAGGCTGTATGCAGGTGGTGTCGACAATACTACGTCTAACGCATGGAAAGGCTTTGGCTTTATAGAAGGAGAACAAGCTATTGGATGTGAAATATGTGTAATTTTGGAAAAACCTTTGTAAAGAAAAACAAGCAATAAAGGACGGTTTGTTAAAACTTGAATGGACCAATAAAACGTAGGCAACTTAAAGAGCACATGACGTCAATTTGCTTGCAAGGACCCGGTTGTAGAAGGTGAACAGACCATACAGCGAAAACTAGTGAGGAGTCCAGAAGAACCATGCTGCAGAAGCTAGCTGGTGGACGTACGAGCCTCTACAATCCTGGTGGGAAGACCCAAATCGTTATCAATTTGAACTGGACTCAAACTGGTGTCTCAAAACTGTCTTTGTCGGAGTCCGCATAAAACAACCCCAAGTATATCATCACAGTTTTTTCCATTTTCTTGAAAGGGGAAAAGATGTCATACAAACTGTGGAAGCAGAGAGTTTTACTTTGGAAAAAAGCCTTTTATGCTCGCGAACTGAAGCTCTGAGTGCGTAGACAGTAGCTCTAATGGTCAGATTGATGACTCTTTGATTGTGAAAGCTTCTTACATATACCTTCGAAGCTTAACAGATCAAAGTGGCTATGAAGATATCTTTCTATCTCAAGTTCAAATTAAGTGGGCTGTGAACATATGGAGTCTAAGCTTTTTCAGAAAATTGATCAATTCTTCAACCAAAAAGATGGACTTAGACCAAACTTGACCTCCGCCCAGATATGCCTTGAAAGCCTAACCTTCATTGAAACCTATAGTTAGTTTATATTGTTATGGACTCCAAATCTAATGGAATCGTATAAAACAAGTATATAAATCACCAGGAAAATCTAAATGTATTAAATTCAGAAATATTAGTACCAGGGATAAACAGATGAAGATTCCACCATACTATCTTCCAAAAGACAAAACTCTATATGTATTAGTCCTTTCTGTTCTTTAATGAATAAATTGACATCATGATTTGGACTGATGCAATAAACTTGATCCCTTGGCTGCTAATTGTCCGACACACCGTACTTGTTACCTTTGGAGCGACTTGATGAAAGACTTCTACCATTCATGACATCCATAGTTTTGCACCAGAGTACTCCATCACCCTTTAAAATAAGGTCTGAATAGACAAAATCGGATACGCTTCCCTACTCATTCAAGTTGCCAAAGTTATTCTTGCGACCTGATCAAAATTATGTATTTGAAGTCCCACGATAATGGTATCTTCATTAAATTGAAGTATGATATTTTAAACTTGAGGACAACCAATAGTGTGTCAAAATAGCAAGTACATATCACATTTAAACTTGATGACAACCGATAATGTGTCAAAATAGCAAGTATGTGAACTTCTATATAAAGCAATGGTGTGGTTTGGGACAAGCGCTCAAGCAACCACAAGAAGCAAGACTGAAAATCAAGAATTGAGATGGTCTCCTCAAGCATCTCAACCGTCGATCTCTCTCCTTTCTTCAATGAGGAAGGTGATGAGCATGGAATAAAGGAGGCAATAGAGACAATAACCAAGGCTTGCTCTGAGCATGGCTTCTTCAATATAATGAACCATGGCATACCCACTGATCTTATGAATAAAGCCCTCCAACTCTCCAAGACATTCTTTCAATACCCACCTGAAGAGAAGCTCAAGTTGAGTCCTGCGCCAGGTGACTGTCAGATTCCTGTTGGCTACAACATACAACCCGATCACTCGGTGGATAAGAATGAGTACTTCCTCGTGTTCCAACCGGGGTCAAGCATGAATGTGTACCCTGAAAATCTACCTGAACTCAGGTAATGCTCAGTTCACAGTGGGCCTGCGCTTGTTCTCTTCCCTTTCATTTGGTCTAATCGTAAGTCAATATGCTGATGTTTCCCTAAAAATTGCCCTTTTACACTTTGACAGGAGTGTGATGGAAGATCTCTATTCTCGCTTTGTTGGAATTGGTTCTCTTTTGGAAAGCATCATAAATGACTGCTTGGGGCTCCCTCCGAATTTCCTTAGAGAGTACAATAATGAACGGGACTGGGATTTCATGGCGGCGTTCCACTATCTCCCTGCGACAGAGAGTGAGGCAAACGGAATCACGGAGCATGAAGATGGGAACTGCATCACCTTCGTGTTCCAGGATGAAGTTGGAGGCCTCGAAGTTCGCAAGGATGGGGAGTGGATTCCCGTTGTTCCCGTGGAAGGCCAGATTGTGGTCAAGGTGGCTGATTTCATTCAGGTAAATGAAAACATTCGACTCTTTCCCCCCTAATTCAGCATGCGATCAACATATGGATCGTCCATTACTAACTCTTGCGCTGCATCTTTTGTTCCTTGTTCCATCTTTTCATCATATCACACAACAAATGCTTTGTCTTTGTTTTGCATGGCCACCCCGGCTCACGTGGGAAAGGTGCTGAGCAACAAAAAGTTCAAGAGTGCCACTCACAGAGTGGTGAGATCGAAAGGAAGAAGCCGTTACTCATACGGCTTCTTCTATAATTTGCATTGGGACAAATGGGTGGAGCCGCTGCCACAGTTTACTACGGAGATAGGAGAGCCGCCCAAGTACAAAAGATTCCTAGTCAAGGAGTACCAGAAGATGAGGATGAGAAACAAGCTTGATCCGCCAGCTAGACCGGAAAATGAGATCGGCATCACTTACTATGCCATTAATGCTTAGGCAAGGATGAAAGTATCCCTATTAAGAATATGTGCAATCGTAATGTCTTGAGCAACTAGTACTTGTGTTCCCTGAAGTCAAGAATAAGAACTTGTCATTGTCTGATGGCTCGAAATATGTAGAAGGGGTGAACTAATAGAGGGTTGTGATCGAGGTGCTCATTTGCTTCCCTTTGCTAGTCCTCCAATGTCATTTCCTATTAAAGTTCCATTTCTCAAGTTTATCTCAGAAACCCTCCAATAGAGAAACGATTTTCTCTTCATCTTTTGTATGCACAACCCCCCCTCTCCAGTCCATAATCCAAGATTCAAAGCGTAATAGAAGTATAGAACTCATCCATTGTGCGCAGTGAATGTATCTTTAGAAAGTTGGGATATGTTTTAGTATTCTATCTTCTCACTTTGAGTAACAAGATAAGGAAATCTGAAGAGGTGTCCCTTCCCACATTAACATTTTGAGGATAATGCAATTGATTTTAGCTCTTCAACCAAAAAAAAAAAAAAAAGATGTGCTGACCTTCTTATAAGCATTTAGAGTTGTGATTTCTTTGAGAATTCAAAAGCGAGTTAGCTGTTTGGCACTTCCTTCTTTATGTATTCTGCTCATCCCTTTTGCTCATCCGTTCCCTGTAGTATGAACACTTAAAAAAGCTTCGATGTTATTGCATTTATCAAGTGATGTAAAATCTTATGAATTTACAGTTCTTCAAAGGGTGTGGTTCTCCAGCAACATGAAATGAAATGAAGAGATGGACTTAGGCCAAAAGTCGACCTTGGCCCATGCATGCCTTGAAAGCTTAACCAGCATGGAAATCTGCACTTAGTTTATACCGTTATGACTCCAAAACTAGCAAGAAAATATTAGATAGTCTCACCCCACCACGTCAATCACACGTGCCTCTCCACTCACTGATTGTCACATGTCCAGATGGGGCCTCCGTCGCATGTTTTCAAGAATCTCTTTCCTAGTCACATGCTCTTGTTTCACAATCACCCCTCAGTCCCCTTAGACTTTGAGCCTAGAATCATGCAAAGCTAAAAAATTTTGCTTGTACTCAATTGCAACTTTTGACGGATAGATCTATAATCTTAGGCTAGATTTATTACTTTTGTGAATTATGGCTCTTTTCTTCAACTTTGCCTTTGAGATTTTGTTCCGGCAATGTGATTTCTTTTCCGACTATTGAGCATGCGTGCCTTGGTGCCTAGTTAAAATGTAAACCTAAGGCATGGGTGCTGTCACACCCCAAAACCATCATAAATGGGGGATGACACGGCCGTCCTTCCACTCAAAGGACGTAGCCTCAAAGCTCCCCAAAATCCAACTCTTAAAAGTCCCCACATCCATATCGCTCTCGTACCTACTCATCATTAGTCGAGGAACTTGAAAAAGATTGGAAAATAGAGGGTTTGAGCAACCACGGCTCGGTGAGTAGTGCATCTCTTCTAAGCGGATCAAGCACCCACTATGCATATTTACAAAACCAAACTACAACTCTTTTAACTCAAATCTAGGATATAACAAACATACAGTAAAAAGAATAGATTACATACGCTTCAACATAGCTATATTTATAGCAAAAATAATCATTTCATAATAACATCGAAATAAACATCAATGGTCTAATCCACTAATCAATCTCATTAATTCACACGCCAATGGTCCATTCCATTGGTTAATCTCATACCACACCAAACCTAGAAATTTAACAAACCTTCAAGTCCAAAATATAACATTTCTTACTTTAACACAATATGTTGAAAGCAAAAATATTCAAGATAATAATAGGCAAATGCCAATGGTCTAACTCATTGGTCAATCTCATAAAACATGTATCAATGGTTTATTCCATTGATTAATCTCATCAAACCCACATCGATAATCTAATGAAATTACACGTCGATGGTCCATTCCATCGATTAATCTCAAATTACACGTCGATGGTCCATTCCATCAACCGAACTCATATCACATGTCAATGGTCCACTCCATTGACCAATCTATTGCTCAATATCAAACCATGGTCACGATAAAACGCCTAATGATGAGGCAACCAAGATTCCCCCATTGGCAAGGTCTCCACCTATTATTAGCCGGTGGCTCAGCCCACAAGGATATCCTAGAATAGTATGCGCATACCCACAAGCCCCTCCCTAGGCTCACAGCAATATTGAGCATCCACATCAATCCAAAACAACACCATCCATAATTCTCAAATCAAATCCATAAAACATCTCATATATCACCAAAAGATTTTGCAACCCAACTTATCCGCCAGAAATACTTTTCATAAAACATTCTCAAATAATTTCAAGACCCGTCTCATAAATCAATTTCAAATCAAATGCATTTCAAAAAGCTTATCACAAATCAATATCTATATAACCTTCCATAAATCATCTCAAAGTCGAGCTTTTCGTGAAATGGTTTCACAAACCCAAAACATATAATATTTCTCAACTTCGTTCATCAAACAGAATATATATTCATCAAAAAGTTCTCACACTATTCTCAAATATCAAAACTTAATAAATGCCCGATCCAACTTTTATGCAATAAACATGCTTATTTATAACTCATAAAATATCAAATCTTTATCATTTTGAAGACATGAGCTTATAAATTCTTAGAAGAGATAGCACCACTCACCTGGAAAAGTCGAAAATCAACCTATGTGGTTGCTTGAGCCAATGCACTCGTATTCCTATTAATAAATCGAAAATGATATTAAAACCAGGTAATATGCCACTCTCCAACTAACGACTTGACTAATTATGTTTAATCATCGATAAAACGACACCTACGCGCTAATAAATCACTCAACCAAAACAATTACTCAAAGCCGTCCTTAGTGTGAAGTGCGAGCACGAAACTTCATCATGCCATAATTTTCTCCACCGAACTCTGTTTAAAGCCTACTTATAATCAATGGAAAGCCCATCCAACATACTACAAAAACCCTAAATTAGCCAACCCGAAATCAAGCCGAAAATCAACAAAATATGGCCCCAAAGTCCTGGTCGCACACTATTCATCAAGCGAGATAAACTTCAAAATTTTGTTTCGGGCAAACCGTGAGTTCAAATCACGATCTGTAAAATCCCACAGCTCCACAACATCCCAAGTTGTCATTTCTACAAAAATACGCAGCTCAACGACTCAAAAATCATACTTCATCGCTCGATGCTTCCAAAACTCCGAATTTCAAGCCCTAGGTCCGAAATTACTCTGATTGAACGAATGGGCAGCACGAGCGCTTACCGGGCGTTGCATTACATGGCTTGGTGAGGCTCCCATGATGAGAACGCACAAAACCCTCTTTCTTCTTCTCCTCCTCTGCCTCTTCATTTCTTTGAGCAAGAGCTCTCTGCTCTCCCTTTCTCTCTCTCCTCCTTTTTTCTCTCTCTTTCCCTTTTATCTCCTCCTTTTCCCCCTTTTCTTTCTTTTTTTTCCTTTCTTTCCTTCTCTTTCTCCCGAAGACTCTCAGTCTCTCTCCTTCTTTCTCCTTTTTATTTTACTTTTTGATTGGGTCAAAACCCATATTTTACAGGTGCGATATGGAGAAGATGGCCGTCACACTCCGATTCCTACCAGAAAAGGGGAATGAAACAATTGTCCTTCCTTCCAAAGGATGCAACCTCAAACCATACCCAAAAATCATTCTCCCAAAAGTCCTAATCAATAATGCTCTCAAACTATTGACTACTATTCAAGGAACTTCAAAAGATTTGAAAAAAAATTGGGTGAGCACTTACAACTCAATAAATAACACATCTCTTCCAAGCGAACCAAACATTCACCATGCATATTTATAAAATGGATACCATCATATATCAATCTCAAAAATTGAGTATTGTATACAAAAAATATCCAATGTGGATAATATCTTTCCAACAAACCTTCTTAACAATATTAACTCATAATGACAAATCAACAATCAACGGTCTATTTCAATTATCAATGTCAATCAACTAAAATGTCAATGTTCCACCCCATCAACTAATCTAATGCTCAACATCTAACTATGGTCACGTTTAAAGTTGCGACAAAGGCAACCAAGTTTAATCCTCTTGGCTAGATCTACCACCAATATCAGCTGGCAATTTGGCATTGAAGGATGTCCTAATAATAGTATACATACTCCCCCCTAAATGGATTCTTATCAGAGAGCGATATGGCGTCGTCCTTCCACACGAAGAACATAACCTCAAATATAACCGACAATCATATCAACATATATATCTCCGGCTATATACACACACACATATCAAATAAACTAACAGATTGGTTACAACATCGGAGTTTCTATAGTTTACAAAATACACACACACACACAAGTAGAACTTAGCCAACCCAACAATCATCATTAACTATATACACAACTTCCATGAGCCATTAAAATAAATAAATCAACTCTTAAAAGTTTCTCACTAATAGCACTTTCCCCCTAATTGTCATTAACCGAGAGACTTGAAAATATGAAAAACAATTTGAATGAGTAACCACAGCTCGGTAAGTAGTATCTATCTTCTAAATAGATCAAGCAACCACTATGCATATGAAAATCAATGCCAAAACTTCATAACTCAAACTCCAAGTATAAAATACATATTGAATTATACACAAGTTGTTTCTTATCAACAAAACTTTATACTAATTAGAAAACCCATTTAAATCATCATCACAGCTTAAGCATCATTAGTCAATTCTATTAATTAATCCCTCTAAAAAGACCATGTCGATGGCCCATCCATCGACCCATTTCATATCAAAACACATGTTAATTGTCCATCCATCAATCAATCTTCTAATTAATATCTAATTATGATCATGACACAATGCCTAATGATAAGGCGACAAAGATTTCCCAATTGGCAATGTCTCCACCTATAAAGCCGATGGCTTGACTTAGAAGGATATCCTAAATCGTTATGCATACACCCCAAAAACTCCTCACTAGGTTCACAATCATATTAAGCATTAACAATCATCATTTAATATTAGAAATCCAATATAAAAATCAATCTCACAAATGAAACATATGACATTTTGCAACATAGCCATCCACATTTGTTAATCATTTCTCAAATATTCTTAAATTCTTTCACAAAACAATACACATACGTAAACTATCACAACACATTTCACAATATATTTCTCCAGCCATTCTCAAATAACTGAAAAGTAGTAAATACTTGATCTTATTTTACTCAACAATTTTTTTTTCAATTAAATATATATACTTCAAGGCATGGGTTTTACAAAAACCAAAGAAGATATAGTCTACTCACTTTACCGCCTACAATCAAACAATAAATGATACTCATATCATCAAACTCGTGATCTTAACAAATAAGTCAAGAATAAAATCAAATAAAACTCTACATCAACTACAAAACGACTAAACTATGTCTAAACCCTAACAAAGCAACTTATATACGCTAACAAATTGCTCACCTAAAGCTATTACTTAAACCTAAACGCAACATGAAACTCGCCTACAAAACCTTAAAATCTCGCTTCAACAAAACCGTTGCTCTACAACAACACTCGTCAAACCCACGGCTCCACAACGCCATAATCCACCATTCCCCTAAAATCCCAAAGCTCCATAACTGAAAAATCGAACATCTCAGCTCGATTTTCACTAAACTTTGAATTTGAGCTCTACACTCGAAAAGTAATATGATTTGAAGAATGAGAGACACAAGCACTTACCGAGCATTGCGTTGTATAGTTGAGTTAGCTTGATGAGTTCCCATTGGTGTGTACATGTGAAACCCCATTCATTTCTTCATCTTTTTTCTTTCCTCTCTTTTCTTTTCTCTCTCTTTCTCAAACTTGTTCAGCCTCTTAAAAGAGTGAGCAACCATAGTTCAGTTTTTCTCTTTTTCTTTTTTACTTTTTAACCATTTATTTCCTTTTTCTTTAAAAATACAAGTGGGCCTCACCACTTTTTTGACTTGATCAAAGAAAATGCATCACTATTATCTTATATCTTTCTTTAAAAAAAATCGTCATTAAAATGTGATCATACCTTAACTATTAAATAAATGCGAAGTCTTGCTTTCTACTTAAGTTCCTAAGTGGCCTCTCTCTCAATATGGTTTTGCCATTGCATCTTCACATAAGGAATAGTTCGCCACCACAACACCTAGTCCTTCTTATCATCAATGTGAATAGACGGCTCCTCCTATGTCAAGTTTTCTCTTAATTTCAACGGTGTAAAATCTAGTATATGATCAAAATTTGTCATGTATTTCTACAATAGGGAGATATTGAACACATTATGAACACCTGAAAGTGCTGGTAGTAAAGCCAGTTTGTAAACAACTTCATCAATCTTCTCTAAGATTAAGAGTGGTCTCATGTATCTTGGACTTGACTTCTCACGTGTGTCAGTTCCCATTACGCCCTTCATAGGAAAAACTTTTAGGAATACATGATCTCCCATATAAATTCCACCTTGTGTCTTTGAAGGTCTGCATAACTTTTCTAATGACTTTGAATTGTTTTGTGCCTGTTGAATAAACTTGGAGTTGGTTTATCTTTTCTCATCAATGTTGTCGCAACAAATAAGGCTTCTACATTTTTTTTTTCCATATAAAGCTTTAAGGGTACCATCTTAATACTAGAATGATAACCCTTATTGTAAACAAATTCTATCAGATGTAGATATTCATCTTAAGAACCGTCAAAATCAATGATGTATGATCTCAACATATCCTTTAATGTTTGCATCATTTTCTATGACTATCTAGCCGTCTGTAGATAAAAAGTTGTACTCAATTTGAGTTTAGTATCTAACGCTCCTTATTAACTCTTCCAAATGTTTGACACAAATTTGGGATCTCTATCAGAAAAAATGCTTACTAAAACTCCATGAATCTTCATTATCTCATTAATATATTGCTTAGCCATGTCTTTCATTGAAAAGTCGAATCGATATGCCAAAAAGTGAGTGGACTTAATCAATCAATCAACAATCATGCATATAGCCTTCGTACCACTTGATGTCATTGGTTACCAATTATAAAGTCCATGGTGATATGCTCACACTTCTATTTTAAATATTTCTAGATGTTGCAATTGTCCACCTGATTTCTAATACTTAATTTTCACTTATTGATAAACTAGACATTGAGTGACAAATTTTACAACATTCTTTTTCATATTGACCCCCCAAAAGTTTTCTCTCAAGTCCTTACACATATTAGTGCTTCCTATATGAATTAAAAATAATAATAATAATAATGATGTGAACTTCCTGCAATATCTCCTTTTTCAACTCTAAATCATTAGGAACAAATAGTCAACCACAAAATCTCAAGAATTCATCTGTGTAAACTGAAATCTACTTGTCCTCCAATTTTCACGCCTTATTTGAATTTCTATAATTGAGGATCTTCCTTTTGCTTGGATTTAATTCTGTTAACAAATGTTTATTTTACTCAAAGGTTAGCTAATCGAGCATCAAGCTTGTAACAACCCGAATCTAGGTCACAGGGTCATCATTGCAACATCCCAAGAGCGTCGTGGTCCTATTTCTCTTTATTTTTCTTATGAACATAAGAAAATGTGAATACATCAACACCCGTACAACAAAAAACAATGGGAACAAGGTATACATACATCACACTACCATTTTATATAAGATTATACTTTGTACAAGCCCCTATTATGGGCATTCTATTCTTTATATAATACATTTATTTTATTTTTTTACGTAGGACTAGGGTAACCTTAACTCCTCTAAGAGGATATCCTACAAAACTTGGTTGTCCCTAGGATGGTCGACTCCATACTTGTCATCCACAGTCCCCTTAGGCGATGGATCATCTTCTAACCCAGGTGGTCCATTGAACGCATGAAGAGATCCAATGAGATCCCCATCGGACCAAAGGTACCATGCCACATATGTAAAGGAACGAGGTTGTCAAGGCCTTCATCTATACAAACCTTGGTGGTGACTCTATAATAAGTTAGCCAATTGCTACAAAAACTACATCTATAATGGAGAATGTCATGTTCACAAGCACATCAAAGCGAGCAAAAGGAAGGTTCATATCTAAAAATCTAAAAAAAAAAAAAAAAACAACAAGAGTAAGTCATAGACCCAGTAAATAAAAAACTATGGCATAATTCCAGGTGGTGGGTTCATTATAATTCCATATTCCTTAGGATGGCATTCTCTGGAGTTCTCGATCTTTTGGAGTTGGCAAGTTACAGATCTTGGATAACCAAACTATGTAAGTCTTAACTATAAATGAAACCACTTCAAATAAATGATAATGGCAATCAATAGCTGAGAAACAAAAAAAAAAAAAACTTCAAATAAATGATAATGGCAATCAATAGCAAAACACATGCTTTACCTTGACTAAAATATGAAAAAAAAATCATCAACTATTTATAAAACAAGTATGGCCAAAATCAAATAATGGCATATAAAATATGCATGTGACTCTCAAAACCCTAAGAATAACATATAAAATATGCACGTGCCAAATAATAATATATAAAATATGCACGTAACTTTCATGATCTAAATAATAGCTTATAAAATATGCACGTGATTCTCAATATCCAAATATAACATATAAAACATGCACGTGCTAAATAATAGCATATAAAATATGCACGTAACTTTCAAAACTCAAATAATAGCTTATAAAATATGCATAGGACTTTTAAGGTCAATGCAAAGGAAAATAGCACCTGCACATAAATATTATAAGGTCAAGTACGAGATTCATTTATTAATCAACCGAAATTGATCATTTCGTCTAGAATTTTCCGAGTATTGTCTCGAAATTCATTAATGGCAACATTGTCCTTGAAATCCACTGGTGGTGACATTGCCTCAAAATCTATAGATAAGGACTATTTCTTCATGTGACCATATAAGCAAGCATTCATACAAGTTCAAAATTTATCTTTAATCGTTAGCTGTTGCAAATAAAGCTTGAAGGCGTGCTCATGTAAATGTGTGTCATGAGCTAATAGAAATAACCTAAACAATGAACCAAGTGCATACATTACCCGTGGCTTAAGCTGACCCGCCTTGGTGCCTGCCTAGAACCACACAAGGTTTGGAATCAACATGCCTTAATACCGACCCAAAATCAAGCAAGGCCCGTACCATCACGCTTGAACGCCAATCTCACAACCGAGCGGAAACCCGTCATGACTTGGGGCGTGTTCATGCGTGAACAAATAAAACATGAGAAAACCATACAAAAGACACTCGACATCATACATATAGTAGAACACAAGCGAACTCATACTCAATTTGACGACGTGTCACCCTAACCTAGAGTTAGTAGCTCTACCTACTCATATAAAACAAATATTCATTTCACACATGTAATGAAAACACGAGTGAGCTCATACTCAATTCAATAATGTAATATTTCAACGTAACCAAGAGTTAGAGATTCTACTTACCACTTAAGGTGGCGGCGGCTTGGCTTAAGATGATTGAGCAATGAGGGTATGTGGACAAGGAGGCCTAAGAAGAGAGAAGGGCATACAAGGGGAGAGGGAGAGGAAAGGAAGTGGTATGGTAAGGAATAAGGGGTTGGCTCCTCTTATTTATAAGCCAAACTTAATGATGGTATATCCAAGTGTCCTAATAAAATGTGCTCGGGTGATGCGGTTAAGTCAAGAGATGACGTCTTATGTGACCCCTAAGATTTTAGAGACATGATTGTGGTCCTTTTGGTAGCTTTCTTATTGGTCCACTTATGCATGAGTCTTCCTACCATCATGACCTTACTTGGAAGGGGTGATACCTAGGTAAACCTTGCAAGATCACTTAATCATCAATTGACCTAATTACTTATCCTCCAAGGCTCTTTCTAAGGTCATGATGCCTAGACTTTGTAGGGACACTTAAGCATCATGACCTTAGAAAGAAAATCTAGGCATCATGACCTCCAACTCTAACTTCCTCATATCTTCAAAAATAGGTTTTTGAGAAATGGACAAAGTGGCCATATTTCCAAATGACTTATGACTTAAGGCATTTGCTACCACATTAGCCTTATCTAGATAAAAATTGATAAACAAGTCATAAATCTTTAGAAATTCTAGTCATCTTCTTTAACTCAAAGCATCCGCTACCACATTAGTCTTATCTAGATGATAATTGATAAACAAGTCATAAATATTTAGAAATTTTAGTCATCTTCTTTAACTCAAAGCATCTGCTACTACATTTCATTTCATTTCATTTTTTTCACCATACAAATAGTGTTGCCACATCTTCAAGGCAAACATAACTGTCACTAGCTTTAGATCATGAGTGATATAGCTCTTCTCATGTGATTTCAACTGTCTAAAAGTATAGGCAATAATTTTATCATTTTGTATAAGAACAAAGCCCAAAAGTTCTTTAGACGCATCATGGTAGATTATAAAACCGCAACTTCCTGAAGATAGAGTTAGTATAAGAGTTGAACTAGTCGCCTCTTCAACTTTTGAAAACTACTCTCACACTGATCTAATCATATTGATTTAACTCTCCTCTGTGTTAGACGAGTAAGTGAACAAACAATCTTTGAGAACCCCCCATAGATCTTATGTACTAGTTAACTAACCTAAGAAAACTCATTACTTCTATGACATTAGTAAAGCAATTCCACTTAACAATTTCTTCAACTTTCCTTGGATCCACTAATATGACATTTTTCGAGATCACATGACCCAATAATTTTATATGATTAAGTTAAAAGTCACACTTACTAAATTCAACATACAAATTCTTTTCATGCAAATTTTATAAAACAAACTTCAAGAGTTGTTTGTCTTCCTCCAAACTCTTTGAATACACTAGGATGTCATTAATGAACACGACAATAAATTTACATAAATACTCCTTGAACATCCCGTTCATAAAGTCAATCAAAACAGTAGATGCATTCGTTAATCCAAAAGGCATGACAAGAAATTTATAATGATAATACCTTATTTAGAAAGCAGTTTAGGCACATCATATGTTTTTATCTTCAATTGGTGATATCCAGAACGAAGATCACTCTTGGAAAATACTTGATCTCCCTGAAATTGATCAAATAAATTGTCCATTCGAGGCAAAAGATATTTATTTTTTATCATTCACCTTGTTAAGTTTTTGATAGTCTACATAAAACCTCATAATATCATCCTTCTTTTTCACGTCACCCTGTTAAATTCTTGATAGTATATACAAAGCCTCATATTATTGTCCTTTTTTAGCAAATAGAACCAAAGCTCCCCAAGAAAAAATATTAGGTCTAATAAAACCCTTATCCAAAAGCTCTTGTAGCTACGTTTTTAATTCTTTCAATTCAGCAAATGTCATCCGATATGGTGTTGTACCGAGCATCAATTTAATATAAAACTTAATTTCTCTATCAAGAGGCAAACATATAAATCCTTAGGAAATACATTTGGAAACTCTATAATAATAGAAATATTCTCCAATTTCACTGCAACTTTACTTATATCTTTTACACAAGCTAGATAACCACAACAACCATTTCTCAAAAGTTTCCTCACTTGTAAAGTCGAGATCAGCCTTAGAAAAGTGTCTTGACAACTTCCTAAAAAACAAATTCGAGTTGATTAAGAAATCTAACGGTCACTTTCTTTGAAAAACAATCAACAGTAGCATGATAGTTAGATAACTAATCCATCCATATAATAACATTAAAGTATCGAATATTTAACTCCACTAAATCCATAGGCATTTCAACATTATTAATATTGAGTACACATCTCTTGAATACATTATCAGTAACCAAGAAATCACCAATTGGATTATCAACACACAATTCACATTCAAGAGGCCTAAACAACATATCAAGCTTCTTTGCAAATTCAATTGAAATAAAATAAAATAATGCGTAAGCACATTACAAGACAATATAAATATTATTGCAATAACTGCATTAGATGTCGCCACATCCTCTTTCGTTATGACAAAAACTTCCCCACTTATACATTATCTTTGTTGGTTTTTTGAGCTCTACCAACTGAAGAAGTTTTCTTTCACATGGAACAATAGTGTGATTGGTGCCATTATTGCCGACACAAATAACATGATCTACTGTCAATGGTAGGATTCTTTATGTAGGATAATCTCATCGAATGTGTCCTGCTTTTTACTTAGGAAGCACATTACTATTTTTCCAACTATTATTTTCCAATGACACTCACCACTATAATGTCTTCTACATATATTACAGGGGGCTTGATTACTTGGATTTCTAAACTTTTTGGCCGACTGAAACCTCTTCATTTTCTTCTACCATACATTATCTCGAAAATTTGTGAGTTTAAACCTCTTATGCTAAGGTGCTTCCTATGTGCCATGCTTTAAAGAGTTTTGCTCTTCTTTGATAACTCATTCTAACACGTCTTTATAAGTTGTTAGTACTAGAGATGCAAGCGCAAAGCTAATTTTAGGTCAAAGCCCTCTCTGAAAATGTTCGACCTTATCTTCCTCATTAGCTATAAAATGTTCCGCAAATCTACTCAACTGATTAAAGCAAACTACATGCTCCACAATTAGATTCACTTTGATAAATATGCACAAAATCACTATTCATCTTTGCTTGGAATGACACTGGAAAGAATTGAGCTTTTAAAACTTTCGTAAAATTCTCCCAAGATATAGTAGCATCCCTAATTCCAAGGGCTAACTTTATTCATTTCCACGAATACTCTGTTTCACCCTCCAAATCTTAGGTGGCAAAGTTAACATATATGTACATCTTACTCTAAATTTTTCTCAAAAATCAAAACTTAAACTCGAAATTAGTTAGAGGAAAAAGATAGTAGACTCCTATCAAATTAGTCCTCTAGTCTACTACGAAAATAAGGGATGGCATGGCCATCCTTTCACATGAAAAACATAGCCCTAAACCTAACCAAAGACTCACGCATTAAAATACAATATATATCTAACCATATATACATATTAAATAAATTAGCAGGTTGGTTACAATATTAGAGTTTCTATAATTAACTAAAAAGAACATATATAACTAGAGCTCAATCAACTCAATAACTAGCATTAACTCTATACACAACTTCCATGAGCCATAAAAAAAATTTAAAAAAAAAAAACTCAATAGTTTCCACCGATAGCACTCTTACCTTACTTGCTGCTAATCAAGAGACCTAAAAGCATAAAAGACAAACAAAATAAAAAACCACAGCTCAATTAGTAGTACATATCTTCTAAGTAAATTGAACAACCACCATGCATATATATAAAGTAATACCATAACTTTATAACTCAAGCCCCAAGTATAAAATATTTATTGAATCATATATAAGTTGTTTCTTATCAACAAAGATTTAGACTAATTAGAAAATCTATTTAAATCATCATCACAATTCAAGCATCATTGGTCAAGTCCATTGATTAATTTCGATCAAAAACCAAGTCAATGGTTCATTCATTGACCCATCTTATATCAAAATACACTTCGATAGTCCATTTATAGACTAATCTTTTGCTCCATATCTAACTATAATCGTGACACAACAATTGGTGACAAGGCAATTAAGATTTCTCTATTGGCAAGATTTCTACCTACAAAGCCGATGGCTTGACATAGAAGGATATTTCAAACCGGTATACATACCCCTCAAAAACCCCTCATCGGATTTAGTTATATTGAGTATAAACAACCATCCTCCAATACTAGAAATCCAATCTAGAAATCATCTCATAAACCAAGCAATTAATGTTTCGCAACATAGCTATTCGCCATTTCTCAATAATTTCTCAAATCATTCATAAACCCTTTCATAAAGCAATGCATATACATAAACTATCACAACACATCTTATAATATTTTCTCCAACCATTCTCAAATAATCAAAAAATAATGAGTACTTGATCTCGTTTTATGCAACAAAAATGCTCTTTTTAGTTCAATATATATACTTCAAGGCATGGATTTTATAAAACTGAAAAAGATATAGTACCACTTATCTCGTTGTATATGACCAAACAATTAACGATACTTGTATCGTCAAATTCATGATCTTAACAAATAAGTTATGAATAGCATTAAAATTGAATAAAACTCTACCTCAACTACAAAACAACTAAACCATGTCTAAATGATAACAAAATAACTTATATGCGTCAACAAATCGCTTACCTAAAGTGATTACTCAAACCTAAGCGCAACATAAAACTCACCCATAAAAACCTAAAATCTTGTTCCAATAAAACTATTGCTTTAAAACGACGTATGCCCAACTCATGGCTCCACAATGCCCTAATCCACCTTTCCCATAAAATCCTAAGGTTCCACAATTCAAAAATCGAACTTCGAAGTTCAATTTTCACTAACCTTCAAATTTAAGCTCTAAACCCAAAACTAATCTGATTAGAAGAGCAAAGGGTGTGGGCATTTGCCAAACGTTGCATTACGTAGTCTAGTCAATTTGGTGAGGTCACATTGGTATGCATATGTGAAACCCCTTCCTCTTCTTCCTATTTCTTTTCTTCTTCTTTTTTTTTCTTCTTTCTTCTTCTTTATTTTTCCTCTCTCTTCTTTCCTCTTTCTTTCCTAAATTGGTTCAACCTCCTAAAAAAGCGAGCAACCATTACTAACTTCTTTTCTCTTTTTTTTTTTTTACTATTCAACCTTTTATTTCCTTTTTTTTTTTTTTTTTTAAACACAAGTGGGCCAATATCTTTCTCCAACAACTTACAATTCTTTGACTTGGTCAAAGAAAATGTCTCATTATTACACAAGCAATATCAACCAATATCTTTCTCCAACAACTTACAATCAAAACCAAAAAGTCATTTGATAAATTGGTTTTACAAATTGAATCACATAACTTTCACAATTTCATTTATCAAATAGAATACATTTCATAAGACATTTCGTAACCAATACAAACAACTTTCAACAATTCCCTTCACAAAGCATCTAATCAAAATATTTACAAACGATCCTTACCAAAGCATTTGATTCAGTAAAACGTTCATCTTTGTCCATCATGCGTGTTGTTTGTTATGCGTAGCTCATACGTGAAACTTCCTATCATTTCCAAATCAGCTATGATTGCAGTTCAAAATTAATTTTGAATATCCCAAGTTTTTCATCAATTTTTTTCTTTTTTTCCTATTTTCCTATTCTCACAAATGCGCCCCCATTTTCAATTGTCACTCACTGCTTCTTGTCTTCTTGCTTCAATGCACAAATTTGTTGAAGGAGAAAGGAAAATGAGCTAGGGCTTAGGTCTTAGGAATATGGACTGGATTTTAGACCCATATTACAATAACTGAGTGAATTGCCGGCGCCTATGTTTGTTTATGCACACGTGCTTTTACCTTCATTTGAAGAGGATAATAAAGTTAGGTGTCATCACTTGGCTTAACTTGTTTCTCCACTACAACATTTTTTTTTCCAAGCAAAAAGAGCATTATTCCATTAATATAGCGAAGAATAGTGGATTTTCAGTGTTGACAAAAATAGTCTCTTCTACATTGTCACATTTCCAAAAATCTTTAATCATTGCAAAAATCATTTACAAGCTTCTTTAAAATAAGAGTAACCATATCACAAACGGCACTTTTTTTCTTGTTAGGCTCAAAACAATGATACTTTGAAGCTTTGAAGCTTGGTCGTTGGAATGGCTATGGCATTTCCGTGGAGGCTATGAAGATGAAGTGGAGGGGTATTTGTGGAAGAAGAGCATACACTTGAGAAAGAAATTCTTGAAAAATATGAAACGTGGTCCCGTCTAGACACGTGGCGATCAATGAGTTGACAGGCATGTGGCTGACGTGATGAGGCAAAACCACCCAATATTTTCTCAAAACTAGCAATCATATGAAATTAAAAAATAAAAAAAAAAAAAACATATACTTCACCATAAGCACCTATTGTCAATTCATTCAGAAATACTAGAAGGAATCAACGGATGAAGATTCCACCATATTATCTTCCAAAGGACAAGACCGTAAATATACTAGTCATTCCTATTGTTTATTAGACTCCTTGCACTCAACAAATATAAAATTCCAATCATGAATAAAGGTCCAAAACTCTTCCGGACTTGGCCACGTGATGCCAGACCACCCTTTCTTGAACTATGCAGGATGACTAGCTCGTCAAATTTTTTTATTCAGGAACCATTTAATCATTTTCGCCCAAATGTATTTGTTTCAGTATATTCAAAAGTAGGGATGCGATTAAGAGCAGATTAGATTCATACCATTGATCTGGTGAAGATTCAGGCAAACTAACAGTCTATGGAAAACAAACAGTCCTTTACAAATTGTCATGAACGTAGATATTGTGACACGGGCAGGCATTTTTCCCGAGTAGTAACCCACACCGGTAATATTCTAATCTAAGCATGCTTGACTTCGGAAAGCAAAACTTGCCATTATGCCTAAAGGCGCATTTAATTCTAGTCCATATATATGTTAGAATCGCTCTCTCCCTATTCAATACACCGTTTGGATTTTTTATGCCCCTTCGTCATTCTAAAAGCTTGCCAAAAGTCACTCCTTATCCAAACCTTTTGACCTAGCGACCACTTCCCACCCTCATTATAAAACTGGGTCATTATAGGTACAATCATTTCGCTTTAATTAATAGCAATGATATTCAAGCAATTGATCATCTGATGGGTACTTTGGCGGCTTCACTACATAGTTTTTTTTTTATTATTTCATAAACAATTACGAAATAAAAGTCACCGGTGTCTTCCTCGTAAAATTCACACCAGATAAAGGAAAAGGATAGAAGAAGCCAATTTGAGCATCTTTCATGCAGCCCTGTGAAGCATGAGTAAATATGCTTCAGTTGACACATTACGTCGGCTATGTGAAAATCTTCTGAGATGAGGACATACCTGCAGATGATTTCCCAAGCTCTTTTAGGCCATGGCGATGCGGTAGCATGAAAGAATCACAAATGTGACGCCCATTTCTTGTGCTTTAACATCTGGTCAAGCCAAATTTTCATATAGATTAACCATGTTTTGGTCGAATCTCGACTTCTTTTACAACCAATGCATGCGCTAGTTTAACGAGGTTCATCGACCTTGAAAAGTTCTATTAGTGCCTCACGGTTTGCTGTCAATTTCTTGGTTTCAATTTCTTCTTTTTGGCTGAGCCTCTTAGTTTTAGTTGAAAGGGAGTCATAACAACCAAACTTTACTGAAATCTTTATTTCAGACTCAATATAAATAGGCAGAAATGAGAAGAGATCAGGGAGTGGCACAAAAAGCATATTTCCTTAATTATGAATTCAGGAATTCCCACGGTGGATCTTTCTCCTTTCTTCGCAGAAGGAGATGAAGAAGGCAAAAGGAAGGCCATTAAAATAATAGGCCATGCGTGCTCCGAGTATGGCTTCTTCCAAGTACTGAACCATGGTGTTCCTGTTGAGCTGATGAAGAGAGCCCTGGCTCTTTCCAAGACATTTTTCGACTACCCGACCGAGGAAAAATTGAAGTCTGGTCCAGTGCCTGGCACGCCGATCCCCGCTGGCTACAGCCGGCAACCAGAAAGGTCGGCCGACAAGAATGAGTTCTTCATGATGTTTCCTCCTGGGTCCAGCTTCAATGTATATCCTATCGATCCACCTGGCTTCAGGTATCGCAAAGCAATAACTTCATAGTCCATGGTGTCCCTTGAAGAGGAAAGAATTCAATAAGCATTTTTCATGTGATCATTGCTTCTGAACCTTTGAGTTTCAAATCAGTTCATACCGAAAGAATCATATTCTAAACACTCTTATTGGGGGAACCATAAGCTTTAAGCTTTAACAATTGAATTTTTCTTGACGATGTCTTGCAGGGATGTCCTGGAAGAGATGTTCTCACAGTTTGTGAACACGGGGAGGATCATTGAAAACATAATCAATGAGTGCTTAGGACTCCCATCAAATTTGCTGACGGAGTACAATGATGACAGGAAGTGGGACCTCATGTCAGCATTCCGCTACTTCCCCGCTACCAAGACAGAAAACACTGGGGTCGCCGAACACAAAGACGTGAACTGCATCACATTTGTGTTCCAGGATGAAGTCGGAGGACTAGAGGTCCAGAAGGACGGGAACTGGATACCAGTGACTCCGGTGGAAGGCACGCTCGTCGTCAACGTTGGAGATGTAATTCAAGTAATGACTAATGAAACATATAGCAAGTATTGATTGTTATTCCTGGCACATGTATAGGCAATGTGTAGAGAAATTTTGAAAACTTTTGTGTAGGTACAGAGTAATGACAGGTTCAAGAGTGCGAGTCATAGGGTGGTGAGGCAGGCAAGAGATCGGCACTCGTATGCATTCTTCTACAACATAGATGGAGACAAGTGGGTCGAGCCATTGCCGCAGTTCACTAAGGAAATTAAAGAGGCACCGAAGTAGAAAGGGTTCTTGTTCAAGGAGTATTTGCAGTTGAGGTCAAGAAACAAGACCCACCCTCCAACTAGGGCAGAAGATGTGATCAGCATAAAGCACTATTCAATCCGTGCCCCATAAGAGCGATCCGAAGGCAAGTGATGTGCTTGACTCATTATGAAAGGAAGTGTACAGTTTGCCGATTTAAATTCTCCTTGAGAGCAAATTCTGAGAGCAGAGATGCCCTTGAAAATTCATCTGGATAATGCCACCACAAAAATGGTGTCCTGGCTTATATTGCTTCCTAAGAATTTCTTCACATTTCGTTGTATCCAGGTAAATTCCCAGCTGTCGCGACCCAATTTTTCGGGTTTTGCCACCTAAAACTAGGTTGATGGACTACTAAGCCTTTAAGCTTGGCTCGGGCTCTCCCAAGCCCATACCAAATCGCGACTTAGAGTTTTGACATGCAAAAGATTATTATCTAAGAGTCGCCACTAATCGGTTTAGGGTAGGTCGATTAGACACCTAAGTAAAATAATGGGAGTATTATTTTACTCCTACGAACCAGAGACTAAGGGTATGGGGACTTGGTTACACTAGACTATCCTAACACTTTCGGTACCATTTCTTTTTAATTTTCAAAAATATTTTACGGGCGGCTTGATTTGATTTTAATTCATTTTCCTAATGTGTGAGGCGATCATACATGTGCGCATACCACCAATTTAACACATCAAGAAAGTAATTAAATAATGCAAAACATACCTTAAAGCAACGAAAAGATCCGCATTGTTAGATCAAAAATCATATAGACAATCCCGGATATGATTTCTAATTAACACACAATTTCAATTTTTTTGTTTTCACTTTATTTAATGAAAATCATGCAATGCATGCTAATAATCTAATATGACATGACGACATGACCTAAACTATATGACATGAAGAAATGCAATACTTAAATGCAATATAAATGATCTAATTATAATAACATGCAATTCGGTGCAATGACATACAAAATTATTTAAACTAAAATGACATGATTCATGCAATTTAATATGCGAGCTATATGTCACGTGACGTTTATTAAATGACTTAATCTAATGACATGAAAGTTCTAATTAAATGAACTTAGTGAAAACTAAATGACATGCATTTGATGTTTCTATTTTTAAAAATGCAATCTATCCTAAAAATTGAAACTAACTTATGCAAAGACAAATTTTGTATTTTCTTTCATGAAATTCGAATGCAAAAATGGTCTAGCTAGATTAAAATTCTATCTAATTTAAACTAAGGATTAAGTCATATTAAATCTCAATTTAAACTAAGACATTATCTTAATCTAACATGCAATTTATCTAAAAGATGATCTAAATTAAAGATGAAACATGCAATTCTAACCTAATATGCACAATGATTTTTTTGCTTTTCTTTATGAAATTCGAAATTAAAACTAACACATGATTAAACGTGCAATTCGAATAAAAAAACTAACAACCTAAATGAATGCATTTTTTGTTTTTATGTTTTCTGAATTCGAAATAAAATCCCTATCCTAGATATGCAAAATAACAAGAAATATTCTAGAACCAATTGAAATCCTAATTCAAATATCTTTTTATTTTTCTTAGTGATTTTCTAAAACAAACATTAAATCTAACAAGCAAGATATTTAACAAAATAAAGGATTAAAATAAACGAAAAAAAATAACCCGTTATCTCACAGGTCAAATTAACGATTACTTTTAACCATGAACATCACGACAAAATCGAAATAATTAAAAATCTAATCCGAAATCTTACGGATCAAATTAATAACTATAATGATTTAGCAATTTAAATATCATCAAAATGCCCAAAAATTAATATAATCAAAAAATGATTCAACGTCTTACGGACCAAATTAATAATTACATAATTTTGGGCAACACCTTAAAGATAATGCCTAAAAGATTTTACGAATATTGCATCCATTATAACAATTTAAATTCCTAGACTAAAAAGAAAAAAACTATCAAATAACATAACCAAAAACATAACCTAACAAATAGAAAGAATAAAATAAACAAAACTATAAAGAAAGTAAGTAAAAGTAAAAGTAAAAAAGATAATAAAAAAAAAAAACTACCTAATTGCCTTTTCTTTCTTTCTTTTTTTTTTTTTCTTGTTTCTCCTTTCCCACGTGTAACCGTGGGTCTCCAAGGCAGGGCTGGGCAGATCGGCGCTGGACGGAAGGGCTCGCGCAGCGGAGCTAGGCGGCGCTCGGGGCGGCACGGCGATGTCCGGCGCGGGGCGGACGGGCGGAGGCACGACGGCTCGTCTCTGGGCGGCACGGCGGAGCGGGCCAGTTCAGCAGGTCTCGGGTCTTCGGGTCGTGATGCGCGGGCTCGGGCGGAGCTCCTGGGTGCGAGAGGAGTGTAGAGGCGGAGCGGCTCGGGTGATCGGCAGTGGCGCGTGCAGGGGCGGAGTGCGGACACCAGAGAAGCATCGATGAAGAAGATGAACAAGAAAAATTTCTCTCTTTTTTTTTTTACTTTTCCATTTCCTCTCTCCTCTGCAGCCGCACACCTCTTCCCCTTTTCGCTGTTCACTTTTGCTTTTTCACTTTTGCTTCTTCTCCTTCTCCACGCACGGATGACTTCAATCTCCTTTCTTCACTTTTTTTTTTTTTTTGACTTTTTGGTTTTTTCTCCTTGCTGGCTGCACGTCTTCTTTTTTTCTCTGCCGATTGTCAGAAGAAAAGAAGTCCTCTTTTCCCTTTTCACACGCTGAAGACCTTTTTTAACTTTTTTTCAATCGGAGAAAAGATTTCTTTCAATTTTTTTGACTTCACCCTCGAGAAATTCCCCCAAAGAACCGAATGACCAGCCCCCAAGCTTTTCTTCGCATTGAATCTTCTTGACCTAAAAATCGAGAAAAAACTCTTCGTGGCCGTGTATTTTCTACTGTCTCGCCCCCCTGCGTTTCTCATGAATCGTTGCCTTTTTATAGTGAAAACCTCTATTGTCTTTTAGAAAGTTATGCTTCCTTGATTGTGGGAATTACAGAATTTCAGCCCCGATTTGCCCTCGCAAATTAACATTTCGATTTTTCACTCATGTTACTAGAAACGCATCCAAGTTCATTTTGATTTTTGCAAGCAGTTCACCTGATGAATATAATCCTTTGATACTTTCCCATTGATTTATCAATCTGGCCATTATCCTCACCAATTTTGGGTTTGGTTTCCATTTTGACTTTTATTCTCTTGATTTCTTGAAGATCTAATTAAAGCAAGAATAATTAGTCAGGATTCCCACCTTCCATGCATAATTCAATCAAATCAATTTCCCCCATTTTTATTTTTTTTTCTTTTATTTGTTCAAAATGCAATTTTATTTTTCCAAAATTAGGTGTCAACACCAGCTCATCAGCAATGTCTGCACGGATGCTCTTTCTGCAGAGAAGGCAAGGATAGCAGGTTTCAGAGTTGCAGTTGATAAGCTTCCTTAAAATTCAAATATTGCCAAGCTTAAATTATGTTTTGTTCTAATTTATCATTGTTGTATCAAAGATATGGCTTGTCTGACATAGCACATCACCGGCGCCACAAGCATCTCTGTTAATGAATAATATCCGAGTTTGTCCTTAGATGGTGTATTTTGGCCTTCAAATACACTTCTGCAGTGGATTTTCCCAATTTCAACCTGAATCAGTCGAAAATATTGTTCCCCAAGTTCAGTGAATACACAAGTTTGCTGTTCTGACACAAAAACGAATGGCAAAGAGTATGAAAAGCATTCAGAGCCTTTGCATCGGCACCACAACACAGCTATAACACGAAAATGAAGGGCAGTGACATGGAATTTATAAAAGAAAGTATACAGATAGCTAAGCTTATATTCCTGCAGCAAGAACATCACTATACAGAAGGAATTGATGATTTTAAGAATTTGAGGACCCATCAAATTTGGTCAGTGAGACCAAAGTTTGTTAACGTTAACATGTAGTATGAAACCGGATATTACCATCCTAAAACTTCAATATCTGGCGTGGAAATTAGGAATCGGGAATTCAAGAAGTTCATGTCATTTTCACAATCTTATCTGGTCTTTTTTTCATGTCATTTCTTTTTTTGGGCATTTGACAGTGCTCAAATCTTGAAAGAGAATTGATACGCATTACTCATGGAAATTCATAGATACTACTAGCATGGCAGAGTTTGTCCTTTATCAACTACCAGGAATGTCATAGCTCTGAACATTTTCATCCTTTACATGCATCTCTCATTAACTGTGCAAGTAGAACTTACGTTGCCTGTTAACTCTTCTATAGCACAAAAGTACTCCTGATAGTTGGTATTATGGTTTTCACAGAGTATATTATGCAATTGTATAGCTAACTTCTGTCATACCAATTTGCTGGGCGCCTCATGGTTGGTATTGCCTGGAGGTCTCTGCATGTAACATACCAATCCTGGGTTTTTCGTCATGTCTCTCTCCTCCGCACCGGCCCAGGAGAAGTGGTGTAGTAGCTGGCCCAACATTGATGCGACCAAGTTTATGCTGAGCTGGGCCGCAGGACAGACCCGTCTCCCTGACCCGAACGGCAAGAGCCTGAAATCTTGACCCTTTACATCGACATCGTCTTTGAGGAACCGCTTCGGCCAGAATCCCAGCGGGCCTTGCCAAAGATCCGGGTCACGGCCCATGGCCGACAGATCTATGGATACAATAGTGCCCTTTGAAATGTCACGGTGACCAATCTTGGTATTGGCACTGGCCTTGTGAGGAAGCATCAATGGGGTTGGAGGGTGCAATCAGAGCGCCTCCTTTACTACACACTGTAAATAAGGGAGGGAGGTTCGAGAGATCGGATTCGGCAATCCAATGACCCAGTCCAACAACCCGGTCCAGTTCTTGGACCTTGCGTTGCGCTCGTGGATTCTTGATTAGCTCAGCCATGGCCCATTCGACTGAGATAGCAAATGCCAGCAGTGTGTCCCAAATAACTCAATTACAGTTTCCTCACTGAGGTCATAGTTTTCTTGCATTCCAAGCAACGCATCCACAAAGTGTTGTTTGGCAGCACGGCCTTGTACGGCTTTCGGCCTGTGCTCTCCGATGATCACTTGCACAAGCCGATCCCTCCGAGCAACATGCCTCGTCAACTCCTCTTAATTCAGCCTAAAAACCCAATCGAGCCACTGGACATGCTCCAAGAAAAACAGGGAAGGCGACGCACCTCACCGGTTCCCTTTCGGCGACTATTTCCTTGAAATTCAACCCTTGCTTGGTCGCCTCACCCTCAGCTGTCATGAACCTCTTCGCGAACACAAGCCACGAGATGCAATTATATGCGACCGAGTTCAAGCACTTCCTAACGACCAAGCTTCTCCCCTGATCTTCACTAAGGTGCAATCTTGGAAAATGGACTCCACCATGTTCCTGACTTCATCTTCTCTGATGGGTCTTAGAGCTTCAATTCTCCTCGCAGAGAACAGCTCTTGGACACAGATTCTTGTGAGCTTCACATAGTGTGGCCCATAGTCGGCCCATACAAGCCCCTTTCCATCTTTAGTGATCTTGACTGTAGACTCCATCCTGTGCCTGCTGGCCAATACCTGGTCATGATCTTTGAGGACTTCCTCGGCCTAACTCAGGAGTACACACGACAACACTCAGCTTGGAACCGAGCCAAACCGACAGACAGGGCCGTAAAGCCGCGACCACACGGTGAAGCAGCGAGCTGAGATCGATTCAGTTTGATTTGGTGTAAATTGCCTAGGAGTGGCAAAGGGTAAGGACCTGTTGGGAGCCTGAGCTTCCCCCATTGGCAGAGCTTGATGGCCAAGAAGATGGAGATGATTAGAACGAAGGGTTCATAAGAATCCATTCCAAAAAGGATGAGGGCGATCGACACTTCCACTTTTATCACATTTGACATTGGATTTGGAGCTATAAAAGGTTCTAAAATAAGCATTTGTTTCTAAATTTGGTTTAACAATTGTAAGGCAAGTTGCCTCATCTGCATGACTCCTCTTGAGGAAACATGCTAATCTCATCGCCTCCTCGGGAGCAAGAATCATGTCCACACTGTTCGCATGACGTCCGAGAGCATAATGACTTGTCTTATTTTACATTAGCAGATGTGATTATTTTCCTACAGTAAGAATACCCCTATTTGAAATTATAGGCTCTCTGTCAATCGACTGACGTGATCCCGTATAATCCAAGCCAACCTTAAAGCATTACCGACAATTTTATTTGGGAAAAAAAAAGAGTAGAAAAGGACTTTTCATAATTTCACTTTTTTTTTTATGAGAATTTCTTGTTGAAGAGTTAGATTGTCGCTATTGCATGATTGACGAGCCCATCCGAAGGGTTTGGACACCGTGTATAGAGAGTAATGAAAGTCATCCCCGAGTGAATTGGGGGTCCAGGGACCATGATTACGTGGCGTGTTCTCATTGGCTGTCCCCAATGTTGTTTGGATAAGATATTTGATATTCTACGTGGAGTTTGCAACTTGCAGAAGTGGGCCCCAGAAAATACACTTAAAACAAGAATCATTGAAGATGAGCAATACCGTTCTCTTGCGTGGACGTTATGTTTCACGCCTTTTTCTCGAATGGGAAAACATTCATTATATTAATTGATAAATATATAGATAATTTAAAACAAAAGTTGCATAGATTAACAAGGGAAATGCACGTTATAGTTTTTTTTTTTATAACTATATGTATGTCATAAGTTTCAAATAACCTATTTATTTTAAATGCCTTGAATCCCTGTGTAATTTATGATGTGATTCTAAACAAGTCGATGTCATGAACATGATTTGGACCACCAGCATGTCATAGCGATGGTGAAAAAGATATTGCCAACGTTATCCAGGTGTCAAGACATGGTATGATAGATGACCATAATAATATCCATGATTTTTTTCTCTTAAAAGTAATTATTTCTTTTATATTATATACATATGTAGAGAGAGACTGCTCTCACAAGTCACGAACATTAAATGGTGTTCCTTTGAGGGGGAAAATTAACACATGGCCACACTCACAGAAACTTTCATATGTTATTGAAGCCCAACTTTTTTCATAATAAAGGCAATTCTTACTGCATTTGCTTATTCGGATTCGAATAATAGGATAAAGGGAGATTTAAAATCTTCCAAATATCCTTCGAATTATAAAAATATCTCATCATGTGTTTGGTGCAACCTAAGATGAGATTTAAAGGTAGAGCTATTGCGATAGGGGGAGCGTGACAAAGGAGGACAAGCTACAAAGCGAAATGAAGGAGTATGACCTCTTTCATTAAGCAAAATTCTAAACTAACAACAGGGAGGATTTCCCTCTAGCATTTCTGTCAACCACTTGGTGAGTGCATTGTTCAAAGTTGATCGAGGGAGAGATTAGGCTGAGAATGAGTAATCAGAGGTGAAGTAGAGAGAGAAACAAAGAGATGATTCGATGATGGTGGGAAAGCTGGAAAACCGACTAAGAAAGAGAGGGAGCTATGGATGAGGTGGTGAGCCCTAGCTTTCCTAGCCTTCCAAGTGACTCGTGAGCAAGGGCACTAGTGAGGATACTCAAGGACGTTAGAGTGAGGGACAATCACGATGAATAATAGCTCGGTACGATGAGGGCTAAAAGTGGTCGCCTCGACCAAAGAGTCTGGATAAGGAGCAGCTCCTGGTAGGCTTATAAGATGGCAAAGGGGGCAAAAATGAACCAAACTATGTATCGAATATGATATATGTGAAAACTAGAATTCACTTATGGATGCACCTTTTGACGTAATAACAAATTTTACTTTGTAACTCTAAAGTTAAGTGAGCCCATATTAGAACACTATCAAGAAAGGTGACCTCTTAAGAAAGTGCTTGTTTGTATGCCAAAAGAAAACATCGTGAGGTTTGGTATAAGACGGGAAAAAACGGATAACATTTCGAGTAAGTTAATCTAAAGATGTGCACAATATGATACCGGAGCAAAATCCTCTCTAGTGAGTGTATGGTTTGAGAACGAACCGTGCGAAAGCTGGTGGGCCAATAACAACCTAATTTGACAAAGGTGGGGAGTGGTTGTCAGGAATAGAGGACCTAGATAGGGAGTGGCTCTTGGCAAGTTTCAATTATGACGAAAAGGGCCAAGCTATGCACCGAACAGAAGAAAAGCGATTTCGAGATATATATGTGAAAACCAGAATTAACTCACTAATGCGCCTTTTGACGTAACAGCAAACTTTGCTTTGAAACTCTAAAGTTAAGCGAGCTCAAACTAGAGCATTATCAGGATAGATTACCTCTTGAGAAAATGCTTGCCTATACCAAATGACAAAATCATGAGGCTCGGTATAAGGTTGACCAAAGTGGACAATACCTTGAATAAGTTAGATAGAGGATGTCACACAATGGACGTCCGCCGAAGTGGTGGTAGGATGTTTCTGGGTAGAAGAGCAATGAGTCTCGCTTGAGTTGGGGTTTTCTTGGTACATGAGAACTGTTAAGTTAATTTTTAAAATTTTATATCCAATCCGGATTTATCCCATCCCTACACCAGATTTCTTATCCAGCATTTTATCAAAATATATTCAGATTTATCCAGTCTAAAGAACATCACAACCACCGAATAAGGTAATATTTTATCCTATCTAGACTCAAGTCTGGATCACCAAATGCAATCTTAAAATCTTGATGTATGGAAAATATCCTGTTACGTGTGAAAACTTTCAGATTTTCTCTAAACCTGACTTTTTCATAGCTGGAGGCAATTATTGTCATGTGTCGTGTAATATGAACTAATGAGTCATGGTAGATGGAAAATACCGTAATACACTGAGGAGACACACACACTCTCTCTCCCCCTCTCTTGGAAAGCTACCGAGCCTTCACATCCCCTGGAAGGAACCGAATATCTATAGGAGGTAGGGACCAATCGAGCAAGAGAAGCCCAAAATCACGTTCAAAACACTTAAAATAGAAGCATAATCCTAATGAGGATATCTAAATAGTCATGAGAATTATATGACAGGGATATTTCCCAATAGGGCCATGCAAAGAACCAAGTTAAAAAAATGAAGTTGATGTGACGCAAGAGGCTCGCTATTCTAGCTTATATTCGTTCTAGAGGCTGTTTTTCGTTCTTTGTGACGTCAGCCCTAGCTCCATTTGGAGACATAAAAGATTCCAACTGTCCAGATATTTCCCTCAACGTGACGTTTGATCCAATCAGCAACAGTTTCTCATGAAGCTGGCCATCTTGTTAAAGTAGAGGCCTAAATATAGTTTTGAGTATTTATAGTGCGCACCAACCATGGCCAATTCCATCACATTATAATTTCTCTTTTGGTATTTTACTCCTTAAGAAACTACAAAGAGAATATTTTCCTTTTTGGTTTTTTCACTTTTCTCAAAAGCCTGGCTCGTCAAGAAGTATTCGATACGTACAGCAATTATCAAAGGAACGACACCTAAATCTCAAGATACTAATGATAATGAGCTTTTTGTGTCGGGTCATTTGGTCTCTAGGCTGGACGTGCACAACTTAACCTGAAATAGGTTGAAGACACATGATAATAATAATGAAAATGAAATATGTTAGGATTACGTAACTATTGTGGAGACATTGAACTTTCAATTAAGGACAAAACTTATTCAGCTCTAAAGTGCAATTCGGCTTAGGGAGAAGCCAAAATGGGGTTAGTCAAGGTCAAGCGTTGGCCCATACGTAAGGATCACGGAGTCTACTTTAATTAATTGTTGACTGGGTCACTGGCCAAAACATGCCAAAATGAATGAGTTGGGTCCTAATATAACCTCATCAAATTGGGTTTCTGGAGTTGATCTCATGAACTTAATTACATGTTCTTGCCTAGAGTCTTGATTATTTACACAGCTTATACGTCAATATGAGGCACCATATGTCATCTTTAATCCAAGCAAATAGTGTACAATCAATCACATTGCTGTCAAACTCGCAACTCGGTGACAGAAATAGGGGCAAAGATGAAGATGGTTGGATCAAAATGAAAGTGAGATTGACATGAGAAATCATGATGAAGAGTTCACGACTCAGAATGCAGGGAAACAAGGAGAGGACCTGGTCTATCTCGCTGGCAGCACAAGCTCAACCACGAATTCCCTCCTTTTGTTTTTTTGGGCAATTCACTATGCTCTCAGATGATTCAATAATGCAAAAGTCATCAATTTATAAAATCTTGTTTGGTTGTTGGCCAGTCCATCCATCTCTCTCTCTCTCTCTCTCTCTCTCTCTCTCTCTCATCTGGAATACACTCACCCAACGTACAGCTCTTTCCGGCAATCCAGCCATTAATGGAGCATACAGTACCCTCTCTTCACCCAAAAGAATCAAGAAAATATAAAAATAAGCTGACAAAAGAGAAGACCTACAGACCAAGGTCAACATAGAGATTGACAGGAACCCTTAATTTATAAACTTCTATACTTCAGCAACCTACATTTGTCATATAATTGTGTCAATTATAAACAACTCGCCCGACCATGATCTCGGGGGATCAGCCATAGAATAAAGATCTTAGGGTTTCAAGAACCCTTTTAAGTTGCATTTTAAATCTCAAGAACAATAATCCACTTATACACTGAAATTTTGGACTTGCAAGATATCATATATGCATGTATCAAGTAGATGGACGGACATATCTAAACGGGAAAATGAGGAACCGTACAGGAGAAAGGAGAGAAGGTAAGACGTCGATGTCAGGATGGCATAAGGGAGCTGAAGCTTGTGGTCTCAGAAAAGGCAGCATTGACTAACTTCTGGTCCACAACCCTCAGCCAAACTGGTCCACATTCGCGTCGTGAATCGGGGCAGTTTTTCCCTCAGACCGAATACTCATCGCCCTCTCTAACTTGTCACTTATTACACAGCATCCACACACGCTCGCCCACTAGGTCTTGCCACGTGTTTGAAAACATATTCATCAGAAGAAACCACGATATCCCGCAATTGCAACACACTCATTCAGCAAGAACCGTCGAAACAGCGGTAATTCGAGATCCATCCGCGTCTCGTCCACGTCGGGCTTTTTCTTTAAGGTTATCTCGAGAGCTCGGATCCGGTGCTTAAAACTAAAAAAAAAAAACCCATTTTCTGGAGGTAATTTTCCGTTTGGAGAGGGTAAAAAGTGGAGGTTCAAACTATTTGGGCAGTAAAAGAGGTGCTAAATTGGACGATGTAGTTATTCTGAACATGCAATGTGACGTTTCTCTTCATGCTCGGTCAGGGCAAAAGTGGGAGCAAAGACAGAGCCTCTCTCCACCACAACCGTGCGACACTGACAACGACATTGAGAAACAACGTGCATGTGCAAAACCCTAATGTGACAGCCCAAAAATAATGGAGTAGGAGCAAAAAAAAAAAGGAAAAAAATTATACCCTTTACAGAAAAGTTACCTATCGGATAAACTTGCTTTTCATCATGTTGAAAACGGCATGTGTTTTTGCTTATCGATGCAGCCAAAGAATGGAAAAGGTGGGGGTGGGGGTGAAAGTGATTAGCATGAAGTTATTGACTCCCCAATTTGACTGTCGTTTTCAATGCCCCAAGAGAGAATTACCTTCGCCACCACTGTGTCCCATTTGGCCATTCCAATATTTTCGAAATTGGAATATAGCTAAAGATAAAATTTATAAATGAGAAGAGATTGCTCTAATGGATATGTTTTATCGATGTTTAGTTGTATATTACCTTCCATATATGAAAAATTAAACATAAATAATACCATTCAAATTTTCCATTAAACATACCTGAATTCATTTCAATTTTCTCCCACTGTATTTTAACTTTGGTAGAAATCCAAAACTGGACACAACGAATTTGTTAGAAGTCAAGCCAGACACTCTAGAAATTGAGGTTAAACATCGGAGTTGGACAGCTCTCGACGTGGATATAATATTGTATTGACATCACCAAACCATGATCGACATTAATCTTACAGAGAAAAAGAAGCACAAGAGGGGGGGCCCATGCATATTCGCGAAAACCAAAGTCACGAAAAGGAACACTAATCGACCAAAGTACTCGCTAATCAAAGGTTATTCAACTAGGCCTCGCACGTAATCTGTCGCCTTGTTAGTGTGACATCATAAGTGCATATTCCCTCCCTTAAAGCATCATTCGAAAAGAATACTTGAAATTTGCAGGGATTGTCATCTATAGACTCCTATAGGTGATCTCGACAGGACCCAGATAAGCATCTGCCTCGGACATGGTCCCTTTGAAGCACCATCCTGAGAAGGCGTAAAAAATAATGGCAAAAAGGCATCCTTTGGTATGATTAAGTTCTTAAACTTTGCTCAATTCTTTTCCCCAATTCATGGTCCTAAATATAATATTCCCTTATAATCTTCTCTTTTTCTCGTTGATAATTACTAAGGCCAGCATCCTTTGAATGTTCCTATGTTTGAGAATAAATTATGTCTTTTAACTTATCTAAAGATGTGGACTGGACTATTCAAGAAGTGTATATAACTAGAAACGGCACTAGACGAGGTTGGGGATTGTGTTTCCCGTCCCAGCCCCGTCTGGGAAAGCTTGACCTGGCCATCACCTTGTGTCTCATCTGGGGCAAGATAGTTTTGCCCCAATCCCATATTCCCATGGGGCAACGATGCCTCGGGGGCACCACCTGATAGGCTAAACATACACTTTGCTAATTTTCCAGTAAGTTTTTAGATTTTATCCCTATTTTGATATGATTCTAAAGCAGTAAATTATTATCTAGATTGCTCTTCTATGGCTATCAATGTCTGAGTGCATATTTTCCTTCTTAATTGCATCTTAAATGAAGTAATGTCACCATGATGAGTGGTATAGTCTACATCTCCAAAAAGAAGATAGTCAAATAATCTTGTAATTGTCAAATACTTGTAATTGATATATATATTTCAAAAAAACATATTAGTCAAGCTTGATAGGACTGATATTGATCTCCTCTTGATTTCTCATCCAGTCATCTTGCAAATTATATCTTATTTCCATTTTGACGCAGCAAATATGCCATGTCAAAATCAAGAAACGTAGGATGCAAAGAATCCGTGCCTTCCATATCTATCCCCAAATGAAAATAGGCTCTAGAGAGTAGTCCCAGCACCACCCTTCACCTGATCATACGGGTGTAAAATTAGGGGAGCCAACAATCAAATCTAGCCAAAGGATCTCAAGGAAAAGGCAACATGAATGTTGAGAGATAGCTACTAAGAGAGCTTAGGGTATCCCAAAGACGGGTGTGTGTTCTCTTTCTTTTCTCTCTCTTTAGTTTCTTTTGTTCTGTTTTCTGATCCCCACAAACAAAGCTTTGATGCAGAGCAAAAGGCAAAGGGCCAAAGGCACCAGGGAATGATTACTTGAATGGGGAAGGGGACCCACCTCATAATCTTTCCTTTATAAGCCCCTTCCCTCTCTCTCAAAATTTATCTTTTTGACTTGGGACTGGGGCCCACCCCAATTCCAATGCCCATTGTCTTTATGGATTGAATGATAGAAAAAAGAGGGCACCTCACGTGGAGTCTGAACCAATGGCCCTGTCCGACCACAATCAGAAAAGAGCAACTTCTCACTTCCCCTCCCCCTCTTCACATACCACCCCTACCCTCCAAAAAAAAAAGAAAAAACCAAAACAAAAACATGCCCCAAAAAAAGAAAGAAGAGAAGATTACAACAGCATTAGAACAATGAAAATCAATACCAAACATCCTCTATTCATTTTAGGAATGTATTGCAATGGCATGATACTCAATTCGGAAGAACAAGCGAATACTCAATAGACTCATGTTGAGTTAGTGCAATAAGTATCCGATAGTTTTATATAAAGTGATCGTAAAGAGAAAATCAAATATCAACTCAATTAGCATTTCTAATTAAACATGCATTCACTCAAAAAAACTAACCAAATGAGTAATAATTGCTCCATGCCGCATTAATTTTTCAATTGAGACTATAAGAGAAAGGCCAAGGTCAAGTCCATTAATATATCAATAGGACATATATTCATTCAAAAACTTAAGTTAATAAGTTATGAGTCAACTATAATATAGTCAATAAAAAAATTTATTAGAATATAATAATTACTCTATATCACATCAATTCTTCAAGTGAAACTACTACCTCACACCATCACATACGCACTTGAACTTGTTCCATGTGCTTTTCAAGTATTAAAATATATCTCTTGATTTACTAAAGAGACAATATTGAAATCAATGGAGCTTTAATACCTTTAAGCAAGTCATTGAAAAAATGACAAGATCTGTTTTATAGAAAATTCTCTCAAAAGTTGAGAAATAATCACATACCGAAACCTTTTTTTTCCTTGATATGGTAAAACTAAGTAAAATATCAAGTAAAAGCACAATGTTTGATCAATGAGAAATCTCACAAAATTGACATCATCGCAATGAACAAAAGTCATGAGAAGTATCACAAAATTGACATTGTTGCAACGAACAAAAGTCATGGGTCGGCAAGCATCACTTCAATCATAACATAACACCAAAAATACATCAAGCATCCACTTTTGTTACAACCTCCACAATATTTGATGGTAATGCGACACTTGGATATTCAAATTTTGCCCATCGATCTAATCTAATTCAGTTGGCCGATGTCATGCAATTTAGACTATACTTCTTCTTTTTTTATTTCTTTCTCTCTGGCAAGTATCTAGATTACACTTCAAAAGCCTAAAACTGACCTGGTTAGCAGTTGTGACAAAAGTGATGAACTGGATTTTATTTTTGTTCGAGAGAGAGAGAGAGAGAGAGAGAGAATTAAAAGCTCAACAAGGTACAGCAAAGAAAGCAAAAGAAAAAATATAATTTTTTCAATGGGGAAGGGAGAGGAATTGAGAAGAAAAAAAAACAGCTTTTTAAAGCTCACCCATATAATTCCCACTCATTATCTTTTTGTTCCCTCAAAGCCCTTTTTAGCTTTGCCCCTCTCTCTCTCTTTCTCTCTCTCTCCCCTTCCTTATCCTCTCTCTTTCTCTCTCTAACTCAGACGCCTGCGAAAGCAAAGCAATTCCACAAACTCTCTGCAACTCTCGCTCACTCTCAGGGAAGAAGAAGGAGGAGAAGGAGCTGTGCAGGCAAGAAGCAAGAAGAAGAGAGAAGAGAACGAGGGTGGGTTTTGCTGGAGGGAGGAAGGGAAGGGAGAGGGAGAGGAGAGCTTGGATTACATGTGATAATGGAAGGAGGTGATCACGACCACTTTCACCACCACCACCACCACCACCACCACCGACGCCCCACCTTCCCCTTCCAGTTGCTGGAGAAGAAGGAGGACGAGCAACCATGCTCGACCTCCAACTATCCCTCCCTCGCCATGTCCTCCGACGACGCGCCCCCGAACCCTAACCGATCGTCCTCCACCTCGAACACCCTCCAGATCGTCCCGGCGGAGGATCAGCAGCAGCAGCCGCTGGCGGAGGCGGGGGCGGGGACGGGGGCGGCGGGGGCCAAGAAACCGCCGCCGAAGCGGACCTCGACGAAGGACCGGCACACGAAGGTGGACGGGCGGGGGAGGCGCATCCGCATGCCGGCCCTCTGCGCCGCCAGGGTCTTCCAGCTCACCCGCGAGCTCGGGCACAAGTCCGACGGGGAGACCATCGAGTGGCTCCTCCAGCAGGCGGAGCCCGCCGTGATCGCCGCCACCGGTACGGGCACCATCCCGGCCAACTTCACTTCCCTTAACATCTCGCTCCGCAGCTCCGGCTCGAGCATGTCGGTTCCGTCGCAGCTCCGATCGAGCTACTTCAGCCCCAACTTCTCGCTCCCGCCGCAGCGCCGGGGCAACTCCGCCTTGTTTCCCGGGATCGGGCTGTCGCCGGAATCGGCGCCGACGCTGCTCAATTTCCAGGGCTCCTCGAGCAATTTGAGCTCCATGCTGTTTCAGGCCAAGCAGGAGCTCCGGGAAGCTTCGAGTTTGGAGCTATCGGAGGGCGCCGATCACGAGGGCATGAGCAAGAAGCGAAGGCCCGATCAGCTTGATCTGTCGACCAATTCTCAGCCTCAGCCTCAGTCGCACGTGGGGAGCTACCTGTTGCAGTCGAGCTCCGGCGTCCTTCCGGCGAGCCACGGGAATCTTCCGGCGAACTTCTGGATGGTGACGAACCCGAGCAACCAGGTCATGAGCGGCGATCCGGTATGGACGTTCCCGGCCTCGGTCAGCAATAGCGCCGCCCTATACCGAGGCACCATGTCCAGCGGCCTGCATTTCATGAACTTCCCCGCGCCCGTCGCCCTATTGCCAGGTCAGCATTTGGGCTCGGCCGCCGCTGCCGCCGGGGCCGCCGGCGGCAGCGAGGGGCAATTCAACATGCTCGGCGGGCTGAGCCCGTACCGGCCCGTGTCGAGCTCCGGCATGTCGGAATCCCAGGCAAGCGGCTCCCACTCGCACCACGGCGGCGGCGGCGGGGTTGGGGGAGGGGCGGCGGCGGCGGCGGCGACGACCGGCAGCCACCGTTCTCAGATCCCGGCGGCGATTAAATTTGGTGGGCTAGTTTGATTGATGTGTTGTACACACGTGAGGTTTTTTGGTTGTCGTTAATTGGATGAGCTGAGCTTCTTCTTCTCTCTTTGTTTTTTTTTTTTTTTTTTGGAAAAAGAATTCACTGATATTACCTATCATCATTACTATTTTCCCATTTTTTTTTTCTCCTGTGTGATCACATATGGATTGATGATTATCAAGGCTTGCAAGAAGACACTTTTTAACAGGGTGGATTATGGAGGATTCCCCTTTTCCGGATTAGGGCAAAAATTCTGATCTGGGTCTCCTCCTTTCTTTTCTCCCCTTTTTCTTGGGCTACCCATTTCTAATCTCTTGTTGCAAATTGCCCCCACTCCCCTCCAAAAACATGCTTGTATAATCTCATATAATGCTTTGTTTTTTTCTTTTGGGGATCAGATGGGTCAAAATCATCACCACCTATATTCAAATGTAATGCATTTGATTGGCAAGACTCCTACCTAACCAGCACCTCTCTCTCTCTCTCTCTCTCTCTTACTCTGTGTGTGTTTTTTGCTGCGAGTGGGAGGACCACAATTGCCTTTTGAGTACTTGGAAAAGAGGGAAGAGATGGAACAGTGTCACTTCAATGTAGGGGGGATAGAGAGAGGGGGGAGGAGAGTCCTTGTGAATCAATGTGATTTGATGATTCCTAACATGACCCCAACGGTGGGACGATGGACGTGAGATGATGGATGCCGATGATGGTGATGATCAGACGGCTGAGGAGAGAGGTGGGGGTGTGGGGGGTGGGGCCCCACGGAGAGGGCAGTTCCAGGTGTTGCTCAGGTAGGGGAGGCCCAGCTGCTGGTCATTGCCTTAGCAAATGTACAATTGTCACTGACAAACAGGTGAATCATTCCTCCTCTCTCTCTCTCTCTCTCTCCCTCTCTCTCTCCCTTTTCTTTTTTTCTCAATTTAGTTTTGAATAATCAATGTTGCTGCAAACAATTACAAAATTCGTTTCATGGTTACCATATCGATCGTATGGTAATAGCTCGCGAGCGCCGAACCGGGTCGCTAGAGAATTCGAGTTCATGCTTGGCGACCGACCATGTCGACCGAGTCCAGAATTGACCATAGAGCGAGTCTACGCAATTACCCTTTTCATTTATTGTTATTTTCTTTTGCCTTTGCCTAGTGACCGGTTGGAGATCAGTGGTGGGTTTCAGTGACCCTACTTTGGGAGGGGGCCCACCGGGTCATTAAATCTGGACCGTTCGTTTGGCGGGCCCGGGGGTCTTGATGGGCTCAGTGAATGATTGGGTCGTCTCTCAGCTCAGAGAGAGAAAGAGGAGTGAGGGGGTAGAGAGAGAGAGAGCGCGGAATCTGGAGTTGAATGTACCGGAGTATTTTATATTTTTCCTTTTCACCCCTTTTTCGCTTTAATTGATTAATAAATTGAAGTAAAGAATTAGGTTTGCCACGTGGCGAGCGGCGATTGGTGCAGTCGTTCCTCGTTTCAGTGTGGGACTGACCGGACGTGACTCGGGGGAAATTTCCTTCTTTTATTTATTTTTATATTTTTTTATATTAGTTGTATAATTAAATGTGGGAAAAAGGGAAAGGCGGATTTGGCAGATCCCAAGGAGAAACCCTTTAAAGAATTTAATTGATTTTTTTTTGGTCGAAAGCGAATTTAATTAATTAAAAGGTGTCGGGTGTTGTTTTTTTTTTCTTCCCCTTTTTTGGGGGAGTTTATTAAATTACATAAAAGAATCAAGATCGTTCTCAGAGGGAGGGGGCTATGATTGTTTTGGCGTGCGTCGACGATAGCCAATCGGAAAATTACACCTCATCGAGAGCCTTTCGAGGGCGAGCTTGCAGTTTTCATTACACTGAGTGCCGCCGTGATTTGGAAAATCAATTTCTTGGAAATTCGATTATTTTAAAATTACGTATGATTAACAAGTGCGCAAGGGGTGCTCACTACAACTAACCATGTAGCGCTCGTAATTACATCGTTTGGATCATCGACTCCACTAGAGTCACAAATCACATGTGAGAGAAAATATGTGGTGACGCATTTATGAACCATGAAAGCTATTGGTCCAATGAATCATCTTGTTTCAAGTCATTCCCGACTGCAAAAGGATAGCATTGGAGGAGCACGAACAAACTCGACCCAAAAAGGTCTCTAGAGTGGATTCGCTCCTAAATTCTCATGATGCGAATTCTCCATCATGCACTTATTGAATCACTTTTCCTCGCTATTGAAATATTTAAATATAAACACGCCATAACCGAATAACTAAAGCTTTTTCGATTGTTAGTAGCGATTCCCATGGAATTTTGGAAGAAATTAGAGTAAGAGATCCCGAATTCAAATATTTTCATGTCCATTATTATATATTTCTATACTTAGTCTCGGCCAAAGTCCAGTCCATAGAGAAATGAGAGTATTTGAATTTTTAAATATCAAACCACACATTCGTTTAACAATCTAAACATTTCGAACCGTCGGTAACATTCCTACAAAATCATCCAAACCTGAAAGACGTGCAGGTGTCTTGCTCGACGAAAGTTCTCCATCAAACCGACAACCGCATAGGACAATCGACTTATCGGCATGTGATGCACGATGCCTTTGCGAATCGAGCAAGTGTGAAATCGATTTGAATTGTGTACTGCATTTTTCCATCCTTGGCGACGATGATCTCTCGATTACGACGAGAATGCTCTCGACACGGTGTCTCCGGGCATCATGTGTGCTGGAGGATCTTCCACGCACGCATGAAATCCCCGACCGCGCCTGCCCTTTCTTTGACTTTCTCCGGTCGAGTTTAATGCGGATTTCTGCTACGGACATGGCCGTCGCACGGAAGTAGGTGATTTTTTAAGCGGATCGGTTCTTTTCATCGCTGGGGAAGTCGCAATTGACTGGTGCCAAGGAGTCAAGGACCATGGAAACCAACGATCGGCATGAATGTCGAGAGTAATTCGAAACGCACGGGGATTTTCCTCCTTGATGTAAGCTGTCGGACGATGTCGTCTCGTGTAATTTTTCGCGCATGAGACGAAATGCATCTTTCAGTTTGTTCGTAGACATGAGATTCACGTACCCTGCCCGTGCTGAGGAGTTCGGAAAGAGTTAAACTCTTCTGTGGCCTAACTGCTAGGCGGTTGCATCGAGTAAGAATTGAACTCGGTGTTAGGCGTTGAAGAAGAGAGAGAATTTAACACATGAGATTTTATCATGCTTTACCCTTAAATTAGAACTACATCCATCAGATGATTCCAAAATAATTAGCATATTATAACTTTCTGTTTCATCTTTCAATTACAAAAAATAAAGAGATTATTGGGCCCGTTTGGTTCAACTTTGGGGAAATGCAAAGCTATTTCCCCAAGTGACTTTGAATGAATGGGCATTTTGTGAATGCAAGTATATTTGGAAACCCATTTTTGTGTATATTTTGCAAAGTAGCTTTTTGGGGAAAAGAAAAGAAAAGGGAGGAGGAGATGCAGCTGCTCGGTAGTGGTGGTGGTGGCGGTGGTGGGGAGGCGGCTAGTGGCGGTGGTAATGGCGGTCGCGTGACCCAAGCAACACCCGAGGTTGCGCGACCCAGGCCACGCTCGAGGTCGCCCGACCTCAAGCAAGACTTCCCAGCGGCCAGATCTGGCCACTCGCGGCTGAGCCGCCTGCCGGCTGAGCTTTGCGAGGAAGAAGGAAGAAGACGATGAATAGTACTTTTCGAGGGCAAAAGAGAAAAACATGATTATCGGTAAGGGCAATATTAGAAAAAAAAATTCATTAAACCCTAAACTAGCATTCCAAAAATGCTGAAAGCCCAAAGCATGTCCGAATCTACTTTAGGCTTTCGGCATTCCAAATGCTGGCATTTGGCAAATGGAGACTCAAAAATGTGAACCAAACGCAAAATATTTTCCTCAAGGTCCCTTGGAAAAGCCGAACCAAACAGGGCCTATATATACCTAGCAGCTTTTCATATCAATAAAATACGAACTCAAAATATAAAAGCCTTCCGGCAGCTCAGGGAGTTGTCCCCAACCCTTACCCACTCGTTGAGGAGTGGGACTCCATGCCATATGTCAATAGGAAATGTGAATCACACCCTAACACCCGAGATCTCGTGCTTCTTGCGATTTTTTAAAGTTAACTACCTAGTGTTTGAGGGTTCGAGAGCCACTATTGATCAATGAATTGCACAAGATAGTCTAGCTGCTAGTGCAAATCTAGTGCAAATCTATCTCAATCGTGCTTTTGAAATCGAAACGCAATTCCCCTTCTAGCTAGCGAGCAAAGTCGATAATTCAATCGATCCAAGAGATTACGTACACGGCATCGATGAGTATCAAAACACATCCTCTAGCTAGCAAGCCAAGATTTTAAATGGATCCCACGTGAATTCGTGTCGCACGACTTCAGCAATCCCGTCGCGCGCATGTGGACACAAGAGATTTTAATTTTCGACCACACCACGTGTTAACGGAACGTCGCAAAGCCGACCGGAATAGACGGTTCGGAAACCCTCGATGAAGAATTCGGTCGGGGGCACGTGTCACGTGAGTTGGACCGGGTCGGTGGCGGCGCAATGACCAGTGTAATGGATGCACAAAATACTTCTTTTGGGTTGTGCGTCGTGTCATGTCGTGGGTGCGGGACTACTAGGGGTGGTACATGAACATCACGTGGTGGACGGTAAATCCGAACACGGTACGACCTAGACCCACCCATGGCCCATGGGTCTTTTTGCCAAGACCCAAGACAGCAATTTTTCTCCTTTTTTAAAGAAAAAGAGAATCTCATGAGGGTCTAAATCAAATTAAAAATTTAGCTAAAAAATTTACAAATTTTTGAATCAATGAAAATCCGACGACCCTCAATGAGGGCCAAGAGGTTTCTGGCTGATCCCGGCCGTCGATGTATAGATGTTGGGCCCCGTCGGATCACTTTCGTGTCTTCTCCTTTAATTGTCATGATGGGGGTAGATTGTTCATCTTACTTTGGGAGATCTTTGTGTCCTTGATTCGTCTCGATTAGGGGAGGCCAAACCGCTCGTTCGGGCACGGCTCCTCGTGTGTCGACACATGTGCAAGAAAGAACAGGAATTTTCACTTTTTCCACCTCCGGGGCAATCATGCGATGTACGAACTTGCTAGATTTAACGTATCGTTATCGAGAATTTCTTTTTGACTCGGCACTGTTGTAATTTGCAATGACCCTCATCGCTTTGAATATCAATAACTAGGTGTCAAAATGAGTTAAAAACCCACGTAGAACCTTATACGATGAGATTGATCATATATGGGTTAGCTAAATTTTGATAAATGGGTTTGGGTTGTATGCAAGTTTAGTGATACATGAGTTGTAAATGGGTTTATCTTTAAATCCATTTAATTTATAAAGATTATTAGTGAAGTCATCCCATTAATGAGATTCATCTTCTTTAGCACTTATTATAATTTTTATTTTTTAAAAATTTCTAATTCTTCTTCTTCTTCTTCTTCTTCTTCTTCTTCTTCTTCTTCTTCTTCTTTTTTATTCTTTTTTATTTTCTTCTTCTTCTTCTTCTTCTTCTTCTTCTTCTTCTTTTTTTTTTTTTGCCTTTCTTTTACTTTCTTCTTCTTTTTTCTTCTTCTTCTTTTTGCCTTTCTTTTACTTTCTTTTTTCCTTGTGAAGTTCGACAGTCAACCACCAATCGAGGATCGTGAAGCTCTCACTGGCAACAGGCGAGCTCGAGCTCACCAGATATGGTGAGGCTGAGCTGGCCGACTTGATGCAACAAGGTTGGGCCTCCTCGATCTAGCAAGACTCCAGCTCGCTAGATCTAGTGAGGTTGAGCTTGTTGGCCTCAATGCCAGTAATCGATGAGCTCAAGTGATCGGGGAGACCCTAGCCTCGCCAATGGCCTCACTCGGCCTTACCAAATTGGGCGAGTTCGAGCGACACTGGCGAGGTTGGGACCTCTTGATCTGGCGAGACTTGAGCTTATCGGCATTGAGGTGAGCTCGACCTCACCCAAGGTTAGCGAGGCTTGGCTTGCTAGAATTAGGCGAGCCCGAGCCTAGCCGACTTATGACAAGGCTTCAACTCGCCTATTGTCAACCACAGCCGTCGACCACGGTGGGGGGTGAAAAAAAAAAGAATTTTTTATTTTAAAAATAAAAAATAATTTCAAAAAATAAAATAAAAAATATATATTTTTCAAAAAATAAAAATAATTAAAATTTTATTTAAAAAACACGGAAAATAAAATTAGATTTTCCATAAAAAAAATGGAAAATATTTTCTATTTCATTTTCATGGTTCAACCAAACACCCAAAAATATTATCATTTAAAAAATATCATATTTTTCATGACATAAATGGGGCCCCAATTTTTTTAAAAATATAAAATTTATCCATTAAATTTGTAATTGTATGGAAGCGTTTTAATAATATAATTTTTTTTTAAATCATAAGAAACAAGTTTATCCTAGATTTAGTTAAATATAAAAGTATTTAGCAATTTGAGTCGAGTATAAGTTGGATCGGGTATGAGTTAATAAATTTACATTACAAATAAATTAGTCATAAACGGATTAATAAGTTAATTTGCATCGGACCATTTATGACCCAATTCAAATCTAACCCAATCCACCCGTTTGACAAGTCTAGATGAAACTAATATGTTAATAATATGCAAGGTACTTTAGAGTTTGATATTTGCGTCTATTTTAGCCATGCTAGCAGCAGAAGTAACTTAAGATTTAACCTCTTCTGTCAAAATCATTGTTTTACAGGAAGATGGAGTGAGGCTGAAGACTGTTCCTTCGCTCTTCTTCTTCTTCCGAAGAACCAAATCAGGCAACCGCGTAAGCACATTTTGTGGGAGAACACCGCAAGTAGCGGTCCGAGGGCATCATAATCGTCGCCATCATCGTCGTTGTCGGGTCAAAGAAAATGGCGATGCCTAGGATTGCGGCTCGGTGGAACCATTCGAGAGCGAAAACCGCACTCATCTGGTTTGTCTGCTTTGTCCCGTTTCACTTTCTTTTTCACATGGGTTCGCACAAGTCTTCGCAGAGTCCCACCCCGGATTCGTCTCCGGGTCATTCATCGGGTGCGGTCTCTCGGCTTGCATATTTTTCTGTTCTTGCTGTATGTACGTCCTTACAAGATGTCAACTCAGGTGCAATTTTTCCCCTAGGAAGTAATAAATCTCATCATTCTTATGTTCTTTTACCCAGCTACCTTGCTCTCGGCAGAGATCACCTTAGATGATAGGAGAGAGATTCCTTCCTCTCGTTTTCCTTCATCCTACAGCTCGCGATCCTACATGGAAGTGATGCTCGAACTGTATCTTTCTGCGTCGCTAATGGCAAGGATGCGCATCGCCATTAATTGGACCATGTTCTGATAAAAAGTTAAGCTTTTTGTTCAGTATTTAGTCGCTTCCCTGGCAGTTGCACTTACCAATGGCAAGCTGACAGGCATCTTTGTTCCTGATCTGGTTTCGGAACTCACAGTTGGTATCACTTTGGCACGTTCCAGCCTCCGAAGTCGAGGTAATTTACGCGTCATGGGATCTAATTCTCGACATAGATTCTGCTTGGACTCGGTGCTGGTTTTTGCTTAAACAGATCGAAGCTGAAGCTGCAGCCGCCGCGAGGGCAGGTGCAGATTTTGAATGCCTTTTGAATCTTGGAAAGAATGGTTTTCGATGCGCTTCTCAAAACCTATGAAAACCATCCATGGGTTACTGAATGACCGTACTGATGATTTGATGCTGCTGCTTGGCATATGTCCAGGTCATCTTGACGGAAAAATGGAGACAATTCTCTCCCTGTTCAACCTGTGAAGGTATTAGTAGGTGCAGCTCTTCCCTTTGGGTTTAACATGGGGTGCACTCCATTGCTTGGTATGCTTGTACATTTGGGGAGTTGGTGGGACCTTTTAGATGGTTCGATTGTCCATCAGATTTAAATGATGGATGTGACGTATTGATGCCAAAAGCTTGAGGACGGTGGTTAGCTTTGATACTGTAAAGATAGGCTTTGACTAGATGATGGTATGTATATAGAGATGCTAGGTTAATATCCTAACTATGTTGGATTTCCAAGATGGACCTCAAACATTATGAGAATCCAACATAATGGGGGTTAACCTAACAACATCATGCAAGTATTATCATCCAATCAAAAATTTGTTTGTACCATATTCAAGCTGTCACTCTACTCAGCGGTCTATATCCACAGGCCCCGATGCATCAACTCCATAATCAAAACCCAGTGGACCATCGAACACTCTGATAGGTCCCACCAACTGGCCATTACTACAAGCATACCAAGTAACGAAGTGATGAGGGGTATATTGAAGTAACCCAGTGCGAACCCAAAATAAAGAGCTACACCTACCGTGCTCAACCGCAGAACCAGGTACGGGGACATGTTGATAGTCATACTCTAAAGATAGCGGTATCCGAAGCTCATCGCAACAGGTAGATCCATCACTGCATATCTATAAATAAAGGGGCTACTCAAAGCTTAGAAAGTGAAATCTCTAAATTTAAAGTAAACAATTATATTATCAATTGATCCAGTGTGATACAACAGCATGAATTTAAAACAAATAGGACATGTTGATAGTCATACTCCCTAGATAGCGGTATCCAAAGCTCATCACAAGAGGTAGATCCATCACTGCATATTTGTAAATAAAGGAGTTACTCAAAGTTTAGAAAGTAAAATATCTAGGTTTAAGATAAGAAATTATGTTATTAATTGACCTAGTGTGAACGAATATGAGTAGATATATTTATTTTCTACCATGATATTTAAATAATAATAACTAGTCATGAGTCATAATTTTTTTATTCAAATGCAAGTAAATAACATATAATTTCACAATGCATGATCACCACATAGCTCACCAATATTCATAGATGAGTATGTAACCTCCTCATCTCTAGAGGCATCATCCCACAATCATGACGATGGAATCATAAATTCATCTAAGCTACATAAGCGAGGCTAAATATATTGATGGTTATCTCATACGCATTTTCTTTTGCAAAATTGGACCTTTGTTTTTTAAATCTTGCCACTCCAGCCATACTGTAAATTGTGAATGCGAGTCGCGAGTTGGGCCGGACTGGATCGAAATCTATAGTTCTTAAGGGAAATGAACCAAACCAAACCGAATTGAAACTGGCGGTTCTTAAAAGAATCGGTCCAATTCTTGATTAATTTATTGGAATTGATAGATACCGATCTAGTTTCCGATTCTAGATGTGAAACCGCCTATCCACCACCAGTAATATATAAATATATATTCAATTTTAAGAAAAATTTCCGACTAAAAATAAGAAAAATGAAAATCCTAAAATTCATAATTTGAAGCTCAACACCTATTAATTGAATTCTCATCTTGTCTCATTCTCACCTCATATGAGTAATAACTCTATCTCTCACTCACGGTCTTGACTCTCAAGCTCAACTCCTATCGACTCATAGTATCAACTCTCAACTTTTATATGAATCCAATCTTTTTATTAATCTTGTAATTAAAAATAGGGAAGTTCTTTGTTTTTTTTGCTTTACTTTGGCTTGTCAAAAAATATTGCATTGAGTACGTGAAACTTGATAGGACCAATTCCATGGACTCACTTGGGAACTAGATTGGTGATAACTCTATAAAAATAGAGTTATTTTACCTATTTTAGGCAACAATTAATGCAATATCTATGAGAAAATATTTGGATTTCCTTCTGATTATTTGAATTTTCCTTATTTATGAAGAATAATGATATATGGAGAAGATAAGGAAAAAGATGGCAAAACTGATGAATTTAAATCAAGCAGTAGTGGGAGATAGATATCAAATCAAAATCCTCTGATTTACTCCATGATTTTGTGCGTAATTGCTTGGAGATAAGAATCTTGGATATATCCTATGAAGAGGAGAATAAAGAGAGGGAGAGCAGCTAGGTTTTAGCTAATTTTTCTGTTAGATCGTTTTTTATTGTTCTGAGAGTTTTTCAAGTATTTTGAAGAGAAGACAAAAGTGGTGACAGAATTCTTGTTCTTTGATTCAAGATGTTGAGTTTAATTTATATTTTTATTTATTCATCTACTATGTTCTAATTTTCTTTGGTTAGGGCTACCATGTAGCCTAACCATGATGATGTGAATTTCATGATTTTTATGTTTTACAATTGATCTCATTCATGTGAGTTATATATTATTGTGCATAATGCGTTTGAGTGGGCCACCACTTGAATGATCGATGTGCATGTCCGAGCGAGAAGTGATGTATGCAATTTCTCATTATAATATATAACCATGAATTAAACGTGGATAGAAATATACTGCGTTATTTGTGTAGCTTTCGGTAATAAGGTGATCCAAAAGACTCATTGTAAGCCGGGAATATTCATAATTTTTAATACACTTATGTTTATTTTAATTCACATAGAGATATAGTGGATTAATAAACTGAGTATGTTTGCTATACCTAGAGATAGGATAGTAAATAGGTAAGGAAATTCCGCTATCACATGTTTGATATCGTTCTTGTATTCACAACAATCTGAAATTCATATCTAGTGGTTATGGTGAAATCGGATGCTCTAACATATTTATCTAATCGGTTTTTGCATTTAGTCTACAAATTTTATTTTTAATTTATTCTCAATTATATTTTGATATGTTAGATAAATTTTAGAATTAATCTATTTTAGTAGTTAATTAGTTTATTAATCATCGATCTCTGTGGGACAATACTTTTTCTCATCATTATATTACTTGTTCGACACGTTCACTTGCGTTTAGAATTTTATGAACAACTGTACCGACGATCTAGTATTCAGGTGGATCCATGGAATTAAGGGGCGGTTCCTAGTTTCAATTTTTTGAAATCGATCTTTAGTGGGGGGTTCCTGATTCTAGAATGGGAATCCCACCCACTTAGACCATGCTCACCTCTAGCTCTAAGGACCTTTAGTGCAAAGCAAGTCCAGAGGTTCTTTAGGAAGTAACATTCTCGGAATGCAAGTTTTTACCCCTCATTCACTATTCATCTTCTTCATTGTTTGCATGGAGAAGCCAAATAGAGGTTGACAATTGTTAGCCAAGGGGTCACTTGCATCGACGATCGCTGCCTTGGGGTCGCGACCACTTGGCAACTATCGCCTAGGTCACGGCAACCTAGGTGACAATCGCTTGAGTTCGCACGACCCAAGCATCGCTCGAGGTCATCACAACCTAGGCAATGCTTGGGTTGCGGGACTCAGGCGACGCCTAAGGTCATGAGACCGCCATCTCAGGTGAGTCGGTAGCTATTTTGGCCACCAATGGTCGAACTCCACCAAACAAAATTAAAAACCTTTAAAAAAAAATTAGCAAAAATCATTTACAAAATGTAATTTTTACTACGGCATTTAAGTCAAAATTGTTTTCCAATACACTTTAAAATTATAATTCACCAAACGCTATTTGTATTTTGAAAAATCTCTTTAACCCAAAGATATTTGCATTTCTCCAAGGACATTTCCCTAAATCCAAACCAAACGGTGCCAAAAAGGCTAGTTGTATTCTCCAGAAATGGGAAACCAGTCTCTATTAGTTGTGTTCCCAACTCTATACCCTAAACTGGCCGGTTCTATTTGGAAACCGAGCTGGTCCCAAGTGAACGGGCAAGAAACCGGTTTGCCTAAAAAGAAATAATTCAACGCACGCTTGAAGAATCAAATCCCTTAAACTAAGCGCATGCGCTGCACCACTTGATCAACGTCTTGCTTACGTTTGTATGTACCAGAAGACTATATACAATTAGAAAATGTCACGAAATTTGAGAATGTTAAAACCCTACAAACCTAAACTTGGGGACCTATCATCTCTCTGGTCACAAAACTCTAACTCTCTCTCTCTCTCTCTCTCTCTCTCTCTCTCTCTGAGATTAAAAGTATAGAAGAAGTTGCTCAAGGCTTGACTATCCATCTCCCTCTCTCTTTTTCGTCTTATTTTCTGCCGATTGTCTATGATGGCCACTGCATTGCATTCGCCTTTTGTTTGATTTCACTCTCCTTTTTTACCAGACTCGCTTTCACTTGTTCGAAGAAAATATAAATAGAGAAGAATCCTGATTTTCGTAGAATCAAGAATCGGCTAAGAATGAGGCAATTTGGTTCTAAGCCTTGCCAATTTGATTCTTGGTTCCGAAAAAGAACCGGAACCCACATGGTCTCAATTCAAGATACTACCTTTGAACCGGCCCAGTCTGAAGTTTTAACGTTTAAAACATGAGAACCATTAAAACACCATGCCCTGAAGTGACACCACTTTCACACATGGAATTGGCTAATGGAATATTTATTTAATTTGACGATCCAATGTCCTAAACCTCACATATCACGTCATGAACTCATAATTTATATGTGTTCGAGTTTAGAATTTTTTATTCATTGGTTACTCTCTAAATATGTAAATACGTTTTATCATGAAAACGGACAATCGCCAAAATCTTTGACGAGTAATAACATTAGTCTTAATCCGCTTTGGTATAATTCTCTTTAATGATTTGATTTTCTTTAATTTGTTTCGGCATATTTTCTTTAATGATTCATGAAAATTTCAGCAATTGAAAAAAAAAAATCAGGTTATATGGTTTCACACATGTTTTTTTCCGTAATTCTAATTTCTAAAAAAAGGATCTAGTATCAAATACAACAACATTAATTCAAAACGAATATGAGTAGATGCATTTTCTTTCTACCAAAATGACAATAACTTAACACGTGTCAATTTTTTTTTTTTTATTCAGATGCAAATAAATGATATATAATTTCACAATGTGTGATTGCCACATAGCTCAACAATATGCATAGGTGAGTATCTAGGCTATTCATCTTCTTAAAATAATTAAATATCAAATCACGCAAGGCGTGATTTAACATTTAATTATTATAACACATCTCAAGTTAAGACCATCTCAATTTACAAGGTATCATCGCCACTACTCATGAGGATGGAATCATAAATTTTTTTGAGCTACATCAGTGGGGCTAAATATATTGGCAATTACCTCATACTCATTTTCTTTTATATTTTTCTTTTTCAAACTTAGAACTCTGTTTTTTATATCTCGCCACTCAAGTCATACTGTATATTATAAATGTGAGTTGCGAACCCACCTCATGTCCTCTCAACTTTGCAGAGTATAGGGGCCCGAACCAGCCTTACACCAGTGGTTTAAAGCTAGTTCCCGATTACGGAAATCTAGACCAATTATCTTTCTAGCTTTAAACTGGCCGGTTCCAAGTCAACGGGCTAGAAACCGATTTACCTAAAAAGAATTAATTCAGCGCACGCTTAAAGAATCAAACACATTACCTCTGTAAACTAAGCGACAGCGCTGCACCACTTGATCAACATCAACAAGTTTGCTTATGTTTGTATGTACCAAAAGATCTTATACAATTAGAAAATGTCACAATTTTGAAAAATGAGTCTAAGACATCTAAAGTGCCAAAACTTGGCACAATGGAGACAAATAAGTGCCAAAAGTTAAGAAATTGACACTTAAGTGCCAAAATCGAAATAAAAAACAACGGCGAGAAAATCTGGCCAAAACATTGATGGGACGAGCCAAGTGCAAAACGACGTTATTTTGCACGCCGACGTAAATAAATAATTAATATAAAAATTAATTGAAAAAAATTAAAATATTTTTTTCAAAAAAAAAAGGAAGATGAAGGTAGCCGGCGGTTAAGAGCCTTTTTTTTTTTTTAATTTGGTTTTAATTTTTTTAATTAATTTATATTAAAAATTGAGATTTAGGATTTGACCTAAATCTCTCCCTCCCTTCCTAGTTCCTTTTCCTTTTGTTCCCTTTTGTTTCTTTCCATACTCTCCCAATCTAGTTTTAGATCTGAGAGTTTTGTTCTCCCGATCTTATATTTGGGAGCTTTTCTCTCTAATCTAATTTTAGATTTTGGAGTTTTAATAAATAAGTACTCCACTTCTAGTTTCAATGGAGTTCATGGCAGTTTTAGTGTCAAATTTGTGTTCTTTCAACATGTTTTTATTCAAAGGTTTGACACTTCACATTGACTTTAGGATTTGCTCTTACAAATGTCAAATATGAGTTTCTTCAACATGTTTATGTTGTCTCCGTATGATGATGGTACTAGGGATGTTAAACCTAAGCGTACACTGCCGAAGGGCCAAAAGTAATTACAAATGGAAATCCCGACACATGCTTATCATTGATAGTGCACCGTGACTCGATAATTGACCACCGATCCTTTCATTTCGATGTAGTCCCAAATATATTCTTGAAGGACAAGCCTATGATTATATATGATTATCATGCTCTAATGAAACGCCTTAATTTCTAGTATTTTTTATTTGTTTTGGACCTTTATGGGCATATTTTTGTTATTGTGACTTTTAAGATTTATTTTCATATATCATTTTGATAATGAATACAATTTTTTTTTAATAAAAATATATATGTAAATATGTTCTATCCTGAGAGCGGTCAATTGCCGAAATCTTTGACGGGTAATAATGTTAGTCTTACTTTGCTTTGGCAAGATTCTCTTTAATGATTTGACTTTCTTTAATTTGTTTTGGCATAGTTTTCTTTAACGACACACGAAATTTTCCGCAATTGGAAAAAAAGAATTATATGTGTCAGGGTATATGTATGGTCCACATATAATTTTTTTTTTCTGTAATTCTGAAAATTCTAAAAAACGAAAGGAAGAAGACGAATTGAAGGCTGGCGAGCGTGGACGGCACACGCTTGGAGTGGGCCAGACAAGGGCCGGAGCTCGGCATGATCCTCGTTCCTCGGTCACTCCATCCCTCCACTCGTGAACGCCACACGCCTTCCTCCTCCTCTTCTTTTTCTTTTTTTTGGATTTTCGGAATTATCCAGAATCCGTAGCCAAAGCTGAAATTTGGAGCGATTTCAGCACAAATTCTGTCGAATTACGAGGCTTTATTTGGAGCGATTTTCAGCACGAATTCTGTCGAGTTACGAGGCTTTATTTGGATTAACCCTCATTGGCTGATTAAAAATTCGATTACTTTGATTTCGCATATCAATTTTCTCGACGACCCATTTTCCCAAAAAGAAATGTTATTTTCAAAAAATTGATTTTTTGAAGGGATGATCTGCTAGGGTGGATGACTCAATTTTCATGAAACAATTGTGGAAAATAACTTTCAATAAAACATTTTCCAAATTTTCTAACATTTATTCACGAAAAATGAATTGATTAGGGAAAATATTTATCACTTTTTAGAAAGTGGAAAATATTTCCCATCATTTTTCTTTCATTTCTAGACCAACGCCTTTTTTTTTTCCACCAAACACCTTTTCCTTTTTTTTATTTTTTATTTTTTTTTTTTTCTTAAAATTCGAATTTTTAATCATTTGAGATTTTTATTTTAAAATTTTTCTATTTTTCCTTTTATTTCTTTCTTTTTCCTCCTTTATCGGCCAAATCCTAGAAAATATTTTTCACTTTATTTTCAAGTTTTAGCACTATTGTCATTTTCCTATAAAATGGATTATTAGAAAACGTTTTTCAGAAAATGCTACATTTTTCACAAAACAAATGAAGTCTAAATATGTTAATACCTTCTATCACGAGAACGGACAATCACCAAAATCTTTAACAAGTAATGATATCAGTCTTAATTTGCCTTGGCATGAATCTCTTTTAATGATTTGATTTTCTTTAATGATTCTTGAAATTTTCAGCAATTGAAAAAGAAATTAATCGGGGCATTGGGCAGTTCAATTCCAGTCTTGTCAATTTGATTCTCGGTTTCGAAAGGGAATCGAAACACATGAGGTCAATTCAAGATTCTGGCTTTGAACTGGCCCCATTACGAAGTTTTAACATTTAAAACACAAGAACCATTGAAACACCGTGCCCTGACACAACATACTTTCACACAAGGAATTGACTAATGCAATAATTATTTAATTTGATGATCAAATGGTCTAAATGTCACGAACTCGAACTCATATATATTTTTTCGAGTTGGGAATTTTTTATTCATTCATTGCTCTCTAAATATGTAAATACCTTCCACCATGAGAACAGGCAATCATCAAAATCTTTGACGGGCAATAATATCGATCTTAATACCACCGTCTTCAGAGGCGCAAATTGCGCTCGAGACGCTCTCTCCCCTCATGAAGGGAAAAGTTCGAATCCAGGAGGCGACGTTAGGGAATCTTACCTGCAAATCTTATGGAGGTGGATCGCAGTCGTTCTTAGGGTTTCTTTCGTTGGCCATTATCATTACGAGATTCCCTGAGTTATTAAAAATAAAAAATAAAAAAATAATAATATCGATCTTAATTTGCTTCAGCATGAATCTCTTTTAATGACTTGATTTTCTTTAAAACTTGTGCCGGCATAGTTTTCTTAATGATTCTTGAAATTTTTAGCAATTGAAAAAAAAAAAAAAATTTTCTTCCGTAATTCTAAAAATTCTAAAAAGAAGAAAAAAAGAAGACGAGTTGAAGGCTGCCGAGCGTGGACGGCACACGCTTCGAGTGGGCCAGACAAAGGCCGGACCTCGACATCATCCTCGTTCCTCGGTCACTCCATCCGTCCAGCTCGTGAACGCCACACGCCTTCGTCCTCCTTCTCCTCCCCTTTGTCTTTTCTCCTCCCCCTTTTTTTCTTTTTCATTTTGGATTTTCGGAATTATCCAGAATCCGTGGCCAAAGCTGAAATTTTTAGCGCCGATTCTGTCGAATCACGAGGTTTTCTTTGGGTTTGCTGATTAAAATTCGTTCTTGATTTCGCAGATCGATTTTCTCGATGACCCATTTTCCGAAAAAGAAGTAATTATTTTGAAAAAAAATTGATTTTTTTATTTTTTGAGGGACGTGATGGGGGGGTGCTGATCTGGGGTGGAATGCAATAGGGAAGGAAGAAGGGCACGTGGAGAGAGGAGAGGACGCGATTCTAAGCTTCGCATCGGCAGGTGTTCGCCACGCTCCTTCCTGTGTCCGTGTTCCTCTCGCTCTCTTCTCTCTCTCTTTCTTTCTCTCTCATACCTACTCCTTCAATCATATATGCCTTCTCTCTCTTGTCTCTTCTCTCTCTCCAACCCTAGAATTTCTTGAAATTTCCTGCCTTTCTTAGGGAATTGTCCCGATTCATCGTTTGGGTGTTGTCCTGGGAATCTGCCCTTTTTCCAGGTAGATCAATTCACGCTGTTTCTCTCCATCAGCAGTTAGTTTGGTTTGATTTTGGATCTCTGCTTTGCCTGTTGAGATTTCTTTTCTTTTCTTGCTCTGGTTTCTGTGATTCTTGATTTTCTTGTCTTCCTAGGCTTGATCCTGGTGCTTTTTTTGTCTGGGGATTTAATTTGATGGTTTCTCGATTCGGTTCTGGTCGAAAGATCTCTTTTTGTTTTCTGGGTTATGAATGAATATTTGGGTTCTGTGCTATAGGACCTGGGTAGTTCTGTGTTTGGTTGCAGAAGAAGAAGGTCAAATTTTGTAGATTAGTTTTGGAATTGGCTATTGCCTGCATATTGTTGGGAAAATGAAATAGAAGGTTGATCGGCCTCGTTTGGTTTCTTCAGTGATTTGCGTTAGCACTGTGGCAACCATGGTTTCGGAGTCGACCACGTCATCCGGCGACAATACCAATGGGGCGGCGGAGGCATCTTTATCGGCAGGAAGGTTAGTTCCCATTTGGCCGTTTTGGTTGATCGTGGTTGCTGTGACTGCTGTGCATCTCTGAGTTCATGGAGTCCATGCTGCGTGTAATTGGTGTGTGGAATGCAAGTAATCACACCAATGAACCGCGAGTCGAGCTGATGACATGCACTTTTGTTCAACATGATGAACATTGACTGAGAACAAGTGTCAGTTTGCCTAATGGTTCCTAAAGTTTAGCTTATTAGCTTCAAACGACAATGGGGGTCTGCATAGTTGATGAGATTGACAGGGTCGTTTTGTTTGTGTCAGAGATAAGAACCATAAGCTGAATGGTTCAAAATATCATTAGATCCACATAGTGCATAATTTTAATGGAGCTTTAGGCTTCTGTTAACTGAATTGGTGCATCATTGTAATTAACTGGTGGTGAGTGTTAGTTGAGATGTGATGTGTATAGGCTTAATTTATTAGTTGCTTGTATCATTACAGATATGCCAACCAATTTATATGGGAAAAAATGTTTGAGAAGTTTGGTTATGCCTGAATTTAGTAATTAACAATTATCACTTGATCTTGAATTTTTTATGGTAAACTGTAGAAAAGGTACAAGTCTTGGCTTTCTATATCTGGAGTTGGCTTTAATGTTTCTTTTGTAGACATTAAGTCTAACTGACTTGTGCATTTTTACTTGAAATGGTAATCCTAGATGGAAGATCAGCATTATCTTTTAAATGGACAGGGTTATCCAGTTTTCAATCTGATAAAATTCTCAGGCCATTCATTTTCTTGGCATGGTATGGACATGCGCTGTTTCGAAACATTTTCGTTCTATGCCTTGTGGCCTTATAATTTTTTGTTTTGCCTTTACAGGTCGTCTCCTTGCAAAAAGACTCAGGGTAAAGTACCGAAAAGAATTCACAAAGCCGAGCGGGAGAAACAAAAGCGTGAGCATTTGAATGAGCTTTTCCAAGATTTGGCAAATGCACTTGGTAATTATCATCTTGTTTAGTGGACGATATTATCTGCTAAATATTATAGCAAGATGCTCTCTCCTTTTCAGTTTATCTGCTCAGATACTATTATTCTGATTAGTAACTCAAATCACTCCGTTTGGATTTGACCTCATTGTGGTAAGTATCTTGCGCAGAATTGAATCAGCAGAACAATGGGAAGGCCTCAATACTGTGTGAAGCTGCTCGCCTATTGAAAGAAATATTTGGCCAGATTGAGGGTCTTAAAAAGGAGAATGTTACTCTCTTGTCTGAGTCTCGCTATGTAAGTACTAACTTCTATTGAATCTCTGTTGATGCTGATCTTTGGGCATGTCCACTGTTCCTGAAATGTAGGCTCCTAAAATTTGGTGTGTCAACCATTCTCGGTCTCGTGTCCTTGCCCATCACTCTGAAACTTATTTCCTCTATAAACAGAACATTTATACCTGGTAGTTTTTGTATGTCAATTTTTCTTTTAACACAAATATGAATGTAGGACTCTGCTTTGGAAAGTTCCTTTCATTTGACTATTTCACTCTTCTATGTGATCATCAAACTGAAAATTTCATGATGTTTCATTTGGCCTCAGTTTGTTTTAAAGTTCTTGGGGCGATAACTTTGTGAAATGCTGGTTCAGGTGACTGTCGAGAAAAATGAGCTGAAAGAGGAGAATTCTGCATTAGAAGCCCAAGTAGAGAAATTGCAGAGCGAGCTGAGAGCCCGGGTAGCTGAGTCGAAGCCTGACCTGAATGCACCACCTCCTGAATGTACCCAACCTGCTGGAGACGCTGCTGGGTTGGCTACCGCGGAACAGCCATTGCAGCAAACGCACGCGGTGATCATCGTCCCCCTTCAACCCGATATCTCGTCGTATCCCGTGCACGCCCCACACGTGAGCAAGCCACACCCGAGATACCCCACGCCTGCAGATTCGTGGCCATCGCAGCTCCTTGGCGACCAAGCCCCTTGGAGGAATGAACTCCCGCTTTGCGGCGGCGATAACAACAACGGGGAAACCGCCCCTGACAATGGCCTGTAAAAAACCCAGTTCTTAGAAGACTCTTGAGGAATCTGTACCATCGTATTCTTAAATTTGCTCCTCCTGCTTTATCCGCTCTAGCGTCTTGGACCGGTAGTCTGTACATGGATGATGGATAAAGGGCAAATCAGTTTCCTGGGTCTGTGGAGTTCTCTGCTCTGCTTCACTTAGAAAACCTTACAAGACAGTAATTTCAACTTAGTGCAGTTAGCATAGGCAAGTCGATATGAGGAAATGACATAAATAGTCCTAGTCCTTAGATTTTAGCTGAATATCCAATTTGATTCCTGAATTTTTAATGTAATTCTTGAATTTTAAAATTACATATTTGATGAAAGTTTAGGAATTATTTATATCATTATTCCGTTTGATAACGATAGATGATGGAGCAAAGTAGAGGAACTTCAAACTAAAGGTGGAACCTTTATCAAGAGTCCATCGATAGCTATGGATCATTAAATCCGTAAAGCTCCGCTCATCAGACAGCACGCACGTACGTACGCACGGAAGAAGACAGTAGACCATTGTACGATGCAATCAAGAACACACGCGAAGTGGCACTCTCGTGGTTTCGACGGGGACCAGGGGCCTTTTCCTGGGATCTCATCTGCCGCGACCGAACCCACCGCCGTCGAAAGATCCGGTGGTCTAGGGCGCACCGTAGTCCGGCAACCGAGTCCACATTATGGAGCCACCGGAATCAAAGTCAAACTGCTTGTCCCGCGTGGCGCGTCGCGATTGGCCGAACGGCTGAGCTCACCGTAACCGTGATGCGCTTTACCGAATGAATTCCCGCGATCTGCTTTCGGGGAGCTCCCATGTTTTTGTCATCCCATGCTTTTGCGTCTCTGCTTTTTTTAAAGCTTGGATTCTCTCTCTCTCTCTCTCTTTCTCTCTCGAACTAATTTCTACCTGAAACCCTATAATAATAGTACTCTCTCTCTCTCTCTCTTCTGCAACACGCAAGGGCTGTAATTTGAAGGAGGAGGAGGCTGAGGAAGACGCGCATTTGAGAGGGAACAATGGGATCGGGAGTTGGAAGCTTCCTCAAGGTGGTGCTGAAGAACTTCGATGTGCTTGCTGGGTACGCCTTCTTTCCCCTTCATTCGCTTTCCCCACTAATTCTTTCTTGATCTCTTCCTGGACAATCCAAAATTCTTGCGAAAAAACGATTGGGTTTATGCGTTGTGATCGTGTGAGTGAGCGAAAGATGGTAATTTGGTGTACGGAGCTGAAGGGCTTTACTTGGAATCTCTTGAAGTTGATAATTGGTGTATAGAACTAAAGGGGCATACGTGGAATCTGTTGAAGTTGTGGTTTTTATGCGTTTTAGTTAATGGGTCAACTAATTCGGGATCCATTGTGTTTTGTTTCAGGCCGGTTATCAGTCTTGTGTATCCTCTGTAAGTCGGTTTCTGATCACATTAACTGAAATTTTTAGCTTCCTTTCGCTTTTACTTTGATATTGTGGTTTAATTCCTAGTTCATTTTGTATCTGATCAAAATTTACAGGTATGCTTCCGTCAGGGCAATTGAGACTAAATCTCCTATAGATGATCAGCAGTGGCTTACCTATTGGGTTCTGTATTCCCTTCTCACTCTCTTTGAGCTCACCTTTAACAAACTCCTTGAATGGTAAACTGCATTCCTTTTGCTGTCCATGAAGTAGTTATTGCAGTTTGCAATGTGTTGCTATTGCATTGAAGTCACATAAATCGCTGTTTACAAACAATGTCAAGATGGTTTTTTGAGGATTGTGTTGCAAGAGCTGTATTCAGTGCACATCATTTTAGACTCTCATAATCAGGGTAGGTTGACCTTTTCTCATAGCCTGCAATATACTTCCAAGGCCTGTTAGCCATTCTACTTTTTGGAATGAGTTGTATGCGCAAACAGCTGGGAATGGGATGTCATAAATACCAACGGCAATGCAGATTTGACCTGATTCGTTGCAATCCCCTGGTAGTTGAAGCTTTTGTCAGAGTCTTCTAGGTCATAGTGTCATCAAATGCTTTACAAATAGGACTATTCTACCTCTTGAATGTGCTTGGTTGTACTTTTTTGGAATGAGTTGTATGCGCAAACAGCTGGGAATGGGATGTCATAAATACCAACGGCAATACAGATGTGACCTGATTCTTAGCAATCCCTTGGTAGTTGAAGCTTTTGTCAGAGTCTTCTAGGTCATAGTGTCATCAAATGCTTTAGAAATAGGACTATTCTACCTCTTGGATGTGCTCGGTTGGTTGCTGCATTCTTAAGATGGGTATCATCACGTCCTACTTGATTAGCAGAGTGACTTTGGTAAAAAAGATGAAGATTGAGAATGATATTGTGTGGTTAGTGTTCTTGCATTAAAATCTCTGCTAAGGTTATAGAATAAAAAAGTGATCGCCAACAGCAAGCATTATTCTCATTATGTTGTCAGGGGCTGGTACTCTCCAATCAAGGCTGTGTTTATTTATGTCATGTTAAATAATAGAAAGTGATCTGTATCATTCCCTCAGCCTTTCCTGATTGTATTACGGACTTGCAGAGGATTTCCTAGTAAACAGAAGACACATGTTACATGTCTAGGACATGTTTTTGCGTAGGCTTTATGGTCTTCACATCTTTACAGATTCTTGAATCTTTGGCAGGGTCCCCATATGGCCATATGCAAAGTTGATTTTGACCTGCTGGTTGGTCATACCATATTTCAGCGGTGCTGCATATGTATATGAACATTTTGTGAGGCCCGTCTTTGTCAACCCTCAGACTATTAACATCTGGTATGTCCCAAGGAAGGAGGATGTCTTTAAAAAGCCAGATGACATTTTGACGGCTGCAGAGAAGTATATTGAAGAGCATGGAACTGAACAGTTCGAAAATATCATCCATAGGGTATGTCTTAGCTAGATTCTGAAGAGTAAACAGTTCTTGATGCAATCTCTCCTATGTCTCTGGTTGACTACCACCAGAGCACCAAATTATTTGAGAAATTGTGTTTCATAATCTGATTTTGAAGTCTCGGGATAGCTGTGAAGCCACTTAATTTCTTCTCTCTTTCCGTGCAGGCTCATAAGTCTGAAACTAGGGGGGCTTTTGCGGGATTTGAAGAGGACTATCATTATTCATAATGTTCTACTTCAAATTCTAGAGTTGGTGATGCCTACTAACAGAGATGTACAATGTCAGGGTGTGTGTGTTGCAGTACCGCATTTCACTTGCTTTCTGCTTTCCGGTGATAATGTACATGCACCCTTTTGTTATTTGCAGTAGTTCTACCGTTGCAGTTGCCGTCACTGTTCTTTTGCTTCTGTGTATTTAGGGCATGTAATGGTGTAAATTCTTCAGATGAACTATGAAGTACTTGGGGTTGGAAGGTTGTGTTGCTTTATTTTCACCTCTTGTCCATCTCTTGCCTCATGTGTCCCAGCATCTCACTTCTCTATCAAATGAATGTGGATGGGATCGGGCTGAAACTTTTGGGGAAGCGAGACATGATCTCAGCTTCTTGTAAGCTTTCTTTGAACCTGGAGCTGTGATAGGCATCTAGGAGTGTTGGGAATCCCTTTTCTTCTTTTAGCCAAAGTCTCTGCATTCCTAACCTTCTAGTTACACTTTGTGAATATTTGCAAGCCAGCTTCTTTCTGCTCAAATCATTGTGTCTTTATCCAAACTATATTTGTAATGCCGATAAACCAAACCAGGGGGAGTTGTTTGCAGAAAATGTAGGCAAACAGTCTCCCCAAACTCCTGAACTCAGAAATTTCGTGTAAATGAGAAAAATAGAATGTGCAAAGATCGATTTACTTCCTTGTGAATCACCGCAATTCATGTTATGGCGTGACCAGTACGGATAACTGGGATCTTCATCAACAATTTGCAGTTTTATTCTCACGGCACATGCAATGTCTGAAAGTACATTGTGGAGATTGAACTGCATGTTCCGACATGGTGAAAGATATCCTAGTTCTGTAATGAAAAGACATCACAAGGTTCAGTCATGATTGGATTTCCGCATGTATTCCCGAGCTTCTTCAAGAGCCGATTCCTTTGCATCGGCAGCGTACATTATCTTCTTCACGGCCATTGACATCTGTATCGAAATTCATATATTCATCAGAGAAAGAATGACGAGATGTGTCTTCATAAAAGTACAATGACCAAAGGATGAAATGGAGAAGAAGATTTTATCAGTATAAATGAACGAGTTCTTGAATCTCTTACAGGGATATCCTCCAATTCGGGAGTCTGACAAAGTATCTCTATATCTCGCAATTTTGCAAAGTAAAAATCCCGTTCTTTTTCCAAGAAATCCACAGATAGCTTGAGATCTGCAACCTGTAAAATGTAAAAAATATAGTCAATATGATCATCTGAAGAATCAATCTAAGAATGACGATCTGCCCAGATGAGCGGACAAAAACAAGGATATATCCCCGAAAATCCTTTAAAAGGTAAGAAAAATGTGGAACAGCCTCCGCCGACATGAGCATGCATGTATCAAGTGTGCATGTGAGAGAGCGCGCACTCTGAGATTGTACAACGCACTAGCATGTATCAGCATCATAAGTTTCTGATGTAAGGAAACAACTAAATGTGGCAATCTACTAATCTCATACCAAATTTCTTGCTTTGATGCAAACATTTTAATAGCAAAACATGAAGGCAAGAAAACAACTTCCCAATCCTATTTCGGTTACCTCTTTAGACAAAGCTTGAATTTCACGAGAAGAATCAGCAGCGCCCACCGTTTCACTCATCCTCCCTTGACGAGGCCCTACAAAATTACAACCAACTCACTATATAATTGTCAAGTAGGGTGGAGAGAGAGAAACTTGTAACAGCTCCTGAATTTCTGCCAAGCTAACCAGAAGCTTTGGTGACACCAACTGTATCCATCGAGCTTATGTTACAAGCATTGTTTGCTTGCAGTGATTTTGAATTCTTCTGAGAACTCCTGGGAACTCTTTCCCTGCCACCCTTAGAGCGTCTTTCCACAGGATTGTAGTTTCTGCCAAGTTGAGACAAAAAGGGATTCTTATCAAGAAATACCACATTCGACCAAAAAAATAAAAAATCAAGAAATACCACCCAAAAGTTTAAACAATGAAAACATTATTTGGAAGGAAGCGTGAATGCAACCATTGTTAAACAGGGAGTTGCATACTCATTCATTATGCCACCATTGACAGCATCACAGTAGCGCTTCAACCATTGTAGAAACTCCAAATTGTCCAGGGGTCGGCCTTTGACAAGCCTGTTGACTTCAATATGCTGCCAAGAAAGCCATAGATTAGAACAACAGATCTGAATTGGTGGTTTCTCTTTTACATATGCTCCTCAAGCACAACGAGACAGCTATATTACGTACATTGCCTTTTCTCACTTTCTGCAAACATGTGGCTACAAGTCAAAAGTGCTTATTTTACGTACCAAAGCAGACATTAATCCAGTTCGGGCTTCAAACAAAGTGCTCAGACAGAAACAATGCCACTTGGACAATTGGAAGACTAGTTAGTTCACCAATTACACATATCGAAATGCAACTGACTTATACAGAGTGAATTTCAAATTGATACAGTTAACTATGAACTATAGTTTCTTAACAACTCAAAGTTTTTTGCTAAACCTGGCAGGGAAAAAAACCATGTAGCTGGTCTTCTAGCTTTGAAGTTGTCTGACAGGAAATGAGCCAAAATAACTCAACCACACTACAAAAAATTTTCATCACAAGCTGTACTCACCCATGCACTCACTTATACTATGAAAGACAAATCTTTGACCACAAAATTCCTTAGAGCTTAATGTTCGATGCAGCCATTCACACAGCAGGTCAAGAGGTGGTCACAGATCAGAAGCACCCAAATGAACTAACATCTGAGTTACCTTTCTCAAATGGATCAGAATTATGTTCTTGCTGCATTGTAAAAGCATACTAAAACTTTAACATTAAAAGAATCCGTGATCCAATGCAGTATCACGTATTACCTTGTCAATCTTCAACTTGTTAAATGCTTCCTGCAGAACCTTGTAATTTTGAATCATATCATATTCTGTCTTTGCATCAAAATTCACCTGCAAAACAGTATAATCAAGTTAGAATGGGGAGGGCTATTCTGCAAAACAGAATAAACCTAACGAGGAAAAGGAATTGTGCTATTACCTTGTGCATGGGAACTACTCCTGGATAGGTCATGTCCATCAATTGGCATTGGACTGCGCCAGATGCAGCCTGTCAAGATATGTTGCATTAAAAGCATTTCGACCAGCTAAGTTTGAAAGGAATTAACAGAATGCACCAATTCATAAAAGTGAACAATCGCTGATATTCTTCAGAGGAAAAACAATGACTGATGTTCTGTTGTAAAAGAAATTCAAACTAGTAATTGGCATTTCTTACAAAATACAGAACCAAGTCAATTCTTAAGCAGGTCATCAATAGAATGAATTGTTTAGGTTTTATTCTAAGAATCACCACAGAAAGTGCACTATGGTATAGTTTGATGCACTCAATATAAATATTAACACACTTTGGGCATCAGATTGGATTGACATGACTTCTCTGAAACTGCAATCAGAACTAAGCATATAAGTAAGTTCATTTTTTTGACCAAAAAAAAAAAAAGAAGTAACATCATTTCTACCTAGATTATGCCAAGACTCTAAGACTTGCCTGTAGAAATCAATGGATGACAGATTAATTAGATGCTGTCACCGTAATTATCGAACCACATTCCTACCTCGACCAACATTGACATTTCTCAATAAAAATCACAACCTAATCTGCAGTTCTAAACATTCCCATATCTCATTATTAATGAACCATTGCAGTATCCAATTTCATTGACCAAGAAAACCCATTAGTACAGAAAATCTTCGAATTTAGCATGACACCACCAACTTTGTAAACTTGTCATACAGACATATGGTGATCTCCATTTGAATCGCTGAATTTTCTTCAAACCATTTCCCATACCATTCTCAATTGCTCCGATTAAATGACTGTAGCCATCATTTGATGCATACAGTGCATAAATATAGACTCATGTGCTGGTAACTTACTTGAAATTTTTCTTAACTAGATGAAACTAACCAGGCTGAAAACTGAAAATTTTGAACTATCGACTATGTTTCATCTTACACCTTGCCAACGCAGAGAAAATTTTAAAAGAAGGGTTTGATCTAACACTTCAACAGAAGCCTTATTATGCCTTATCTAATCCATTCTTTTCAGCTACAGAAGGAAGGGTTCCCATACTGACCCACATATCCATAGTTTATCGAAGGATGAAACCTCACCATCAATTTGTGAAAATGGGCGGAAAAAAATAACTCAAATTCAAACAACCCACATGCCGTATCAACTATCAACACCCAGATGGAGAGAAATCAAAGTTATACCTCTTCAATGCGAGAGAGATTGAGCTGCAGCCTACCGTTGATCCAAGTCAGAATCTCGTTCCTCCCCACGAAGTAAGCGCTGTCCATCATCCCAATAGTAGTCGCCATCCTATTTGGCCTCCCACAGGGACCAAACCCAAAGAGAAAAACTCCTTTTCCTGCCTATTCCCGAACCCAGCTGCCGCCACCACAAAAATTTCAAAGATTTTCCGACCCACGACGGCCTCAGAGACCCGTACAAACTCGCAGACCACGTAACGGACGAGAACCCGACGATGGGTCTTCGAGTTCTTGATTCCGGGTGTCAAAAACAACGGCGAAAACGAAGAAAATGAAGAGAGAGATGCGAAACCGAAAAGGGTAGAGAGAGAGAGAGAGAGAGCAAGACACCGTCGCCCCGGAAGACAAAAAGGGATTCGTTTCGTTTTCCCTCCAACGTACAGAAAATCTGAAACCGGATTTGGGTTGGCTCGGATCGAAACGAGGGCGATGACGAAGAGAATTAAATGCGAAACGAGCGTGGGAAGCTTTCTACGTTCGAAAAAACAGAGGGAAAATCAAGATACGGGTTCATATCAAGCTCGGATTTTTTATTCCAAAACGGGGATTATCCCGTTTAGGCCCGATATAGGAATCGAGATGGAGACATCGATGGCGACAGGAGGCGCGCGTGCGTCACTGTTTGTCGCGTCGATGATTGGGACGGCTCGTGAATCCGCTCTTCCGCCTAACTTCCAACATGATTGATCGATCAGTCGTACGTGATCGTAACTTCTTCAGCCCACATGCGATGGCCACACATCAAAATCGAATCAGGATCGGATAGATGAATTTGGTAAGAGGATTGGGTCGGGGGCTGTAACTCTCGTGAACTTTAATGATAAGATTTCATTTCATTAGTTTTCGGAACTTGAAACAAAAGAGATAAATAATTTAAATGATGCATGAATTTTGATTTAATGTACAATATAATATGATTTCTAAACTTTTAATATATACTCAACTTAATTTCTTAACTTTGTGAAGATCTCCAATGTTATTTTTTCATTAATTTAAGTTTATGGGTGACATTGAACATTTTCATATAATTCGAAAACTAAGTTGAATATGTACGAAAATTTCATAAATCATACTAAACAAATTAAAATTTCAAAAACTACATTAAAGTTCATAAATCATATTGTGCAAATTAAAAATTTAGGAATGGTATCATGTGTTGGCCTAAAATTTGGGACTATTTATGTCATTTTCCTCGCCAACAAAGGCCGGACCTGACTCGAAGAGCGGATGAATTAAACGTGGGCCTGAGAGGCCCAAGATCAAGAATGGGCCCTCGGTGAGACAGTACGGCCCAATAAGCTGGGGAGTGGGTTGCCTGTGGGCCTCTGGATTGGGCCCTCGGGACCTTTTCGACGGGTTGTTCTTGATGGAACATCCAGCGTTAGGGTTTTTGAGGGTTTTCCTTACCCCCTTATAAGGCGTACTTAGAAACCCGAAGAGCCATAAAAATTGCATCTTTCTCGGGGAGAAGGCTTGATTTTCCGCCGCCACGATCCCGGTGGGCAGCCGCAGAGCTTAGCTTCGCCGGAGAGGAGCCATGGTGCACGTCTCCTTCTATCGCAACTGTAACGTCTCCCTCTCTGTCTCTGTCTCTGTCTCTGTCTCTGTGGTTTTAGGCAGTAGCTTGTGTAACCTCTGGTGGGTGTCCGCATGTTCTTGAATGCATGCCTCTTCGTTCTTGGGATGTTGGAAATGTGTGATCTGGTGCGGTTCTGAAGGCGTTGGTGTTTCGGGTCCTTTGATGAGTTGTGTATGTCGCTCGATCTGTTTGGTTTGGGATAGATCGACAAGGAGATCTTTTGTCTTGTCTTTTGTCTTTCGGGGGTTGGGGTGGTTTGAAGTGTTTTCATTTCGCATTTTCGTTCACCCATCTAGATGAAAAATGTAGCGAGCGAAAAAGGTTGTCGGCTGACCAATTGATGAGGTTGAATTGAAGATTATTGCAGATGCTTTGTTTTGTGGGTCTCCGATCTTTTCACGGTTGGATCCAGTTGGTCTTTACGTTTAGCGATATCTGCTCATTGGAGCAACTGCAAAGATTCTGATAAAAGGAATTGCTTGAATTAGTTCACATTTGTGACACCAAATTGAGTCCTGAGTTCGGTATCCATAGCTTCAGATGATGGATTGGAGCGAGCACATGCTTAGAATGCTACTTAGTTGAAAGAGGAAAAAGGTTCTACTCAATTGTAAAGAACTTTATTTTGATGGACTAGGATGGAAATGATGGGAACTTGTACTTTACATATCTCCTTTATGTTCCTGTTGCAGTAGACTCATAGATATGTCGTCAGTCACCTAGATATGCAGCATCTCTGTTGTTGACAATGAGTGAGTGATTTCTAGGAAACTCTTTACATCTTCATTTGTTTTGACTTCAGATGGGAAGACATTTAAGAAGCCCCGTCGCCCTTATGAGAAGGAGCGATTGGATGCTGAGCTGAAGCTGGTGGGAGAATATGGCCTTAGATGCAAGAGAGAACTCTGGAGAGTTCAGTATGTTCTGAGCCGTATCCGCAACAACGCAAGGATGCTTTTGACCCTTGATGAGAAGAACCCTCGTCGAATCTTTGAGGGTGAGGCTCTTCTCCGGAGGATGAATCGCTATGGTTTGCTGGACGAAAGTCAGAACAAGCTTGATTATGTCTTAGCCTTGACTGTTGAAAACTTCCTGGAGCGTCGCCTTCAGACACTTGTCTTCAAGTCTGGAATGGCAAAATCAATCCACCATGCCAGGGTGCTCATCAGGCAGAGACATATCAGGTTAGATTTTTAAAGTTAAAATAGGCACGTGGTGTATCACAGATGTAGATGCATGTGCAGGGCCTGTTTTGTACATTGATGCTTTGTGTAGTGAGGAATAGCAACTTTGGATGTTTATTTCTTAGAGGTCTCATATGATACAGTAATTTTGTGTTGGGTTGTTTTGTAGTTAACAGTTGGAGCATCTAGTTCATTTGAGTTGAATATTGATGAGCCATATAAGTATCTTCTTGGAAAGATTAGATTAAGCAATGGGCAGTGGAGAAGTTTCCGTAATGGATATTAGAAAATGGATTAGTCTTCTTAGTGGTTTAAAGGCTGTGAGTCTGGGTTATGGTGGGTCTGTTTCATTCTCGTGTCATTCATAATTCTTAGTAATGTCATGCAACATGAGGTGTGAAATTTTGATAAGTTTCTAGTCAGGAGGATGGTGAGAGTGTGAGAGTAGCAGTTTGAACATTCAGTTCCCCATGTGTTGGTCAATCAAAGTAACAGCTTCCTTGCATTTCTCTAAATCCTGTGAAATCTGAATCAAAAGCTAGCTGCTTGTCTGTTCCTCTCATGCTACCAAATAACATTGCTGTCTTAGATCATGGTCGATGTACTGATTTGATCTTGCTTTTAACTTGGCAGGGTTGGGAGGCAAGTTGTGAACATCCCATCTTTCATGGTGAGGGTCGATTCGCAAAAGCACATCGACTTCTCACTTACGAGCCCATTCGGAGGAGGGCGACCTGGAAGAGTGAAGCGAAAGAACACCAAGGCTGCTGCTAAGAAGGCTTCTGGTGGCGATGGAGATGAAGAGGACGAGGATTAGATCATTGGACGGGTTCTTGTTATCCAACGCTAGCTGCCATTCCATGGGCCAATTTTTATTCTTTTTTGGTGTTGACGTTGCAGTATAATTTAATTTTGGAACTTTTCGCGGTTCTACTCGGGTAGGGACTCGCTTGCATTATGACAGCATTTCACCCTTTTGGAACATGGTCAGGTTATATGTATAATTTGGTTTCAAGGTGACTATTCTCGGCCACTGGTCATAACTTAAAGTTTTGCCAATTGCCGTAGTTGAATTGATAACTCAGGTGTTCGTAAAAGCTCCCAAACGCGGCTAAAGAGTCGATCTTGACTGTAAGGTATGATAGGATTGGAAATGCTAAAACTACCCAATGACCTTTAGTAAATTACCTTGGATGGATTTGGAAATTTTGAATGCCGGGTCGGTCTAGATGTGGATTACAGGAAGAATTCGGAATTCTAACTCAATTTAGAACGTTGGATGGGCAAGCTCTTGCTCGTTGATTTGCGTTGGGTCGTAGGTAGGCCCTTGACTTTGCCGTTTGGACGATGATAAACTATAGAGAATCAATCGTGGCTTTGATGTCCGGAATGTGTCAGCTCGGAAGATGCCAAAACGCTTGTTCACGAGCCTCATCCAACATCCATCTCCCTCATCTTCTTCGCCTCCTGCACAAGCAAAGAGAGAAGAAACTAGCGACACGAGCATGGAATCCATCAACGTCTTGAAGGGCTACGGCAGACTGAACAGCCCCGAAGCTCCGATTTCGCAGCACCACAGAGCCACCAAGAGACCTCTGATAGTCGCCGTCACCGTCTCCTCGATCCTTCTGCTGACCGTAACCCTTGGCCTCCTCGTCGGAGCCCTCATCCGGGAGTCGAACACTGAGGAATCGGAGTCGCGGTTGCTCAGATCCAGCTCGGCCCAGTCGATCCGGGCAGTCTGCAGCGTGACCCAGCACCAAGACTCGTGCTTCGCGAGCATATCCTCCCTCAACAGCTCCGTCAAGCCCGACCCAGAAGCCATCTTCGAGCTCTCCCTGCGGGTTTGCGTCAACGAGGTGTCCAGCGCTACCCTGTTCGTGCGGGACCTGGTCAAGAGCTCGAACGACGCGCACTCCAAGGGCGCTCTCGAGGACTGCGCGGGCCAGCTGGAGGACGCGAAGAGCCGGCTCGCCGACTCGGTGGCGGCCATGCACGCAGGGCCGGGAGAGAAGGCCTTGACGGAGCTGAAGATGAGCGACATCCAGACGTGGGTGAGCGCGGCCATGACGGATCAAGAAACGTGCCTGGACGGGTTGCAGGAGATGGGGTCGACGGCTCTTGATGAGGTCAGGGATCGGTTCACCAGGCCGAGGGAGTTCATGAGCAACAGCTTGGCGATTTGTGCTCAGATGAGCGCCATTCTCGACAAGTTCGAAATGGGTATGCATTGATCTTTCTCTGGTCGCGAAATCGAATCTGAGAGGATGCATTGATACAGAATTGCAGATTGACTGTTGTGGACTGGTGTGTCGGTCCGGTATAGAAATTCGGAGTATGTCGATTTGGTCTGCAATTGTTATGTGAATTTGTGAAATGTGGGAGATTACCAACTATATGAGGATGATCACTTCCCAATGGCATTGATTCATTTATTTGTAAGTTTGCCTTTGTGAAGTTTATGGTGCTTGATCCGTAACTTTCATAGTATGCAAAACTTGTTTCAACTTACATAAGACTCTGCTAGATGCTCTGTAGAATGTACATAATAAACTCCATAAGGCCTGTGGAGGAGCAGTATATCTCTTGTTTGGAAGCACCTTTAGTTTTCTTGCTTTGCTGCTGGCTTATCACTTGTCCTAATTGCATGATTTTTAGCATCGGAGCGAGTGAAATAAAATCCTTGAGAATGCGATAGTTGAAGACGTTATGAGTTTTCCCTAGATGCAGAACATATTTCTTAATGCTGCCATTCGGCATCACATGGCTGTCCGATGAGATGGACTATAATGGCACGGATCGATTTCTTCTGTTGTAGCTCCCACAGAGGTGTCCTTTATTGCTTGTGCCTTCTTCAAGCAACCGAATGAGGCCTGGCTAGGGACATAGGTTGTGGTTTACTCTCTATCACTGATTCTCTGCCTTGACAAGTGATTATAGCGTAAACATACCTTTCTATTGCCCAGGCATGATTGGCTCTCTCTATCTAGATTAGACTTTTATTGGTGTCACATGAAGTTGGTTTTAAAGCCAAACCAAGAAGCACATTGAATTATCTCCAAGATAATATGTCATGATTCAAAGTGACTGACACTAGACGGTGACTGAAATTGCTGGCTACTTTTGGTCATGAAATTCGTCCACATTATGCCCCAACCCTCAGTGAAACTGTGAGAAGAACCTGCAGTACCTGTGGCACTGGTTCATCGACCTGCAGCGCTGGTTCGTTGACTTGGGCGACTGCTGGTTCGTCCATGTGGAACTCATGCTACATATCTGGCATCATCATTTCTCCAAAAACCACGGGCCAGCACAACCTTTGTGGTACGCATGCTTGCGACATGCAAGCAGTAGACACAGTTTGCCGTCCCTGAAACCCCTTGGTGAATAGCAAAGTCCATGTTCGTGGCCTTTGTTTCATTGCTGTTGCACGAGACGATCTGGGGTGAGGCCGAAGAAATGTTAATTTCAATGGAAAGCCAGCCACCAACCTACGAAGAGGAAAGGTAGAGATACCACATCTTAGCAATATCTATAGTCAGTATGACCAGCACAGAGTGAGTGTGCCGTGAAAGCATATGGTTTGCACATCAACATCGGCCCTTGTGACCTTGCTCATGATGTAGCTCTTACCAACATGTGGCCACAAACTCGGGTCGTAAGCCTGGTCATGTGCTGCCTAATCTGTTCCAAGTAAGCCCAAACTGCCACCAAGCTTCTTAATCAGGGTACACGTTCGTCCAAGAGCACCAACCTCCAAGGACTACAGCGATAGAGTGAGTCCCCATGCTTCGATAGCTTAACATAGTCTTTAGCAACCTTTCCAATTTGATTAATTGCCTTTTCGACTGCCCCCCAAAACAAGCTTGTAATGATCCCTGTTGTATAGAACGTGAAGAAGACCACTGTAGAAGGGTTGGATGTCATCCTGTTGAGAGAACTCATCAATGATCGTCGAGAGGCTTGTTGTGAAAATTCTGTTGAGTGTACATAGATTGCCTAACAAATAAGGATAGACGGCGAAATGTCGAACTTAGTCTACATCAAATCAATCACCCATGCTTGCATTTGTGCATAGTGCAAAGAGCAATTAGATTCTCCGATTAGCTCTGCTTCAGACGACAACCTGACTAGACATTCATGACATGCGCAGAAAACCGAAGCCAACGACACTGTTAATACAACTTCCAGCAGCCCTCGAATCCCTTAGGATCTAATTTTCATAATTAAGCATTATACATTGTTTTATTTTTATTTATTGTGGGTATCTTATGTATATTAAAGGTATCGTGTTTTCTCTTTTATATTAGGATTTTACTTCCGCAGAAATGATTTTGGTCATAAAGGGAATTTTCCGTGAAACCTGATTCTTATCTACGTAGTCAAGCAGATTTATAGATTAATTGTCGAGTAGAATTCAAAAAAAAATCTATAGTCATGCTGCTATAGAGACTAGGATCGGAACTAGAGTCATGAAACTGTAACAGTGGCTTTTGCAGAGCTGTATGCAAGTGGAAGTGAACCCTCTGATGCTGATTTCAAAGAAGTCTGATGAAAGGCCTTCAGCCGCTATCTTAATCACTCGAGCAAGCTTTCCTGCAAACTCTCAAGTTGCCATATGAATTACTTTCTTCTTATGCCATACTGGCGGAGGTCCTTTACGAGGCAGAGGAGCCTAGAGATGTCCGGCGGGCGGGGCTGGACCTGGGCGAAGGAATGCGGGAAGTAGGCGTCAAAGGAGCGGCAGAAGGCCGCCTTCTGTGAGGAGATCTTGGGCAGCTCGGCAACGGCGGCTATGGCAAATTTAGTCATAGTAGAAAATTGAAGGATCGAAGTTTGCTTTGCCTTCACAAGCATCGCGAGCTCACAACTCCGATCCATAATTCGATAGATCAGATATGGCATGTTGTGCTGTACAGATATGGTTTTGAGAGAGATTTATGTGTATTGACGTCGAGTCTCAATTCGTATTATGTTTCTTAATTCTCTGTCCGTGACTCTATAGCAAGCTTCACGTTGGTTGACACCTGATTAGATTGTCATTGTATTTCATAAAAAAGTTTAGCGACCAAATTTGCCAATAATGGTTTTGTCCTCTGTCCTCCCCCGTTCACGGGACATTTTGTTGAATGCAAAGAAGCCAACGTCGCCGAGTGTAGACTGCTCTCCCGACCAGTCCCAGAACCAACCATCGCATCGTGGTCTCGCGCGCACCTCACTTCGTAGACTTCGACGACAACCACGTAAGCTAAGTCGAGCACGTATTTTCTTCTCCTTTCGGTTTTGCTCGGTGCCGATACCTTCCCGTGCTTTACAGGGTCATTGTCGCCGATCCTCGCCGAATTCTCTTCACGAGCAAATAAGTTTCTCTCGATAGATTCAGCTTCGCTGACTCTTCAAATCGAAGTGGACGATATCGCTCTTACAAGCAACAGGGACGGGAGCATTCGTTGAGCTTCAAAGTTTTCCTTGGAGAACGTTGCGCACCGCCACATCTACCAGGTTGTTTCCCTCCAAATAAGCTTCAAAAATGGCTTCGATTCATTCCGGATTCATCTATTGGGTTTCTACTTCGTTTTGTTTCCGAGTGGTCACTGAATTGCGGCGTCAAATGACGAGACTTCACTGAACCATGTCTGAATAACGGTTGCTCATGCCCTCTCGTTACAATAAGATCGTTCTGTCCAACCGGTCTTAAGACTTTGTTCCTTTCACAGAAATAACTACCTGGAAAATATTTTCCGGATTTTTCGACATTCGTTTCATGGAAAATGAATTAATCAAGGAAACACATTTTCATTTAATCTTTATGTTTTGGTTTTTTTTTTTATTTTATTTTTTAAATTGAATTTTTAATTTTTCTTTTATTTCTTTCCTTCTCTTCTTCTTCTTTGGCCTTGGCCGGTCACTGCCGCCGTGGCCGACGACCGGCCAAGGTTGAAGAAGAAGAGAAGAAAAGAAAGAAAAGAAAGACAAAATTTTAAAATAAAACAACAAAAAATATTTAAAATGAGTGCATGCAAGAAAAGATTTTCCTTACAGAACGAGGTAAAAAATATTTTATAGTTCATTTTCAAATTCAGCCGAACACCGAAAAATAATGATTATTTCCCTGGAAAATAATTTTCAGAAACACCATATTTCCTATGAAACTAATGGAGGCTTAGAGTTAATTTTACCTGCAGTTTTTCTCCCTTGCTTTGTTTCTCTACTCCTGGTTCTGCATCTTTCTTCCAGCCGAGTCGTAGGCAAACTGATTTGACGAGCTAGGTCTCTTGAAACTGCTTCGTTGCCCCTCGTGCTTTCACGTCGCTATCGATCACCGGACGGAGTTGATGAGTAAAACGGCCCGGCCGTTTCACTGTTGCCGCCGTTCAGGCAAGACATCGCCAGCGACCATAACCAAGATTGAGTCGTTGCCGGCATCGCTCGCTCCAATCATGTTATCCCGTTCCGTGGCTGATTCTGAATCAAGATTCATTATTGCCCCCACAAAACCGGGGTTGTCTCCTTTCTTATTATTCTCTAGAGTTGTTTCGCTTTCTACATTTGTTTTCTGCCTTTGCTTCGTTTTTGATCTGATCTTGTTGTCGTGCATTGGATCGTCGTATCGAGCGATCGGCCAGTCATCGCATCATGAATTTTAGCCTTCGCTTATTTGAAATTTAAGCTCATGATTTGTATTAGCTGAGGCGAGCAGAAAAGACAAACGATTTACTTACTCAAAAGATAAATAAATAAATAAAATATATATATATATATATATATATATATATATATATATATATATATATAAGAAAAAAAAAAAATGGTTAGATAGTATCTAGGTGTTTATATTTCTAGTTTCATTCCTAGATTAGTATTCATTACTAGTCTCGTTCTATTAACAATGGAATCTGTCTTCTATATAGTTAGATCAATAAATTTGCATTTATTAACTCAATCCACGCTTATTTTTATACCCCACTCTTGGGACAATCCTATCCTGGGGCATAATAACAAGGCCTTGTGTATTATCTGCTTGACTCGTATTGGGTTTTACTTACTGAAGTTTAATTATTTCATGTGCCCATATTCTCACAACACCACGTTCCTATTCTCGGACAGTTGGTCCTCCAAAACTGTATACCAATTGTTCTATAACCTCAATTGCCTTGTTTCCTAGTGACTTCGAATGGGAAAAGTACCAAAAAAGTCCTAAACCTATTGCATTGGTACAAATTCAGTCCTAAACTTTTCAATTGGACCAATTCAGTCATAAACCTTTTAATATGGTATCAATTCAGTCCATTCGGCCAATTTTTGCCAACCAACGTTGACATGGACGTCGGGTGATGGCCAAACGTGATGTGGCAATTTTTGTAATTTTTAATTATTTTTTCGAATTTTATATTAACTTTTTTCTTTTCTTTTTCCTTTTTTTTTTCTACCTTCTTCCTGGCAGTGGCCAGCGAGGGCAGCGAAGCCCTCGCCTTCCACCGGCGAGGCGGCTTCGCTCGAATATGGGCGAGGCTAGCCTTGCTGTAGCCCTTGCTCGGCCTCGCCTAGGGTCGCGGGCAAGGCTAGCCTTGCCCCCGGCCTTGCCACGGCGCGGCGGCCTCACTGCGGTCGGCGAGGTCGGCGGCGAGGGTCACGGCCCTCGCTCGGCCTCACCAAGGCCGCCGGCGGGCGGCTTCGCCGCGGCAAGGCTAGACGAGGCTGGCCTCACCCGGATCTAGGCTAAGCTACCTCGCTGTGGCCCCGGGTGAGGCCGAGCTAGGGCTGCGACTCTCACCGGCGGTTGGTGAGGGTCGCTCGGCCTCACCCAGATTTGAGCGAAGCCGCCTCGCCGGCAACCCTGTGAGAGGCCGAGCGAGGGCCGCGACCCTCGCCGGTGGTAGGCGAGGGCTTCCCGGGCACCGCTAGGAAGAAGGCAAAAAAAAAATTAAAAAAAATAATTAAAAAATCATAAAAATTGCCATGTTAACGTCCGGCCGACGTTTACATCAGTGTCGGCTGACCAAAATTGGCCAGATGGACTGAATTGGTACCAATATTAAAAGATTTAGAACTGAATTAGTCCAATTGAAAAGTTTAGGACTGAATTGATATCAATGCAATAGGTTTATGACTTTTTTGGTACTTTTCATGACTTCGAACAGGTAACCATATTTCGAGGCTCCTAATGTATTTAGTTTTCTTCTAACACCTTGACAAGATCTTATCAATACTCTTGTCAGTCGTCGTTACTCACATGTGGCCCTATATCGACAACCGATCGAGAGTGAATATAGACGTGTACTAATATCGATATCGATCTTAATAATTGTCAACAATGCATCACGTGCTTGGTGATATCCATGCATTAGCCATGTGCTCATCCATGCTGATGACTTGGTCATTTTTTTGGTGTAAATAGATTCGATATATTGGATTTGGCAATTTGTGTTATACAGATATGATTGTCAGAAATTCGTGTATATTGACGCCAAGTCAGAATCCGTATTAGGTTTCTTAATTCACCCGGCGTGAATGCTTCGGCGGGCGGCGTTATTTTCCTGCTTTTTGTTTGCTATTTTACTCTTCAATCTTGCTGAAGATGTGGTCATCATGAGTGCGTGCTGGATTTCCACTGCCGCGTCCTTTTGGACGCCATTTGACGCCACTTTCAATCCCCCTTTTTTTTTCCTTGCACGCAAGAACGTCGTGTTGAGAGTGGCCTCAAGTCGACCATTTCGGTCAACCGGAAGGAAGGAGCGGCAAGGACTTGAACTCGGAGAGCGTACCGCGTCCAAAATCTTTTATGAGAACTCTCCGCTTCAATTCGCCTTGGAAAATTCAGAGCCGGATAAGTTCGTGTAACTGATTGGTTTACAAGAATTTGTAATTTTATTAGGAGGATCTACAATATTGAACGCGAAAGAATGCAATAGAGATTGAGAACCATATTTTAACCCTTCTTTTCATTGAATAACCAAATTTTAACGTTCAATAATAGCTTTCCACCTCATTTGGTACACTGCTTTTTAAAATCTTTATGTAATTCGTACTATTTCGGGTGGGGAAAAAAAAGATAAGTAGGCTCAAAAGTCCTTGGCCGCAGAATAGTTTCCTTACAGCCAAAGCTGAGATTATGTCAAAGGTGAACGCGTTTTCTTGAGTAGTTGACGACAGTGACATGGGAGACAATTGCCTTGTACTCTTGATGCTCCTTTGGATCCACAGGGCTGCTTGAGATTCTCAAGGCGTGTTCTCCTGCTCAGATAATCCAGAAATTTTCCTTCTTTTTTTCGGTAAGTATAATCTAATTTTCTTTTGTTACTTTCCCGTGTAGATCTAGTGTATCTCTCTCTACCTTTGCTTTTGTTCCTGGAGAAATGAGGAGAGAGATCTCTGTACTTTGAGCATATACAACTCAGGTGGTTTGGCTCTGTTAAGAGGATTCAAGGATTTTGCATCAATATCAAGTCTATCTGGTCAGCTAACCGTTAACATAACCTAGGAATCCTTTACGTTTCTATATATGCATCTTCTTCTTTTTTTATTTATTGATCTTGTCTCTTTTTAACTGTTCTATGCTTTTGCTTGGCCTCTTCTCTGTTTTTCATGTCATGTACTCTTTCTAGGTAATAGCAAAAAGGATGCCTAGGGAGTTGGATCGATTTCGTGAGTTTGTGGAATATGTGGAGAACAACAAGTGGAAGTGCCGATTTTGCGGCAACAAGTATGGTGGAAGTGCTACAAGGATCCGGGCGCATCTCGCTGGAACTCCACGTTATGGTATTAAAGGTTGTGAGAAAGTTGATCATCATGTGAGAGCAGAAGCCTTGCAGAAAATTGAGGGTAAAGGAAGTGCATTGGATATAAGCACGGGAGGCGCATCGGGCAAAGGCACGGAAAGAATAGTTTTTGGCTCAAGTCAAATTGTAATCCAAAGTGATGATGCGTCGAATGTTAATGACACACAGAACTCGAATCAACCCTGCTGCGCGCCACAGCAACCATCTTGCTATTGGCCAACCGGAACCGGTACTGCTTCAGCATGCCCTCAAGATCAAGTTTCTCTACCTCCTGGTGAGATGCCTCTGGATAATCTAGATACCTCCCAGCAGCCCGATCTATCGAACCATAGGCTGGATGCAGCACATGGAAATGAAATTGCTTCATCTCTCCAGCAACTTCCGATGGACTCGTTGGCTTCACCTTCCATTGATTTTGCTGGGATAGCAGCGCTTCTTGAGCTACCGACTCTTCTTGAACCAGAGAGGGAACAACAAAATTCAATAGGGCTATCATCATTCCCAAATGATCAGGTCCTTGGCAACAGTAGGTCAAGTGGGCTGCAGGAGTTCATTGGAGGTGATGTTTTAACCACTCCTCTACTCATTAACATAGCTACGACCAGCATTCCCCAATATTCAAATGAACAATATCTAAGCTTTAACGAACAATTCGCAGATGGAATCACTCCAGATTCACCGCTCCATTCAACAGACTGGTCAAATCTTCACCGCTCTCCATCACAGAATCTTCTTGAATCTCGTGATGTAGATGTAAACACTTCTGCGGAAATACAAACGAATGAATTGCATATTCCAACAGTGGGATCATCATTACAAATTGATTCATTTCTTGATGCGGACGGTGCAAATTGTTTGCAGGATTGTGGTCAACCCTGTGTCAAGGAAGTGATTACTGTACGCAACAATACAAGTCCGACCGACACTGTCCAGCATCCTGGTCAGCTTTCCCCTAAGTGTGACAAGGAAGATGGGAATGATATCCGTCGGTTTCCTTCTCAAACTCCGACGGACATAGATCCCTCAATTGCATCACAGCATACAAGAGACTCTCAAAATTTTGAGGCAACAATGATTGATTCGCTAGTTCCAGAGGCGTTAACAAATACAACAGGTCCATCATCATCACACGATGTGTCTAAATTAATCTACATTGCTATTATGGTTCCATTAGATTCTTAAATATTCCCAAATTATTTTGTCGAAATTGAAGATATGATGTGTTTTTGAACAAGATGAAAATGGGGGTTCCTCAATCCGGAACATGCCGAGCATCATTGCATATTCTAGATCTCCAATGTCACTTCCTTTTTATTGCACACTTTCTTTCATCAAAATATTAACTTTGAGATTTTTGCTATGGATATTTTGTGTGACCAAGTTCTAGATGTTGTTTTTCCTGTACCGACGGCCAGATTTGAAAGTCCAATTGTTGTTTTGATCTTACACTTGAATATTTTATTGCAAGCAGCTTCGGGGCACCCTCAACGTCAAAGTCTTCCACATCAATCCATTAATCTCAAGACGGCGCATCAGAATCCAGCCGTGTCGTCATCATCATGGAAAAACCATTTAGTCACGTGTCACCCACAAGCTCTAACGGACATGGATTTATGTATGCCATCATCGTCACAAGCTCCAAATGATGCTTCTCCACTTCCTCAGATTCTACCTTGTGGAACAGGCATGATAGGCCCATCATCACTATCAGGTCTCTGGTTATTTACAAAAATTAATCCTTATATATGTTACATTATTATGGGGCGGCAAGAATGCTACGATGAGACTCTAACCAATGGAATTTCAATTGCAGAATTAGATATAAACGAGGGTGTGCCAATGAAGAGGCATCTAAACATAGGCAATAACTATGAAGAGAATAGAGATTTGAAAAGAAAACTAGAACTACTCTATAGAAAAGAAGCTGGCATAAGGGATGAGTTAGAATTTGCTACATCTCTATCCCTAAAGAAGCCAAGAATGGAAGTTGTGAATTGGTTGGTGAATGTGGAGAAGCTTAGAAATGATTGTCCTGAAGCAGCAAGTGAGGATTGTTTGCCACCACATCAACAGGTATATATACTAATGCATGAAGCAGAAGACATTATGAGACAAGACAAAGGACTATTTGAAGCGACAGAGACCAAAGTCAGTAAATTGTTAGAAGAAAAGACGGTGGGAGAGGCATTTCAGAGAAATACTACAAAGATTTTGGACTTCCTAATAGGGAATCAAATATCCCGACTAGGCATTTATGGAATGGGGGGTGTTGGTAAATCGACTATTATGGTGCACATACATAATAGACTCCTCGAAGAAGCAACTTACGGCAACGTGTTATGGATCACCGTGTCACAGGATTTCAACACACAAAAGTTGCAGGACACCATTGCAAAGGAACTAGATTCGGGCACACTACAAGAAAAGGATGTGAGAAGACGAGCAGCAATGTTGTGTGATTGTTTAACGAAAAGAGGCAAATCTACAATAATCCTCGATGATGTGTGGGAATGCTTTGATCTTAAAGAGGTGGGAATCCCAAATGGAATTAAGTTGGTCTTAACCACTCGATCCTTCGAGGTATGCCGCCAGATGCAATGTCAAGAAATGATAAAAATAGAACCTCTATCTAATACAGAAGCTGAGAGTTTATTTTTGGAGAAGTTTGGATCCGAAGTGGCCCTTGATTTGGAAACTAGAACGGTTGTAAAGTCCATTGTTCAAGAATGTGCGGGATTGCCACTTGCAGTCATCACATTGGCAAGAAGCATGCGAGGAGTGATTGATGTGTATGAATGGAATGATTGCTTGGAGAAATTGAGAGAATCGGATATGTGGCAAACGGATATGGAAAATGTGGTTTTAAAGAAACTAGAATTCAGTTACAATCGCCTTGGTAATCATGAAGTCCAACAATGTTTCCTATCTTGTGCACTTTATCCAGAAGATGAATGGATTGATAAGTTCGAGTTGATAGAATTCTTCATTGACCAAGGATTGATTGGTCAATTGAATACAAGGAAGAAACAATACATTAGAGGCCTCACCATACTGAACAAACTGGCAAATGTTTGCCTATTGGAAGTTCATGGGAGCACAATGAAGATGCATGATTTGATTAGAGACATGGCATTACACATCATGAGTGTGAGTTCGATTGTAAAAGCAAGAAAGGGGTTGAGGAGGATACCATCCGAAGAATATTGGACGGATGCTTTGGAGAAAGTTTCTTTGATAGAGAGTCATATTGAAGAATTTCCCTTGAACATGTCACCAAATTGTCCTAAACTATCAATTTTTCTATTGAATAGAAGCTCGTCCTATGAGGTCATCCCTGATTCTTTCTTCAGACAATTATGGGGGCTAAAGGTTCTAAACTTGAGTGGATGTTACCTCAAAGAACTTCCAAATTCCATTTCAGACTTGGTAAACTTGAGAGCACTATTGCTTAGACATTGTTCGACCTTGCGCCGTATTCCTTATTTAGGGAAGCTCAGATCTTTGAGAAAGTTGGATATTTTTGGCTGTGCTAGGGTTGAAGCGCTCGAGGGTCTGGAAATGCTGGTGAATTTGAGATACCTTGACCTATCTCATACATGCATAGATAGATTACCCAAAGAAACATTGGGGGCTTTGCGAAACTTGCAATATCTTAAAGTTGAGACAGTAAATGGAGAAGACATTACAAAATTGTGGGCATTGGAGACCCTTGTATGCTACTTTGAAGATGTGGATGATTTCAACAAGTTTGTGAGGGTAGCTTTTGAGAAGAGAAATAACCCTCGATATTACAATCTCAACGTGGGTCAAGAAGAATTGAAAAATGATGGGAAAGTAAGTGATGATGATCAATTTGAGAATTGTGAGAGGAGTGTTGACATTAAGACAAGGAGTCATGCTATTGTGAGCGTGGGAGGGGAAATCAATGGCAGTGGCATATGTATTTTGATTCCCCAAGATGTGCAGGTATTGAGAACAATCAATTGTGACAGTACAACAAATTTGTCTAACATGAGTCTACTTGAAAACCTTGAGACGCTAATAATAGTCAAATGGAAAAACTTGCGAGTGCTCAGTGGTGGACAAGATGAAAAAATAATCGACATCTCTAACTCTCCTGCCCTAGCCCCAATACCTCTCCTCTTCCCAAGCCTTAGGGTTTTGATAATAAGGGAATGTCCGAATCTAAAGTATCTCTTTGGGCATGGGCCTAAATTCTACCTTCCTCATCTACGAGAGATTGCAATAAAAGAATGTGAGGAAATGGTGGGGATAACAACAGCAGTGACATCACCACATCCATATCTTCCCCCAGCCTTCCCTAGTCTAAATCATATTTCTATTAAGGCGTGTCATAAAATGAAGAGAGTGGTGGAATCAGAGTGGTTGCCCCATTTCCCTAATCTAAAAAGAGTCGAAGTAGTTTGTTGTGAGAACATGGAGGAGATAATCGGACGTCCTCCCCCATACATGCCGGTTGAAGAGATTTCTTCAAAATGGCTAGATTGCTATAACATGAGAATGGTGGAGATGATAAGCGGAGCGGAACAACAAGAAGGAACCATAAAGACTGCTGTAAACAACATCCCTTCATCCTCCCAATCTTCAATTCCACTATTAAAGCTGAAATACTTGGCCCTGCATTGTCTACCCCAGCTGAAGAGCATATGTGAAGTCTCAATAACTTGTGATTCCATGAACTATTTGGTGGTGTATCAATGCCCAAAACTAAACAGGATTCCTTCACAACTGCGATTCCGTGATAATGAGGACCTTCTGTTTATTGTGGTGGATGATGAGGAAAAGTGGAAGACACTGATATGGGATCATCCCAATGCTCAGGCTCTTCTTCAACCTCATCTCGATGCTGAGGCTTTCTCTAACATGCTCTCGTGAGTTATTGATATAATTACCTTCATTCCTGATAGAAATCGAAAAATATTGAAGGAATTATGGATTGTATTGCTACATGTTTTGCACATGTACGTAAGCCTATTTATAATATTAAAAAGATAAAATAGGAAAAAAATATACAAGATAAAGTTGTCCTATTTTACGTTCTAAATATCTAATTTTACTGATTGATTGAATCAATTAGTCCGTAATCATAATTAGAATCAGAATCAAATCGAATCATATCTCCGGCAATTGCCTAAAAATCGTTACGAAGATGTAGTAGCTCTTCTTTTTACAGTCATGCAGAGAACTAGAGTCATGCAGCTCTAACACTGGCTTTTGCATAATCGTCCGCCCAAGAAAGTGAATCCCCCTTATGCTGCTTTCGAAGAAGTCTTGCTGAAAAGCCTTCAGCTGCTATTTTAATTACTTGAGCATGCTTTTCTGCAAACTTTCAAGCTGCCATATGAATTACTTTTCTTCTTATGCCGTACTGGCAGAGGTCCTTCACGAGGCAGAGGAACTTGGAGACGTTGGGCAGGCGGGGCTGGACCTAGGCAAAGGAGTGCGGGAAGTAGGCGCTGAAGAATCGCTCCTAGTACTGCCTTCTAGGAGTAAGAGGAGATCTTGGGCAGGTTGGTGATGGCAGCTTGAGCGAATTTAGTCATGGTAGCTAAATTAAAGGATCAAAGTTTGCTTTGCCCTCACAGGGCATTGCAAGCTAACAACTCTGATCCATAATTCAATAGATTGGATATGGCATTTTGTGTTATTCAATAGATTCACGTATATTGATGTTGAGTCTGAGTTCATATTGGGTTTCTTAATTCCCCGTCTATAACTCCATGAGCAAGCTTCAGTTATTGACACCTCAATTTTTGTGATTAGATTGTCATTGCATTTCATAAAAAATTTCAGGGATCAAATTTACCAATAATGGTAGAATTCGATCCCTAACTGAAATCACCTACCCCGCACAGTTTGTGCATTCATTTCATTTTTGTCGCATTCGTAATCGGAGGCATGTTGATTTTGATCAGCGCTACTCGCGAGTTTCCTGTACATCTTCATCCATCCGAGGCGCTGGTTTTTGGCCTCTGTCCTCCCCTGTTCACGGGATATTTTGTTGAACGGAAAGAAGCCAACGTCACCGTGTAGAGACTGCTCTCCTGACCAGTCCCAGGACCATCATCGCATCATCGTCTCGCGCTCACATCACTTCATAGACTTCGATGACAACCGCTAAGCTATAAGCCGATCATTGGGCAAAGTTGCTGATTATAACTGCACGGCCGTTTCACCATCACCGCTGTTCAACCGAGACATCGTAACCAAGATTGAGTCGTCACCGGCATTGCTCACTCCAATCGTGTTATTCCGTTCTGTGGCCAATTCCAAATCAAGATTTGTTATTGCCCTCGACGAAACCGGGGCTGTCTCCTGTCTTAGTATTCCTAAGAGCTGTTTCGCTTTCTACATTTTTTTTTTTTTTTGGTCAAAGTGAAAGGATATATTTAAGGGAACAAAAGTTTACAACCCGCCTCAAAGGCATCGACATAGAGTAAGTTCTGCAACATGTAAGGAGGGAAAATGTTCCAATTATGGGCCGAAGATGTTTCGCGTTGGGCCTTGGCAGCCCAATTGGCAACTTCATTTGCTTCCCTAGGGCACCAGCGGATCGACAGATGCGGGAAGAGCAAAAGCAGTTCAGCAGCTTCCGCAAGCAGGGGATGAAGCTCCCATGGGGCTGATCGCTTTCCAGTGGCTATCTCAACAGCTAAAAGGCAGTCGGATTCCATCACAACCGGAGTGTGCTGCATCCCCCTAATGATCAAGTGGTGGAGTGTGAAAGACATCGCCTGGAACTCCGCAAGCAGGGCTGAAGCGACGGGGAAGCGCCTGGTGTAGATCTCGGTGAGTTGGCCTTGATGATCTCTAAAAACCGCAGCCATCGCCCCTTCTGTACTCTCTGGTTTGAAAGAGGCATTAATGTTACACTTCAATGTGCCCAGATCAGGCGGTTGCCAGCGATGGTTCGGAGTCAGATTGGGTCAGGGCGTACGCACAGGGTTGGACAAGGTGAGCTTATGGAGTCTGGTCTCCATCAAAGCTGCGTCAACAGCTGCAGAGGGATTGAGCCATTGCTGTCGAAAGATATAGCAGTTCCGCGCCTTCCAGATCTGCCAGCAAACTTGGGCAATAAGTTCAAGAGAAGGTGCGGTTACTGTGGAAGCAGATTGCAAAGCAAGCCACGAGTCGAATCGGTGAGTGGTGTGAGGTTGACTATCGACATTAATAGCTGGATGGGTCCAGATGGGGCGAGTCCAGGGGCAGAGGAGGGTTAGATGTTCGACCGTTTCTGGATGGTTAAGGCTGCACAACTGACAGTATGGGTCTGTGGTAATGTGACGTTGAAAGAGGTTGGCTCTGGATGAAATGGCATTGTTATAGAGGGACCATAGAAAAGTTCTGACCTTTGGAGCCGTGCACATCGACCAAATTTTGCGCCAAAGAGAAGCGGGTGTCTGGTAAGAGGATGAGGGGGTCCGGTTGGTGTTTGGGCTGAAAGCATTCGTTAACATGTGATAATTACTCTTGACTGTATGTTGGCCTGCTTGTGTAGTTGGCTAGACTAGTGTATCTTATGTATATTGAGGTCGTATCGGTATAGTTTGAACTTCTTGAACTATCGACTCGTCGAGTATGCAATGCAGAAGATCCTCATTCCATGTGTGACGTGTAGTATCAATGAGGTCAGCCACTAGCTGAGGATCGTCTCTGTTGGTAAGGCCGAACAGTTTCGCTTTCTACATTTGATTCCTGCCTTTGCTTCGTTTTTTATCTGAATTTTGTTGTCGTGCGTTGGACCGCTGCATCGAGGGATCGACCAGTCATCGCATCATGACTTTTTCTGACAGCTTGAATTTTCTGAGTTGTTTCGATTAAATAAATCGGGTTTTTCGTCGACGTGTCTATAGTGTTATTCTCTGAGTTGGCCACTCACGAGATAATCGGTCTGTCTGGGGAAGCAATTAAGGAATATAAATGCAATTGACTTAAGAATTCGACCAGGAATCGACTGCTTGACCGTGTCGATCTACGAGGGTCATTACGGCACTGTCAAAAATCGATCAAAGACCGGAGATAGGTCGATTCGATTGAGATATGTGATTAGTGTGTGGGTGATTCCACCTAATTGCAAAATGCTCATCGATTGGCACTAGACCGATTTTTCTATCGTTTTGGTATCCGGTGTCCGTATTTGAAATCTCGAGATTTTCATGACAACTGAGAGTCACTAATGTGTCGGAGATGTACATTATGACTCAAGGCATATCGATCACGGGTCAATTGCATAAAAAATTCCTAAAAACTACCCGATAGACTAGGTCACTTTAAAAGCACGCCATATTAAAATTAACCGCTTATTTGAATCCGATTTTAGAAATTGAAAGTTCAGTGGTATCACGAGCTATATTAGGGACGTCGACTCATCTTCTAAGAAATTTTGAGAGATTCCGAGATTTTTACGGAAATTCGATTCAAATGTCGCGGAAAACGAACGGAAATTCGGATCGGCCGAATTAAAGGGATTTTTAACTTGCGAGCCGAGCCTTTGAGTGTTGGGGACTTGCAGAAAATGTTATGGGATTTTTCTTCAACGAAATCGGATCTCGATTCGGATAATCGGAGAAGAAATCGAGACCGAAGTTGAGTGCAAAAAATGTGAAATTCGGATTTAAGCTTGGGGCTGCATTTTTGGCATTTAAATTGGATTATTTATGGATTTCTAAGCAAGAAAGTAATAGGGGACAAACCACCGGCTCAGGTGGCTCCGCTGGGTAGGCTCTACAACGTTCTCCTCGGGGAGGGCGGGAGTTTGAAGCCCCTGCAACTTGCGTTACAGGGAGGCTGGCGGATCATTAGGCGATTTAAGCGTGGTGTCAGGGTGGTAGTTTCCCTGCTAGTGTCACCAAAGGGTTTCTGGCCAAGGTTGTCGTCTGGTAGTTCTCCCGCATCAAAAAAAAAAAAAAAAAAAGTAATAAGGGACAATGTGATAAGCTTGAAGACTAAAGGGGGAACCAAGCTTTAATTGATTTAAGATATTTTGTGGACTTTTTGGGCTACTTCTTCTTATCTTCTCGAGCGCCCCTTCTCCAATCCCCCTCCAGTTATTCTTTTCTTTCATTTTGGTGATACTCGACTGCCCTCCGAAGCCGACCCACCATTTCACTCCATCATTTCTTCTCCATCTTCATCCACTAACACGCCCACAACTCCGTTGGATTCTCTTCTGCACGCCACACATCCAAGCATCCATTTCCTTCGGTCAAAGCCCAGCAGAAGGCCATTTTTGTTGACCAAATTTTTCAACGCCTACAACTTCATCTCCGTTCCTCCGTCCACCGAGAACTAGCCGCTCTCTTCGACGCCTGTCCACCAAATCAATCGTCGGCTTCTTCAACACAGGCCGCACGAAGACTCCACCGAAGCCTCCATCTCCCTCGGTTCACGCCCAGCAAACGTCAACTTTGCTGCCATCTCCTCCACGTGGCCAAGAATCGAGCCATTCCTTTGTGCGGCCCATCTCCGCAAACCAGCAATTTCCGCAACCCAAGCCCCGCATTCGAGCGGCTCAATTCGGCAGCCCATCTCATGGGCCCAGCATCCACGCAAAGTGTTCAGCCCAGCTCGTTTTGGAACAGGCCGTTCTCAGCACTTGAAGCCCACTTCCAGCAGAATTTAAAGCCCAAGCTCAGGCCCAAGTTTAGTTGGTTTCAGCCCGCGAGTAAAGTGAAGCCCAGCCCAAGTTGAAAACAAATCTCAATTGGGCTAAGATTTGTTGGGCCCGTTTTAAGCCCAGCCCGAGAGTTTGCCGACACCGCCAAAAATTAAGATTTCGGCCGCCGTCGCGTCGTCGTCGCGGTGAACCGGGTTTCGCGATACAGGTGAGTTTATTCTCTAAACTCTTCTTAGTAGGCTTTGATGCTAAGGGGTGTTTAAATTTATTTAATTAGGTGGTTAGTTAGATTAAATTAATGATTTAATTATTTAATTGAGCATGTTAGGTGGTTAACATGGTTTAGCTAAGGCATAATTAAATTGTATTATTTATCTAGAAGGGTTCAGGAATTTTCTGGGCCCGTATTGGTATTTAATTTAATAATTTTGGCCTAAGTTATTATTTTTAGAAATTAAATTGAATTAATTAATTAATTAATTTTCGAAATTAATTATTTATTATTTATTTTTCCGGAAATTAGGCCAAGATGGCCGGTGATTGGAATTTTGTGCTGATTGCAATGGTGCGGTTAGTTTCTGCAATTGTGTGTTAAATTATGCAAATTGAGTGATGATTGGAATTTTGGTATTTAATTCCAAAAATTGTGAATTTCCAATATTTACTCAGAAAATCCCGGGTGTCAGATTTTAACATCGAAAATAGTTTTATATACTATATAAAATAGTGGGATTTTAAAAAGGAAGAATGTTAATTTTTCTAGATCGAGTTGACCATGTACCCACACACGACTATTTTCATGCATATTTTTAATACGAAGAAAAATGCCAAGTTCATCATTTTAATTTAAGCATTTGAGTGTAATGCACGGTGCCCTGAGCCATATTTGAGTGATCGTGTGATGATTAAAAGAAATCGTCCCGGGCTGTTGAGCTGGACGTTATCCCTATTTGGGATACCCCTTGATAAAGGGAAGCCGATCGCAATAGATTCTGGACCCTATGCTCCTTCGGGAAAGTCGTCGACAAAGTGACGTGCCATGCTCAATGGGGTGAGACGAAGCTTGGCAATGCCAGAAGATCGCCAAACTGAGAGTAGGCCGTGCTATATGCCGAAATCAAAACTAGGAACGCATGATGAATTGAGTATTGTGTTCCAATTAATTGAGCTTGAGTGATGCTCTGATTTGTGATATGAATTGTGCTGACCTGTAGGGTGGAACTGAGACGAGATAAGTTTCCTTGATTGTGTGATTGCGTGCTTATGATGCTTCTTAGCATCTTTCCCTCCTAGCCGCAGTTTAGAGTTTGGACTTGTTGAGATATTGTCTCACTGGTTATTGTATAACCACTTTTAGGGTCATCGAGTGAAGGATCTAGAGTAGAGAGGAGGTGATTTGAAGCATAGGTCGAATAGGACCGCTTCTTTTTGGAGAATAGTCTTTTGTAGTCTTTTGACCATAGACTCTTGTACTTGACTAAGCATATGTTTATAAAGGCATGTTTGTTTGTGAAATTATTGTTCTGCTGTTCTATCCCGAGATGGTTACTATCAAGGAATTCTTTTTCGCTTCCGCATGTGCAATAAAGTAAAAAAGGTCGGCAACTAATCCTGGGAAGTCGCAAAATTTTATCGATCAAAGAGGGATGGGTACGCGCTCGGAGTTCGGGGCGTGACACTTTTGGCCTTTGCTTATTTGAAATTTAAGCTCATGATTTGAGTTAGCGGAGGCGAGCAGAAAAGAGGAACGAGGAGTGGGGGAACATCAGTCAAGAGATAAAAAGGAAACGGCAGGGATGATAACAAAGGAGGAGATCCCTACATATATACACCTGAGCTCTCTAATTACAATCCTAGATCCCCTTAATCTGATGGTGGAGATTCAATTTCACTATATTTACAAGATTTCTCTAGAATCAAGCATTCAATTTCGGTGGATGTTCCCAACGATGGAGGTGGTCATGGCGGTCCTGGGCAGCAATCATATATAGTTTTCACAACTACGGTAATCAAATTTTTCTTTTCCAAATCTCAACAAATTGATTTTTTGTTTTCTTACCATTAATCTAGTTTTGTCCATGTATATCCGGACATTATCAAATGTCGTATAAGTTATTTCAAATCCTATCCTACCCTTATCCTATCCGAACTTATCCTATCTAGTAAAATTGTCCAAACTATCAAACGCAGCCTTCAAGGCTTGGTTCATCATCCTAGCCATTCCTCAGCCTATTGTGCCTTGAAAACCTCCCGTCCGTGGAAAGTCACTTGGAAGAAAATTCTAGTTGACATGATGCCTATGGTAAGAAAGAGTGGACTATCTTGTGGGCTTCAATGGTCATGCGTCCGAGCCTGCTCTTAACATAAATCCGAAAAACAAAGTCAAAACAAAGAGAACTTCGGTAAGTAAGTACACAAAATTTGAGTTAGATGGACCAAGTCGAACTGAGTCAGGTCGAGCCCTCCAAGGCAGGCCTACCAGCCCACCTTTTAACACCAAAATGTGACGAGCTGAGCCCGATGGGTAAAGCCCAAGGGTGTCGCCCAACCGGGCCTAGTCAATTAGAGCAGCGTACAGCCTGACTCAGAATAAAGGCTCCATATTTTCACTGAATAATGTGTAAAATCAATAACTAAGAAAGAAATTATTGGGGTTATCTCACATCGGTTATGAAAGGGGCAGGTAGTCAATTTATAAGTATGAAAGGGGCATTACTCATGGTAGACCTTTTTGGTCCTGAATCAGAGCATAATGCAGGAGAAGAACCCACGTGACAGAAATTGTCTGAATTGCATTGCATGTTTCACCACTCACGTGACAGTACTCCCAGCAGCAACAAAAGAATTTGGCCCAGCTCGCTCTTTTTCCCCATGATTCCACTTTCCACAACTGTACTTTACTTGGATTATGTTTTGTAGAGAGAACAAGAAAAATCTAAATTTTCCATATTTCCTTTTATGCAGAATCTGCAGTGAAGGGGGACCAATGTGCAGAGCAAGTCCAAAAGAAGTGGCATTGTCCACAATTCCTGTTTCATTTTAGGTAACAACTAAGAAACATGGGTTAACAAGACAATGTAGATAGATGCCGCAGTGGAAACTAGTGCTTTCATTGAGTTGGTAAGTTATAAATGAACTTTGAAGTAATGGAGTATTAGCACATTGTTGATGTTGAAGCAAAAAACAGAGCATGTTCACTCAGTTAATATGTTTAAAACCCTCTGAGATTAGCAGCCAAAAATGAAACAAAAGGAGACAGATAAATTTTGCAGTTAATGTCCGCTATTTATATGTCTTAAAAGAGAGGACTTATACTCCTGGTTAGTTATGTAGGAAAATCAATTATGCCCTCCGAAGACAGAAGTCCTTTTTAAGGAAATGATGCTTAACCTTGTTATAGGAATGGTAACCTTGGACATGACTTGATCACAAGACACGGCAAATTGAATTAGCCACTATGCATTTGATTTAGACTAACTTGACCACTACTTTATTTTAGTGCTATAAAAACCGATAAGCCCTCTCCAATAAAATCCCTAATATTTCACAGAAAGGCATATTTTTCCCATCCTTAATGATAAGGCTGGAAAGACATGCTAATAGCTTCTTGAAATTGTGCATAAAAAGAGGTCAAAAAGAGCACAACACAGAGAGAGACAGACTACAGCTATATGTGCCCAAATGTTCTACTAGTGTCAATTCATGCAAAGCAAAACGACAACACTCGTTCGAACCTGAGGGGTTTTCGGAAAAAGGCTTCACGTAAAACTTTCTCGCGAGCATCCCCAGCAAGAAAGCAATCACTCAGTAAAGAACAAGCTTTCTACAGCAGAGAGCTATCAATAGCCCATTTTGCCCTGTTCTCAAACTGTAACTTCCCTCGCATTGTTGTTACCAATTTGTAAGCCTTTGCATGAAAAAGAGGCGCCCAATGTGAAGCAGAAAGTGAGCCAAAGTACGGCTATGTGAGTGAACGATCTACTGGTGTCAATTCATGCAAGGAAAAGGACATTTATCACCATGTAACCGTTTCAATTCCACAAAGAAACCTGCAAACAAAGACTTATCTGCAACCATTATGGTTAAGGAAGCGTATTTGAGAAGAAAAAGAGCTTTTCCAACAGATAGCTATCAGTAGTTCTTTCCCCATGTTTCTCGCCCCCCACTTTCCTCACGTTTAAGCGAGTTACCCATTTAAAGCATTTGCATCAAAAGAGATCCGATCATACACAGAGAGCCAAAGTACAGTTATACAATGAGCCTGAATGTCTTCCTAATGTCCTCCGTGCATGAAAATAAGACATCATTGATTAGGAACCTTTTCATAAAGACATAGCCAGTGTCTTTCTCGCCCATAATTCCCTCGCTTTTAAGGGGGTTACCCATTTAAAGCTCTGCATCTAAAGAGATTGTACACAAAGAAAGCCAAAGTGCAGTTATTCCATGAGCCCGAATGTCTTCCTGGTGTCTTCCATGCATGGAAACGAGACGTCATTGACTAGGAACCGTTTCATAAAGATATAGCTTGTGTCTTTCTCGCCCATATTTCCCTCGCGTTTAAGCAAGTTACCCACTTAAAGCTCTGCATTGAAAGAGATCCGATTGTCCACAGAGAAAGCCCAAGTACAGTTGTACCATGAGCCCGAATGTCTTCCTAGTGTCGTCCATGCATGGGAATAAGACATCATTGACTAGGAACCATTTCATAAAGATATAGACGGTGTTTTTCTCTCCTGTATTTCCCTCATGTTTTAGCGGGTTACCCATTTAAAGCTCCGCTCGAAAGACATCCGATTGTACACAGAGAGGGCCAAAAAACAACTATACTATGAGCGTGAATGTCTTCCTCATGTCTTTCATGCATGGAAATGAGACATCATTGACTAGAAACCGTTTCATGAAGACAAAAATGGTGTCTTTTTCGCCCGTATTTCCCTCGCGATTGAACGGATTACCCATTTAAAGCTCTGCATCAAAAGAGATCCGATTGTACACAGAGAGAGCGAAAGTACAGCTATTCCATGAGCCTGAATGTCTTCCTGGTGCCTTCCATGCATGGAAATGAGATGTCATTGACTAGAAATTTTTCCATAAAGATATAGCTGGTATCTTTCTCGCCCGTATTTCCTAAACGTTTAAGCAGGTTACCCATTTAAAGCTCTGCATCAAAGAGATCCGATTTTACATAGGGAGAGCCAAAGTACAGCTGTAACATGAGCCTGATTGTCTTCCTGGTTTCTTCCATGTAAGGAAATGAGACATCATTGACTAGAAACCATTTGACCAGACTAACTTACAACCTTAATAATTATTGAGAAAAACAAAACTTAGTGCACCTGGATTTTCTGTTAAACAATGCTTTAGAACACTAGAGGAGAATTTACAAATGGCCAAATTATGTTCTAGGGTGCATCCAGCATTACAGCCATAGTGCACATTGCTCTAAAAATTACATTGTGAGCACGGCTGATTATAAGCAAATGAAAAATCAGTCACTTAAAGAATGAATGGAACTATCTCCCATTTTCTACATTACAAGATGGCATCTTAAACAAAGTTAGTTCTCAATCCTTTACACCCAAATATTAGACAGGCTAGACAGATGGATCTTCCAATTACGAAATCTTTGAAAACAGGCTCCCTCGTCATTGCATCCAAGTGATCCTACTGTCACCTTGCTGTCTTCATCGATACCTCAGCTTTTCTGTCATAAAAGAAATGGTACATGTACTTAGAAGAATGGTGCAGTATGCTATTTTTCCATAATATTAACTGGTGGCAAGTTAATTAAAACTACTCTGATCACTTCCAATGAATTATCATTACTTCTTAACAGAGTTTCCTGAAATTGAATCATGAAATAAGGGTGGCACAATAAGAATGATCTTAGAACAGGCCATGCTCATTGATGTACTAAAACAAAAGAAATTAAAGGAAAACAAATTGCTTTCTCAAACAACCATCCTAATTGATCTATTCATGGTGAATATCAAAGATCGGCAAGTCTCGACAAACATGTAATATTAATTTAGCTTTCACTGTGATGTGATAATGTCACCTGATGATAGTATGTCAAAACCTTAGAAGAGGGAAGCTAGCATCAAACTTGAAAATACATATCCACAGTGGGAACTTGCCATAGGTAATCAAATAAACACGAGATTGCACCATACAATATATTGTGTAAATTGTCAACTGGACGACAAAGATCCAAAAAAGATGGCACATGCTTGCTTCAAGCTATGAGACTTCCAAGACAATGGTTGCATAATAAAATAACCAAATGTGATCTTAACTGCATTTCATTTCCTTCCCTAAGGGCTTAACTGCATGATCATGAACACAGACTGAGCTTATCATCAAATGGCTGGCCAAGGATCTAATAAAGATGTAGTGATCAAAGAAACATGGTTGCGAAAGCTCTGAGACTGCCTAGACACTGAACGAAACAGAAGTAGCCAGAACTAAAACATGTTTTGATTGAAAAAGATACTTATTGTGGAAGGACTACACGAGCATACATTCATGTTTACAACTGTAATTGTAGGACTGTCACACCTATTGCAAAAAAGATACTTACAAGGATATGTAAATCGCTAACATTCATGGCAGTTTCCGAAAGATAAACTTACTAGGCATTAGGATTCCAAAATATCATTTATATGCAATGTAGATTTAAATTAGAAATTCTTTTAAAATTTACGGCATTAGTCGAATCAAATCTATAGGACTTTGATTCTTAACCTAAGAACCATAATGTCTATCGGGCAGTCTTTCAAACACGATCTAATGGCGAACCATGAGAAATTGAATCGTCAATTCCATGCTAGCCCATAACACAACTTCTACAGCACATTGTTTTGCCTTTTCCTTTTTATTTTTTTTTATTATTTTTTTTTTTTGTGGTGACTTGCTACAGGTAATGTGTTCCCTCCATAGATTCGACATTTAGATGCATATACCGCTGCCTTTATTGGTCCATCCAGGATCTACAATTTCATGGCTAGCACTTCAAGGTCATGAATAACAAGAACATAAGGATTTCAATTTCCTTTTGTGCATAACATGAAATAATGTACAAGGGATTCAAGGTTTGCTTTCTAACTCACACAAACACTCGACATGCTACGCCTTTCTACTCATTAGGCAGCTCAGAAAAGATACATCTTTATTTGACAAAGATCAGTTCATGATTTCATGTTAGGCTGCTGCTTTCTCAGACCCATCTTTCAGTGCATATACAACTTTCTTTTTGGTTTATTCATTCATTTAACATCATGCATCCTGTGCTTTCCATTTGGTTCATAACATCATTTGGGATATGTTGATTATATATTTGTTCAATAAATACATCCGGTTGCCAAGTCGAGAACATTCAACACACGAGATTGGCAAAGATTTGTACAGTTTGCGGTGATGCCTCAATTTTCTGTGAAGAGCAGACATTTTTACATCATTTGGTGCTTCCAATATTCACATGTACCTCTCTACATGGCACACCCCCCTTGGAAAACTTTAGAAGGTGAATACGACAAGAAAGACGCAATGTGAAAAAACGGAATATGTAACGGAAGAAAAAGAACTCTCCAGACCCTCCTATTAATTTATTTGCAAATCTAGATTACTGAAGAGCAGAGATTACCATCCAGCTGACACCCTTCTCTATAAAAGCCGCCCCTTCCATTGAGCTCAAGCGGCGCCGCAGGAAGCTGCACCAGGAGCCTCAGCATCCCATCACGGCACAGTTGTACACGAAAGTACCTGATGGTTTTCTGGCTAGCAGCTTCCACTGTGGTGGCCCTTCACTGGGAACCCAGGAGTTGAGTTCAACAGTTCCACCCGCTAAAGTCCTGAGTCCGCCGATAACAACTATCCTCTCTCCACATCCCCGAAAAGCGATACCCCAACCGTTCGTTGACATGGCACGCTCTGGCAAGCTCCCCACTGTAGACCATGAGTTCCTGACCTTGTCATACTTCCTGACCTCCTTCGCTGCATGATCAGCTGCGTAGAGCTCATTGTTCACCACCGCAAGGAGGGGAGGAGCCTCAGCCGCAGAAGGAGCCTCAGTCACCCCAGACCCACCATTCCGGGCTGGGAACATATTAGGTATCTCCCTCCATGTCCTAGTCTCCATATCGTACACTTCTCCGCAGGTGAGAGACTTCATGTTCCCTGGTCCAGTCCCGCCGATCACGTAAAACTTCCCATCCATGAATACCCCAGAGCACATCTTTCTGGCTTTATGCATGTCTGGCAGCATCTCCCACCTTCCGGTGTCCGAGTTATATAGCTCAGCGGAGCTCAGGACGTTGCCTCGTGGATCACAACCACCAGCTAGGATTCCGATTTCTCCGAGGCTGGCCGACCCGAACAAGCACCTAGGCACGTTCATCTCCATGCCCGATGTCCAAGTGTTCGTCAGGAGGCTGTACTTGTATATGATATGGGACATTACCTCCTTTCCAAAGACAAGGAGTTCAGTACCGACAGCCAGCGACTCCTTATCAGAGAGAGAGAAACACTCGTCCGTACTCATCTTGGGCAAGTGCAACCAACGGCTACGAATGGGATCAAACGCGTCCCACTCGAGGATATTGCAGGAGAAGTACACCCAGTGTTCGACGATTCCCATTTGCCTTCTCAGCCGGTAGAGGTCGCCACTCTTGATCAGAGAATGAAAGCTCCGGTTCACAGCCGCAAGGGAGCCGTAATCAGACCTTGAGCAGCGGAGGAGGCAATTGATGGAGTTATCGCGGCCAATCTGATAAATGAGGGAACTCGAGTCCTCTTTCTTGCCGGCTTGATGCTTGTCAACGAGTCCAGCAGCTTTAGAAACAGAGCGATCCCGAGCACCCTGCATCGTATCCCACCTGTAATTTGTGTCCAGCGGCCTGGAAAACTTTGTCAGTGAGAATTCATCTGCATCATCCAATTGTCTCGAATGTTCAAGCACATGAAAACTATTATAAACCCATCTGCTCTCTTCGTGGCACGAGCTAGGCAAGTCTCGCACAACAAGGTAAGATAGAGCTTCCAACATGTTTGCCAGACTTTTTCTACTATCCAAGTCCAACGAGCTTTCCTTCTTGCTCATCAAAAAACACAACGCATTTCGAATCAGTAACTAGTCCGCATTTATAATGGAACCAAGCACAGAACAATCTACTCGACCTGATACGCGATCTCCGGTGGGAATCGAGCAAACCCACTCACGCATTTTTCAGAAAGCAAAGACATCCCGGGCAGGAACTAACCATAAACATACGCAAGAACAAATTAAAAGCGGATCTTCGAAACCTTTTATTCATATCCATGCAAATGCCAGTGTCAGAACGAATCAAAACCCGCAAGTTCCCGTAGCCTGGAATTCAACGTCTAAACGAAACGAAGACTTCACGCTCGTTCCAGACGCGGAATGGATCGTAATTACGTGGGAGGAAAAAAATAACGGATCTTTAGCTGCAGGGAGAAGACGAAAGTCGAATAAAAAAGCACCGGAAACGAGAAGAACATGCAGCAACCTCCGGCACCCAACAAACGAAACGAAACAGAATTCGACCGTAACGCATACACGCCACCGAAACGCGACGCCAAGGAAGCCGCGGTCGACTCAAGCACGACGGACCCGAGATTCCTCCTCCCTCACCTGAGCCGACGAGAAGAGAAGAAGGGACGACGGCGGGCATTCCCAAAACCATCGGGACCCGCGGAAAACGTCGCGGCGACAGAAAGACAGGGAGAAACAGAGGGAGAGAGGAGGAGGGAGAATTTCCCCGGGCGGCCGAACGCGAACGCAGGCGAACGGGGGAAGTGGGAGAGGAAGATAGAGAAAATCTCGGGAACGATTCAGCTGCGTGCGTGCGTGCGTGCGTGCAATGCATATAGAGAGCGAGAGAGACAGGCAGAGAACAGAAACAGAGGCAGATGCAGGGGAGGCAGGGGAGGGAGCTTACACGTTGGCTAAGCGGGATTTTCTTTTTCCCTTTTCCCTTTTAGTTTGTCCTTAAAAAAATTTCTTCTTTTTTCTTTTTTCTTTTTGGTCGGGGGTGGTGTCCTGGAATTTGCGTCGCTGTCGTCGTCGTCGTCGTCGTCGCCGTCGCCGTCGCCGTCCGCTGCGGTGGATGGCGCTATCACAGAATCCTCTCTCTCTCTCTCTCTCTCTCTCTCTCTCTCTATCGCTTTCAGTGCAGAAAATTCACGGAGCCCTAAGCGCACTTTCTCTCTCTACCCCTTCTCTCTCTTTCTCTCTCTATCTCTACCGCTGTGGATTCTCCACGCATAATAATAATTTATTTTTTTTCTTCTTCGGTGGTTTGGTGGGGGGACCCTCCCCGTTTTATAGTCGCGGCCGGCCCGCGCGTGGGCGAGGGACGGCGGGGGAGCCGCGCGTGGGGGTCGGCCCGCTCGTGGCGTCGCGTGCGCCCGAGCCTCGACTGGGCCGCCTCGGCTCTTCCCCCGGGTCCGTGGGTGAAATTTCCATAACAGAAAGTGAGCGACGTGGGGGGCCAACGCGCCACGTGGCCCTCCTTCCCCGCCGAGAAATTTTCCTTCGGGTGAATATGAAAAAAAAAAAAAAAACATTTGCAAGCACTATAATTTACGCGTAAATTAATAATCGTGTTACAAAAAATCTCAAATTAATATCAAATTTACCCTCCATTTGTTTTGGCCCAATATCACTTTTAAATTTGTAAAGTGAGAACATTCGTGATTGCTTTGGGAGAAGTAAGATCTTAAGAATATGAATTGAGATTGGAAAAAAATATGTCACTTTTGCCCTCATAACTTCGTTATGTTTCAAAGATCTGATTAAATTCTGCAATTTTTCACCGCAACTTTAATTTTAAGATTGTGATAGATCTATCGTAGGTGTATTAATTTGATATTTTTGTGACATAAAAATTAATTTAAGATGGATTTTAGGGGTGTATAAATTTGAGATTTTTGTGGTGTAAAAGTTAATTTTGAATAAATTTGTCACATATATATCAATTTCGGATTTTTTTGTAATACAGAAATTAAATTTGCCTGAAGATGGCATGATTACGAGTTTAAGATTTTTTGTGATTTTAAACCTTGTTTTTTTTTTTTCTTTTGACAAAACTGGTCAAAAAGACTGCTTGATTATTGATGAAACACGCATAAAGAATACGAAGTTATACTTTCTTGAAAAAAGATATTGAATTTTTATACGACATTAAAAACCAAAATGTGAGATAAAAAGAGATTTCGACTCGAACATGTTGAAGGTGTAAATCTTTCAAAATCAATGATCAAGATACATTAAGATGCCATAAGAATTATAAATTCATGTCTCTGTTGAAATATTTTTGAAAATGAATATCGAAAAGATCACGAATTTATAACACATGATTCATTTAGGAATTTTTATTTTCTTTTATCATAGCAATGAGAGCATAAGCACAAAAGTTCGACATGTGAATACCGTGAAATTTCGTGAAGCTGTTGTCAACGGTTATAGTAAGTTTAAACCGACAAATAAATATGCATACTAATATTTAAATATTTTAACAAGAATTGGCGAGATTATGGCGGGGCACCGCAGCCGGGGACCGGGGCACCGGAAGAGGGCTGGGAACCGGAACCGGAACCGGTAAGGGCTGTCCGCGCAAGGTGCTGCGGCAAGCCCCCACGCGCGGCGTGCAGGGCTCTCTTGCTTTTTTGGTGGATTTTTTTCGGTTTCTTTGCTTTTATTTATTTATTTCTTTTTCCTCTTTTTTGGCATTTTCCTTACCATTTTTCTTTTTTTACCTTTTGCATGAGAGAAATCTGATTTTCCATTTAAGAGCAAAAAGAAAAGAACCCGGAAAATCGTGAAGCGGTGGGGAAAAATTTTGTTTGAACGTGGGCTCACGATTTTCATGTTCTTTCGAGGGGAGGGCAGTTTTTTTTTTTTTTTTTTTTTTTTTTTTTTTTTTTTTTTTTTTGTATTTTGTATTTTGTGTCAAAAAAAAGAGAGCAAATTTGGGGTGATAAGGGTTTTCAGTGTTTGGCGGATAATAGGGAAGTAAATCGCCCTTAGTAAGCACTAGTTCCAATTTAGGGAAAAAAAACCGGAGTGGAATTGGTAAATATTTGATATTTTGGTCCACTTAATTGGGTAGGGCCATAAGTGGCCAACGAATAGAAATGGTAGGTGCGCGATATTTTTTTTCACTATTTTCTTTCAAAAGCGAAATGATGCGGCGAAATGTTTGGCATTGATTGTTTCATCTTCTTCTTCTTTTTTTAAAAGTGAATTTGCGTCGCTGAATATTCGGTTTGAATCATAATTATTCCGCAATGCCCTTAACTTGAGGGGCCTTGCACAAGGTATGCCGCGAGCAAGAGAAGCACAGGCCCTTCGACGTATTCTTGCGACATGAATCAAACTTGCGATAGACGAATGACTTCTTTATTATTAAGGAAAATAGCCTTTCTATGGAAACTAGCACACAAGGGCATCCTCCTAACATTTTTGAAGTTCTTTCTAAAGATTACCTGTAATATCTATCCAATCAATCACGGAACACTAAATATCAAGACGAATAATTCGATTAGCGCAAGATCGAGGAACAACGAAATGTACAATATTTTGTGCAATTGATGTGGGATCGTCATTGATCATCGTCCGATGATGTTTTGAATGTTAGTTCAATATGTCAATAATGACAAAATTCAATGATTTCAATTCAATAAGTGTTTTATCTCACCTAGGAATGTTTTGCATGTTTTGGAGAAATTTGAACAATTAAGTAATTATCATGGGTTCAAAGCCATGAGGTACGAAATAGTTACAAAGCCTATGCCATGCCTCTTTTCAAAAGTGATTTCTCATGTTTAAAACCGAAATATGCAATCGATAATTAATAGTAACATATTGATGATTGATTACGATATGTAAAGTTGCAATACGCGATCTTTTGCCCAGGAATCTTTCACGCGCTAACTGATTGTTTCCATGAAATAGTATCTGACAATTGCACTACGCGCCTTTTGCTTAGGAATCTCTCACGCGCTAATTGAAATCGAAACCGAAACCGACACTATCAATGACCAGAGATCTGATGGTATTGAGCAAACAATTATGAGGAAAGTGCGATGGTTATGCAAATTAGTGGTCGTTTCATAAATCAATGATATAAATATGCCAATTGAGAGTCGGGTGATACAATCGTACCAAACATTAATTCGCTCTGATCTTCGTATCTCGTACTACTTTGGGTATGTGGGTAAAAATTTGAAAGTTGAACTAAAAGCCTAAAATTGAGCTAGTAGTTGCCAATGTAGCAAGTATACAGCTGAAATTAATAAGCAAGGTTAGCAACATTTGGTTTTGTTAGAAGAAATAAACGAAAAAGGAAAAAAAAAAAAAAAAAGGGAATATTTGCAAAGTCATGCAAATATAATTAACTTAGCAAAAAGTACAGAAAATATTAAAAATTGGAAAAAAAAAAATATATAGACGTAAAATGAACTTAACCATAAAAAAAATATATAAAAATGCGATTGACTTTCAGGCCTCAACGTGCGGTGTCTAAATAGCATTCCTATTTGTGTTGATAGTGACTGCTTTTTCATCATGCTCTTTCCAGAGCTTTTTAATGCTTTAAAATATACCGACTAGAAAAATGCTTTAAAAATATACAAAAATTAATAAAAATTGTGAAAGAGGAGTATTAAATACAAGGATAATAAATTATGCAAATTCATATATTTTTTTTCTTGATCGATATTTGATTTCTTTGCTTACTGTTAGTTGTGAGTTGATTGAATTTTGTGGTTAAGGAAATTTCCTCTATTTACTTAAATTCTAAATCATCGTGATTCTTGAATTATAAGAGGTCCCCTAGACATAACAACCAAACCCTAGATCACATTCATTATCAATCCTATTCATAAAGAATCTTTTTTTATTTCGAATGTCTAATATTGCATCTGATGCTATGGGCAAAAATACTAATAATTAGATTTTGTGAATTCTATTCGATTGTAACAGGCTATTTTCTCAGACGATCGATAATGCTTCTGCCAGCAAGAATAACATGCAACTTTATTGCTAATTATTCCTTATTAATATTTTATCCCAAAAATATATATTTGATTGCAGAATCGAATAATTAAGTTGTAGAGATTTGATTGATGTTATTGCCTTTTTGTCATCTCATGCTCACGTCATTTCTCACATCATCTTATTCCTTTTTTTTTTTTTTTTTTGAACTAAATCTTATTCCCTTTTATGAGTGCTGGACGTCTCCAAAAAAATTCAAGTGTACTCTTTTCAGGAGCGATACTTTTGGCATGTAGCTTTCTCAAGTTGACACCCAACCCACGGGAATCCAGCTTTGGGCAGCGATTTGGAATATCCAAGCGCACTTATTTCACATATATGAGACGTGAAAAGGTTATGAAGATTGAATAGTGATTACGTGCACTTTAAAAAAATTCGCCCAAAATAGATCGGTTTTTACATGAACGGGACCATCGCGTACATATTCCTTCTTGCATTCAGATGTAAAAATGGAAAAATAGGAATGGAAGAGTGCCTAAAAGGGCCATGTTGATTTTATTGATCCATTGCAATCATTGAGCTAATTACCACGAAAGGTTTTTTTTTTTGAATTGGTAAAAGAAAAGTTCACACCTCAAGAACAAAAATGGTGGGGGAAGTTTAATGATAAAATCAAGAAAATGTCTCTACATCTATGTTCGATAATCATTCTATTTATCTATTTATATATATTTTTTTGGTTTTTCAAAAAAAAAAAAAAAAAGAAGATGTATTTGATTTCCATTCTTTATGAGCTGATGATAGTCATAGTAGTAGTAAATAATAATTATTATTATAATAATAATAATAAGGGCGGCACTATCTCCACTCCAGTTTTGGTTAAGACACTCCTTTTGTCAATTAATTGACCGAAATATCCTTCTCTCTCTTTAATTTATTGTTTTTTTTTTTTTATCAACCTAATCAACAAAGCTTCATCTCTTCGGAGACATCTGATAAAAAAAAAAAAAAAAAAAAAAAAAAAAAAAAAAAAAAAAAAAAAAAAAACCTGCCTTTAAATCTGTTATCTCTCTCTCTCTTTTTTGGTCGAAATTATCTCTCTTTTTTTACCATGCATCTTGTTATCCCTTCGCCTAGAGAATGTTACCAATTTTAATTTATAGTCTTACAATTTCAATCAAAAGAAGTTTATATTCATGACAGCTTTTGAACACATAATTAATTGCCTATTTTTTCAATTAATGTGAGCAAAGATATATTTTAAAGTTGAAAATGAAAATTCAATTTAATTATTTTGCCGATCTCGATCAAAAATGGAAAAAAAAATTGATCAATACATGAAAAAGGTTAATTTGTTAGAAACATGATCAAATGTCAAACATATTTATATTCAAATCATATTCAAATATCAACAAAAGATAATCACATAAAGGGAAAAAAGGAAACTTCTTGCTATTCTACTCCTATTATGAAGAAAGTAATGGATATTAATTGTAGATTCAATCTCATAACAAGTGGATCAATGCTTAAAAATATTCTTAAAACTTTCCCTAGAAAAATCTGATGTGAGTTTGAAAGTGCGGAATGTGAAAAAAAAAAATAAAATTCTAATCCTTCTTGCAATTCCCATTAAAATTGTAAATAGTTCAAAAGAAAGCATAAATCAATGGCATTTAACTTTGGAAACCTACGAACTTATTTCGGAAAAACACCGACAAGGTCAAAATCGGTTAGATAATTAGATTGAATTTTAATTTTCAACTTTGAAATAAAGATTCCTGCAAAATTTTTGATGAATAATGGACAACTAATTGTGTGTTCAAAAGCCATCATAATTAGAAATTTCAAACTTTCTATGTAACTTTTGTGATTAAAAATATGAGACCATAAATTAAAATTGACGATCTTCTCTAAGCAAAGAGATAACAAGATACATGACAAGATAATATCTTGCTGGGTGTAATTTGACATATATATTGTGAAAACGATAAAATATGAGAGATTAGAGAAATAAAGGTAGTTTTGTTAATTAGGTTGATTTAAAAAAAAGAAGAAGAAGGAAAATGACACAAACAGTCCCTCAACTTTGGCTCAATCCCTGAACTTTTAATTTGTTCAATGTAGTCTCTAAATGTTTGATACATTTTCAATATCGTTTATAAACTGTATGAAAATCTTCAATATAGTCACTTGTCTTTAATTAATGGAAAGATCACATTGAATATTTTCACATAATTCAAAGACTGTATTGAACATATACCAAAAGCTCATAGACTATATGAAACAAAATTAAAGTTTAAAGATCACATTGCATGTTGAGCTAAAGTTCAAGGACTGTCTTTGACAAATTAAAAGTTCATGGACCAAATTATATATTGAGCCAAAATTCAAAGATTGTTTATGTCATTATCCCAAAAGAAAACAATAAATTGAAGAGAGAGAAAAGAATATTTTGGTCAATTAATTTTTAGCTAAATTATGGATGGAAATAGTACTGTCCAATAATAATAATGATCATTGTAAGAGATTGCTATCACTGTCAATGAACTATAGGAGCATCATAAATAATATTCGGCCTCTAGGAGAACGGTTGTCTTTATTTGGAATTGGTCAAATAAAATTTTTCCTCCCTTTTATTTTTTATTTTTTCAGATTCACGGACAAGAATATTCTACACTCTCTCTTAATTATTTAATTTTCTACACTGCTACTAGGTCACTGACAGCTGACTTTTTGATTAATAAAACCCCCCATTTAAATCAGATGAACAAAAGGCAAATGGACAAAAAGAAGCACGTAGGAAAAGCATCCTCTTTATTTAATTAAACAAAAAAAATAGATGAACTAATAAATATATATTTTTAAAAAATTAGCTTTTTGATTATACCTACAGAATCTTTGTCAAAACCCTAGTGGTGGGAATTTTGCAGTTTGGTGAAGTGCAATTGGATGAAGCAGAAGTGAATTTAGCCTATGTGGAAACTAGTCCTAGTCAATGGCATGCGCAATACTTTTATTATTTTTCAATTTTTTTATTAAAATACTTTTTATTTCACGAAAATGAATAATTTTAAGATTTCTAAAAATGATTGCCTGAAATAATTAATAAGTAAAAATTATTTTCATTATTCCAAATATTTTTGTGAATGATTAAAATATTTTTCGTTTATTCATTTTTTAAAGTGATATATAAATAATTATTTTTAGAAAAATATTTTTTTGATCATTTTTTTTTTTTTTTCCGAAATAAACATTGCATGCTTAAGAAAGTATTTTTTTGTTCATTCATTTTTCAAAATGATATATAAGAGATCATTAATAATAAAGTATTTTTTAAATTATTTATTTTCTTAATGAAATAGACAAAGTCTAATATTTTTATTTTTCAGTTATTGTGCTGTAGGATCAGATAATGGGTCTTGCGATTTAGAAGTGCAAAAGGCAGTCGTAGGTTCAGTCCTAAGTGGCCAGTGTCTTGCACACATTTAGTATTGTCGCCTAGAGAATTTACTAAACCTCAGCTCACTATTGTTGCATCTTCAATTGTGATCAAAAGCATATGACCGAAGAAATTAATCGTACCGAATGCAATTCAAAGAAAATGAGTTCGCTTATCCGTTCATCAATTTCTTTTTTCATCCCTAACATCTTATCGACATGGTTTATGTTATCGAGCCCATTGAATCCATTGCCCAATAAAACGTTGTATTGGGACATGAAAAATTTCATATCATTGTAAAGCAATTCTTGACTAATTGGGTATTCCATTCACTACATACTTCGACACATCGCTTTTCTTTATTGTATTTTCTGTCGGGGAATGTAAATGATGGGATTTGATTTGACATTGATGTCATGTCAGTTATTCAAGAAATTCTGAATTGTCGTCGGTAAATTAGTATACAATTTTACGCTATGTAAACCGTATTGTCTAAAATCAATTAAAAGGAAAACCAAAATTCATCCTGAATCGACGAGGAGGAAGATGCATGAGCCACTGGAGAGGCCCAAATCGTCATCAATCCTTTCTCAATCGCAACCATTAGGGCCTGTTTCTTTTGTAGGCTTGGGTGCTATCGATTGTCAATCCAAATTGAATCGTATATCTGGGTCAGTAAGATCACTTGTTTATGATACTAGTAGGTCTGTGAGATTTCGAATTAGATGGACTAAGGTACCAATCGAAATGCAAAATCTGCATCGGAGCATAACAAATTCCAAAAGGGCCCGAGGAAGATTTGAAACCCAATTGCGAGGAAGGGCTTGTCTATAATGTGTTTTGACAATCTAATCCGTAACTTTTGTAACTTCTCTCGAGCAATGGACCCGCTCAAGGTCCAGAAATAATAGAAGCAGGTCTTCAATGTCTTTGACAAGGGCACTCACTTCCCAAGCCGGGAGATGATCTTGAGAATATGTACTTCACTTCGAAAAAGCCCACACAAATTCTTTTGCTTGAGGCAAATAATTTACATGTGTTCTAGTCATCCCGAGCCGATTGCCTTGACAAAATCGACTCGTTCCCAAACTCGGGACCAATTCACTCGCCTTTCCAACTTTGGTCTCGATTTAGCTCACAAGATCGGATGGCTAACTCTCTTCCAGATCCTCGGTTGTATTACTTTCCAAGCCGGGTACGTAAGCCATCTATCTAGGAGAAATTTAGAGGGTGTTCGATTTTTAAGTCTTGCCCCCTTTGTAAGTAACCTTTTCCCGAATCAGCCGAGACGGATTCCCGTCTGGATTGATTTTTACTCATTATTTTTCGTTTTAATCTAGATCTTGCAATTCATGTTTTCCGACAACAACCAATTTTGACAAATAAATTCACATGTCGTCTTCTTAAAAATAGAAGTGTAACGAACAATGAAAGAGTCCGAAGCTAGAAATGATGGTCCGACGTGTCGGGTCACCTGAATCCCGATGCCACCGAAGCCGCCATGCCCTCGCTTCTCCAGATTCTTGAATTCAAGCGCCATCAAGCACCTCGACCCGTTTCGAGAAATCGCCTCGCGCCTGCAATCATGCACGCGCGCGACCCACCTCGACCAGATGCACGCGCACCTGACCACCACGGGGCTCCTCCTCAACCCGGTCGTGGCGGGCAAGCTCGTCGCGGCTCTGTCGGCAAGCCCGTCCCCGTCCGCGGCTTCCGCGGCTCATTCCGTCGCTCGGGGAATCGAGGGTCTCGACTCGTTCACGTGGAACGCCGTCATCAGGGGTTACTTGGAGAGGAACGACCCTCAAAGTGCCCTCTTGGTGTATTCCCATTTGAGGGGACTGAACAGGACGGTGGACTCCTACACTGTTCTGTTTGTGATCAAGGCTTGCGGGTTGATTCCCGCGATTGATCAAGGGAAACTGATGCATGCCCAGATTTTGAAGATGGGTTTTGCGTCGGAGATCATCGTGCAGACTGCCCTCCTTAATATGTATGCGGTGTTCGACGAAATTCGGAGCATGCAAAAAGTGTTCGACGAAATGACTCGTAGAGACTTAGTTGCTTGGAACTCTCTTATTGCCTCGTATATTGGACGGAACTGCTCTAAGGAAGCTCTTGAAGTTGCTCGCGCTATGGTCCGTGACAGTGTGAGCATAAATGAAGTGACTGCAGTGAGCATTCTCTCGGCTTGTTCGGCGCTAAAGGCCTCGAGAGAAGGGAAATCTGTCCATGGTTATTTGCTAAAAAATGATGTCGATCTGGATGTCTTTGTTCAGAATGCCTTGATAGGGATGTACTCCAAATGCAGTTCTTTACCGAATGCTTGCGGGATTTTCCGTTCAATGGCTACAAGGAACGTTGTTTCGTGGACTGCAATGATTGATGGCTATGCATGCAATGGTTATTTTAATGAAGCATTGTCTGTTTATAGACAAATGGAGTCTGCCAATGTAAGACCGGATGAGGTTACTCTGTTGAGTGTTATTTCGGTGTGCTCGGAGTTGGGAAGCTCCGAACTTGGTGAGTGGATTACTCTAATAGTTGAGAAATGTGGACCTAAAAGGGAGAGGACTACTCTGGCTAATGCCCTTATGAGAATGCATGCAAAATGTGGTAACATCTTGAAGGCTTGTCAAATTTTCAATGGGATGAAGGAGAGAACGCTAATAACTTGGACCACTATGATTCAGGCTCTAGCAATGCACGGGCACGGCACTGCTGCTTTGATGAGGTTCGTTCAAATGCAGAGGCAAGGCTTAAAACCTGATGGGGTTGTCTTCCTCTGTGTACTATTCGCCTGTAGCCATGCTGGTTTGGTAGAATATGCAAGAAAATGTTTCAATCTAATGATAAAGGAATATAATATCAAGCCATGGATGGAGCACTGCGGCTGCATGGTGGATCTATTATGTAGAGCTGGGCTAGTTGAAGATGCATTTGACTTTGTGGCGAATATGCCAGCTGAACCGGATATGATTCTGTGGCGAATGCTCCTCGTGGCTTGTCAAAACCAAGGACGCCTCGAACTGGTGAGTCAAGTTATGGATCGTATACATGAATTGGGGCCCAAGAGTAGTGAGGACTACGTGCTAATGTCAAATGTGTGTGCTTCGGTGGCTGAGTGGGACGTCGTGAAAGAAGTAAGAGAGGAGATGAAGCAAAGAGGAGTCACTAAGGAGGTTCCTGGTAGCAGTTTTCTCGAAGTAGATGAAAATGTGCATACATCCTGATCCCTGACAAGATTAAACGCTTGAGAATCACTTCAAAGATGAAAAGAAAGGCACGAAAATTTGGCCGTGTGAAGAACATCAGTTTCGGCATAGCAATTTGTAGTTACAGTAGTAGAATCAGTTCCTTTTCTTTTGCGTTTGCATATGCAATTGGCGAATGAATTTACTCGGAATCTCACTCATTTGACACAACAAGTCTATTCTTCAAGATCATATGGCTCCCTTCCTCCATCAGAGTGTTCTGTTCGTCCTCGGCCCGTTGTAATTCTTGTACCAATTAGCAGCAAAAAGGGGCAAATACAAAAGCGAAGAAGGGTAAAAAGTTGTGGACAGGTGGGTCAATGCTTGTCCCGATATTTTTGTTTCTATTTCACAGGAATTAACTTGCCTTTGCTTTTCATGTATTTTTTCTTGAACTGCATCTAACACGTCCATGCCCATTCAAGAATCTTGAAAGAAAGAAAAAAAGAATCTTTCATTTTTTCGAAGTCCCCTTTAAAATTGGTGAAATATCAGTCAACTAACCCAATGATGAAGATAAGTGGAAGTCAACGCCTACCAGAAAAGAAAGCAAGATTCTTTTATTAAACGGCACATTACAATCGGCCCTATCAAATTTCGTGATTCTGTTGCATGTTATACCCCACTTTTAATCTGCCGGCAGAAACAAAAAAGAAAACAGATTAAACTCGGTCTGAAAGCGATGATTTTTCCGAATCCAATTCTAACACCAACAACAACACCAACACCAACACCAATATCCCTAACTGCTATTACTGCGTTCTCCTGCTTCACTTCAAAGTCACTACTTACCTGTTTGATTGACTGATTGATTAATTCTCATTAAAGTAATGCTTCCAAGACCCAATAAATACCATTCAATATCCACGAGTGCCTAATATACAATTCTCTCTCTCTCTCTCTCTCTCTCTCTCCGAGAAAAGACGGCAAGCACAGCAATGTTTCCACATCTCTGTGAGGCATGGCAGCCTCAAGATTCTGTGCCTGAAGAGACCCTTTCACAACGCAATGAGTTCTTGATCGAAATCTATGCAAATTTTGTGTATGTAAGGATGGGGAGCGATGATGCTGATAGCAGCAGTAATCCACACATAAGCCCCACAACTTACAAGCCCTTCAGGTACAGCCGCGAACATTTGATACGAGACGCCACATCCTGGTCGACCATCTCCAGCATGCTTTCCCAGGTTAATGTTCCATACCATGTTCAGCCGCTCATGATCCGGAAAATCCATGAAGCAGCTCGGTCAATCGCCAATGCGTCGGTAAACAAGGACTTGAGGACTCTTCCAATGGTTGTGTCCATAAGGGTGGTTCAAGAATTCCCTGGAGAGGCATTGCCTGTTCCTGAGGTACTGGCCGAACCGATGAGCGCTCACGCAAGCGGGTCAGGGGCCGCGAGCTGGTCATCAATCCAGGCTCTAGAGAAAGTCAAAGTTGGAGGAGGGTCGGAGGAAAAATGCGTGATTTGTTTGGACCGTATAATGGTTGGTTCAGAAGCCATTCGGATGCCATGTTTGCACAACTATCATGAAGAATGCATTGTGATCTGGCTGCAGAGGAGTAATCTCTGTCCATTGTGTCGGTTTCCAATGCCTATGTGATTCTCAGCCTTTCTTGACGAGGAGTAGCGGCTTTAATCAGGACTTTGACATTGATTTGAATTCGGGAGCAATATCTGCCCGTGTAGTCCTTTTCATGTTCCTGTTAGGTTTCTTTTCTTGCAGTAATCTCTAAGGCCAATCTCAATCACGAGGTTGTTGGCCTTTATCTTTAGTAGTTGTTCAACAGATAAACAAGTTCAGCATTATTATTATTTTTTTTTTGATTGGCTAAGGTACTCCTACATACAAGTTTTTCGTTGTTTTCTGGTCTGTATGGGCAAAGATTGAGGTGCTTCCGAGCCTTTTCTTGTGGTTCTCGTTCTTCTTAATTTTTGCAAGAACGAAAGTTCCCTCTGGTGAATCTGCTAAGGAGATTGATAGAACCCTTGAAAAGTTCCCTTTCTTCCGTCTGAAAAAGAAAGCTTTGAACATCCTTGTTTCTGGTAAGTCTCAAACCAAAACGAAGACGATATGAAGTCGTTCAGCGACGTGATGATAGATATAGTAACCTAGTTCTCTTCTCAATCATTTAGGTAGTTAGCTATCCCTATCTGGCTAGCCTTTTTTTTTTTTTTAATATATATGTATTGGTTGGCCATTTTTTATAATATATATTGGTTGGCCAGTTCCATCATTGGCTGGTTAGATCGCTGTTTTGAGAGTTTGCTATTATCTTTAGCATCTGAAAAATGCAAATAGTTTCGTCGTTTCCACATTCAGATGGCAATTTGATTGACTATCTAATATAGACTGGCGGGTCTAATTCAAGAACAAGTTGATGTCAAAAGATTGATCAGGTATCAATACCAGTTTTCTGAAATTTCATAAATTGGACCAGATCAGTGCATAGAAAATATTCTTCCCGAATGCTCATAACCATCTCTACCAAAGAATCAACATGAAACGATGGTCGATAACATCGACAAGAAAGTAAGGGAAAAAGTTCCTGGTCTTGAGCATGTCTCAAAAACAACTTCTAGCTGGAATTTAGTGAGCTGTGAACCGAAAGACCATGACATTCTCATAATGCTGTCCAGGATTCACTATCTGCGAGGGGAAATTTGGCTGATTCACTGCATCAGGGAACCCCTGTGTCTCCAAGCAAAGACCGGCGTATTTCATGTAAACAAATCCGCCTTTCCCTACCACATGATCAAGCATATTGCTTGTGTAAAACTGCACTCCGGGCTGATTGCTCCACAGTTCCAACTTCCTTCCCGAGTGGTTATCTCGCACGATGGCAACCTTCTTCAAATGCTTGGTTCCAGTGTCATCAAGCACGTAGTTGATGTCATACCCACCGCGCACCTCATTGATCCGGCTCCCGATTGTGTGAGGTTCTAGGAAGTCATACGGCGATCTTTGGATGTCACGGATTTCACCTGTGGGTATAAGAGTACTGTCGACTGGAGTGATTTTCGATGCAAAAAGCTGGATTTCATGAGAAAGGATGTTGCCACTGTTTTGGCCTGCGAGGTTCCAGTAGGTGTGAAGGGCGAGATTCACCGGAGTCGACTTGTCGAGTGCCTTGGCCTCCAGTTTGACGCCTAACTTGTTGGTTCCAATGAGCAGATAGGTGACATATACAGACAGATCACCGGGAAAGCCTGCAGAGCGAAAAAAAAAAAAATCCAATCACGTCTCATTTGATCTCTATAGGCAGCAATTATGGATTAAAGTCTGTTCAAGGATAGTGTACAAAGAACCGAACTTTGCGGCAATTATGGATTGGAGTTCAGATCATTCATCACCGGCCGCATGAACAATATGTATATCAGCACTTCAAATCAAACGAAGCCAAAACAAAAGTAATGATTTGGTCGAAAGGCAGACTAGAATTCGAGTTAAGCAGCCGGAGAACTGACAAAAAGTCCAGAACATCATGGAAAAATTCAGAAAAAGATTTTACCTTCTTCACCATTAAAGCTGTCGTAAGTAAATGTAACATGACTCTCTGTGTCATAGCTATGCACCCTCCAGATAACATCGGCGAACCCTTTGCTGCCACCTGATATTCGATTGCGAAAAAGTTTCAAGCCCGAACAACAGTTCAGCCCGGACTAAATTAAAAGACAAATCGCGGACAAAGGAGAATACAGCAGGCAAGGGAAAGATATGAGCTACCATGAAGAGTGTTATTGCCATCATTGGCTACCAATTTGTAGACAGTCCCGTTCAGAGTGAATTGAGCCCCTCCAATTCTGTTGGCGACACGTCCGACCACAGCTCCAAAGTAGGTAGTATCATTCTGCAGCAGATTGAACAAATAAGTGCAAGATGTTTCATGGACCGACGCAAAACGAAAATTTACATATCATGGAGACATCCCTGCATTCTCATCGCCCTGTTAAAACAATATTTTCAACACGAATGCATACTGATTGAGTCGTTGAAAATTCCGTGCGGTTTAGTATACACTGATTTTGGTTAATCCACACGACCGATCTTATTAAGTCATCGATGCCGGAGAATCAGTGGTGCGAAGGAAGACGGGCAAGGCCATACCTTGTAGCTCTTGAGCGAATCGAAGCCGAGAACGACGTCATCCAATTTACCTGAGAAAGACAAGGTGTGAAAAAGAAGTGTCCGGGACACGTGAAAAACAACCGGCAACGTTCGAAACAAGGCCACATGACCCCGGGACCCCGGAAGGCCATGCGAAAGCGACCACAAGACACTGTTCAAACGAGAACGATCAATCCGAACCTGATCAGAGCTAGGAAGAGCAAGCGGGCGTGCCAAAACGTACCGTTTTTATCAGGGAGAACTAGGGAGAGCATGGTTGCACCGTAGTTCGTGAACTGCACGGTGAAGTATCCGCTCCTGAGCTCGTACACGCCAATGCCTGGATGGTCATCCGCGCCGACGCCGCCGGCGACGAGGAGCGCCGACGCCGCCAGAAGAAGAGCAGACAGGAAGCCGACGTTGCCCATCTTTCGAGACAGGAACAAGGCAAAGAACCAGAGAGAGAGAGAGCGTAGAAAATTCGCTTAGGAGAGGCTGATGGTGATGAGGAGAGGTAAGAATGAATAAATAGGGAGGGGGTGAGTAGGGAGATAGAGATGGGATTCTGATGAGGTAATAATTTTGGGTTTTGGATAAGGATGAGTAAGCAACTTATCCCGAGTTTTTCTTATATGGTAATCGAATTGAACCGCGCTCGATTTAGTGCACGAACGAAAGTTGATCCATGATGCTACCTAATGGCCCCTCTTAAAGAGATGATAATGGCGACGGCAATAATGGAAAAGTGCGTGGCAGGATTCTTGGGAAAGCTACCGGCCACTCGCGTGTTTTATTCTTCGGCGAAAGGCGAGAGCGATGGGCATTGAAATCGTGATTTCGATGGGAGGAAAAAGCATATTCCGTGATGCAAATCATTGATGATGGGTTTTCTGACAAGGCACGTGATTTCCTACGACCCAGAAAGTTCAAGAATTGGGTTACAAACGACTTATTAAGCGTACGATAAGTCGTATGTTTGGAGAGAAACGTGCAATGAGGTAAGGAATGAATAGAGAGAGATGAGCGCAAAGAGGGGGATTTGGCAATGTCGAGAAAGGAGTCTCGAGCACGATCGGCGCTCGGCACGATCTCTCGGCTGAGGTGTAGATTAGGAACATGGAACAAAACCCGATATGTATGAGTTGGCTCGAGACACTTATCTTTGGAATGAATCTCCATTGATTTATTGAGAAATCAAAAGTTGCACTGATCATTGTTTATAGACAATTGATGGCTTAAGGGCAGTTATTACTCATTAATGATTGGATTACGTATCTTGTTGCATCTTCATTGTTGGGATTATGGCCTTAATTAGTCAATAACCCATGAATACTTAGCACAAAACCTTTTTAATTTCCTTTCTTGCTTACCGAAATTTCAAAGTTGAAGAACACCAATTTGGAAAATTTCATTATCCCCCAGTGGCATAGAAACTTGGCAATCTCAAGAGGATAGGGTTTGATCTTAGTACAATATTCAATGTTTGACCGGATTTGCTAAAAAAACAGAGATTTTTCAAAAGATACGGTTTAAACAACTGTCCATTCGAGAAGAGATTGACGATTTGTAATTTTTCCCAACCTTTTCAACACTGAAAAACATACTTTTCAAGAATTGTCCTTAATTTCATGGGTGTGCATCGTGCGTACACCCGTTTACTTTTCAAGGATTGTCCTTCCCAGTTTGAGTTTTTTATTTTAATAGGAGGAAAAGTCCTTTATAAAGTGTTATCTTTCCTAACATCATTTAAATCAAAAATTGTTTCTAAATACACTTTAAAATTACGATTTATCAATCACTATTTACATTTCAAAAAGCCCTTTTATCCTCAAAGTATTTTGCATTTTCATAAACAGTTTGCCTAAAAGGCCAACCAAATGCAGTCATCCAAGAAAAGCAACTGAGAGTCGATCATCGCTCCAAGAGCCTCCCAACTTAATGTGCCGCTCGAGTCATATGTCGTGGACGATGATGACCTATCTACATTGCCTATTACAAGCATCTAAGTCCAGCATTCTCACGAGAATTTACAAGCAAAGAATGATTGAGAGGCAAAAAGAGAATCTAATTTTGAATAATCCAAGCACACTAGAAACATCAGCAGAATTAATCATCAATCGGCACCACACGTTACAGATGAAAATGTTCACGATGCCTAACATCAGCGGACCAACAGAGGTAGCTAAACGGATGCACAACTATACAAATATGCATGTATGGTACACCATAGTACTGACCAATAATGAGTTCAACACTATCTTGAGACATTAACATGGTGAGACTCCAAAAACCATGATGTTACCTGCACTAACAAATCCAACTCAAAGTCTAGAGAACCAGCAAACCAGACACCACAAATTAAGCTTCAAAACTAATTCTTCTACCGAAATCTGCACACAATGTTGCTCCTCCAATTAGACTCGAACCATAGTGTTTCTGAAAGTCACCTTCTCCACTCAGCCTTCCCTGCGAAATTGAATAATAAATACTGTCCTCAATAAGTAGCTAAATAACCAAAAATTTCTAGTTTCGGAATTTAATGATTCTTTCGTGTGTGCGCGTGCCCCGGGGGGGAGAAGGAGGGGGGACTTTTCCCTAGGATCTTTCCAAAGGCCGATTTCACTTAGATCAGTACAGAGTGTATTGCAAGATTAGTTTCTCTAGAAATCCTTCTTATCAAAACAAGCAAATATCAGAAAAATTTAAGTCTGCTAGGGTGACATGCATTTGGGACCATTTCTCGCTTGCCATATTCACTAGCATAATGTGATTTGACTTAGGTAAAAGATTTGGAAAGTACACATAACCAACTTTATTTATAGGATTTGCCCCACACAGAGAAAACATGTAATTCCAAAAGAGAGTTGAGAGCAAGCATTCTCTAAATTACTTCATCTATCCTTCAATCAAATCCAGTATTCCAACACAATAGAATGACAAACAAAATATTTGAGTTGTCGAAGAAATAAGTAGTAATTCATAGTTTCTTACCATTCAAATCTCTTGATGATCTGTCACTTTTATTCCCACCTTTGCCACTTCCCTGATCAGGTTTCTGGGTTCTTGGTGACTGAGAGTTGATTTTGCTATTAGCTGGGGAAGGTAGAGAATGACGTCTCGACATATTACTCTTTTCTGCCCCGTCCTGTCCAAACCTCGGAGAACCTTGCGCTCTCAGTTTGGCCTTTGCAGATTTAGTTGCTGCCATATAACTTGGAAGTACCGGACTGCTCCGCGAGCCATTCTCCTCATATTCTTGCTTTGAGGGTGTGGAAGATTTACGGCCTGATCTACGTTTCTCATCGCTCACTGAATCATCCCTCTGGATCTCGACTTCTTGATTTTTGGATTCCTGATGCCCATTTGTTACAGGACCACTGTCATCTTCCACATGGTTCTTCACTGAAGCATTTGAGTCAAATACTACTTGACCATCAAAAGGAATATCAGCTCTGTCATCTATTTCCAGTGGCTCCTGAATCTTTTCTGCATCAGGCAAATTTGATGAGGTCAATATTGCCTCACTCTCCATTTTCTCATCAGAAGTTTTATTGTTCTGCTCAAAACATCAACTCCCTAGTGATGGATGGCCTTTCCAAACTGTCCTTGGGCTCTACACTTTCAATTTCAGACTGGATCACAGCATTCTCTACAATAGGATTGTGGACCTTTCTCAAACCACGTTTGACCTTTTGGATCTCATTTTGTGGACTATCCTGTGAAGGATCCAAAGAATGGCCAGACACCTTCCTTACATTGCGTTTAGGCGTCTCCGTGGTTGTGCGCGCTGAAATAATGTCAACATTGGAAGCAGGAGTTTTCTGGACACCACGCTTTGTCCTACGAGTTTCAGTTTCTGAAATTTGTGAGTAACCCTGCTTTCTCTGTGATTTGGAGATTTTTCTCGGTTGGGAAACTGGTTTCCAGAAAACGGATGCTGACCAGCATGCTAACCAACTCGAAACTGAATTTGGCTCCGCAGAATCATAATTGAGATGCAGAGGCGTGACAGTTGGTGATGAAGCAACAAGCTATAGCATCAGGCAGTGGTTGCATGGAGAGCATATAGGAACAAAATCAGAAGAATACTTTTAAATAGCAAACTTGCAATCAATTCAATACTACATGATGCTGTATTACCTTTTGAATGAAAGCATTTGCTGAAACATTGGCAAGCTGAGTACTTAAATCAACTTTGGCAGAATCCCCCGACATGCCCTGTCAGATAATTTATAAGGAAATGTAACTCAGTAATCTATCATCATGAACACAGGAGAAAATGAAAAGGCAGCAGAGGAACAAAGGATTCAAAAGTAATGTAAGAAGAATCCCACCCCCCCCCCCCTTTCCTCCTCCTCCTCCTCCCTCCCTCCCTCCCTCCCTCCCTCCCTCTCGCACACACACAAGTTTGTGCCCGTGACAATGCATACACAGTTAAATCCTGCCTAGTAGGCACTTGTGTCACACATCACTGTTCAAAGAAATGACACTTCGAAGTACCTTCAACTAACCAGAGAAGTGATATCTCAACAAACAAGTAGCAGACACCCCATGAAGCAAGTTGCAGACATCACTGTTTGTTGATTTCATATAAGCTATACAAGACTGTTGGCATATTATCATTCAGCAATGCGAAGTCAGAAATAAGCAGATATATCTATCTTAGAGTGAATGATCCAAGCAGTTCACACCATAACAATTATTTTAATCTGTGACATGTTAATTTTACTGACAAACACTATGCTAACTTTGCTTTTGTCTACACTGTTTATCAATGGCCCACCACTCCAAGGCATGTGAGGCATAAAGCCCCAGTAACAGTATAGTCCGATAGGATGCCATTTTTGTCACAAGTAAAGACATCCATATGAAAGAAAAGGAGCTATTCTATCATCTGCTACAAGCATTGCTTCACCCTGAAGTACCTGAGATATTAGTAACTTGTGTACTTCAAGCCCAATGGTCGATTGCCTGATGTTTCTCCCTCGAACAAGTGCCTGCAATTTAACTATTCCCAGCATGCAGGACAAAGTAGCAACTGCCTGTCTCCGAACCAAATGCCCACGGATAAGTGCTTGTAACCGAATGATTCCCTTGAGAGCTCGAAATGCGCGACGAGCCTTCATCATGAAAACAAAACAAAATCCATAAACAAGCCTGGTCTAAATAAACAGTGGCCATTCGAAAGAAAGGAGGTTTTATTGAAGAATAAACTATTAGGAACATTCTCCAGAGTATGAAACGTTTCATATTCAGATAGTTATCCATTCTTTAACTACAACGAATGTCTAAGGACAGTAGGGAAGAGTAGAGAAGACAAATCTCAGAATAAATACCAAATAACCCCTGAAAGCAGCTTGCGTCTTTGTTGCTGCCATCTCTTGCCTGATTATATCTGGATTTTGAGGCGCATCCTGAGTTTGAGCCATGTCCAGATTCTCATCAGTCTCAATCCCTCGATCTTGGAGTAGAATTTCCTCATTCTCTCTCTCTGATTCTTGTTTTCTGCTATTCCAATCATCACTTTCAGCATTAGGCTGAGAAGCCACGTGATAATTAGCTTCAGGTGCCCTAGCACCAACCTGGACCACTGCGTCATTTGTAATTTTCTGCGCATGATGGTAGTGGCACATTAGTTCAAAAGAGAAGAAATTACCAAGGTACCTTAGTCAGACGAAAAGAACACAAGCGCCGGGCAGGAACTGACGTATAACTATCATGCTTTTGTTTACAACATACAAGAACGTCGGAACATTAGGAAACAGGATTCCCAACATTAAACTAAGAAGTTACAGGGTTTGTTGTAGCAAAAAAAAAAAAGAATCGAAAAACCTCCAAAAATCTTCCCTTAACATTGTGTTTTGATGTTTTTTTTCCCAAATAGCAATGTCTTGATCCATCTACCAGGTGATTTAGCTCTACCCATGGCAGGAAGGCAGGAACCGATGCAGCAATAACCTCAACCTCAGCTCCTGCACAGCCCGAAGTAAAACAGCTCAGGCATCAATAGAGGAAAAAGTCCCAACTGGAGTAGTTGAAGTTTTAGCTCATCACAGAACAAGACAACCAGAACAAACCAAATTACTCATCTTGAAGAATAACGGTGGATAAGTTTAAACAAGCGTGCAAAACAGGGGCCTACTAGGACTGTCAGCACTACAATCCCAAATCCTGACCAAAAGCTTTGCTCATTACCGCTTTGTCGATTTCACTGAGCGGCCACATATCGCTCGACGCTCGACAATACAACAGTAAAAGATGGGAACATGCTAGATCTTCACTCATCACCATGACCAACACCAATTCATTCCGGACTCTCTACCACTTGTAAAATGGATCCATATAACGGCAACCTAACCTTCTCGTCGCGTCCTTCAAGGATCATCGATTCTTTCGCAAGACCAGTTTTTTTTTTTTTTTTTTTTAATCCCCAAGCCATCAATTAGAAGCACAGTTTCTCATTTCAAATTCAAACAACCAGACCAATCAACAAACGCAGTCCGTCCAGTGATCTCCCAGCTAACATCGAAGCGATTCAGAAACAAGAAGCAGACAACTGACCCCTAAACAAGGCAAGGACACACCAAATGGAGCTCAGCAGAGCACAACCCACCAAAACCAAGTCAACCCAGAAACCGCGAGACGGGAGAAATCGCCAATGTAGCTCGAGGGCAAGCCAGATCTGCAATTTACCTGCCCAATGCGCTACCCGGGAACCCACCGCCTAGCATTCCTGATACAAGCCGCAACCAAGGATCAAGAAGACACGACAACCCACGTTTCGACACGATAACGTTTTATACAAATCACAGGCACAGAAAGAGAGAGAGAATGTACCAGGGCTGTGCTTGCAAATCAAGGAAGCTGCGATCTAGCTGCAGCATCAACCCCCCTCTCTCGCTTCTCTCCCTCTCTCTCTCTCAGTGAAGCTGGTGGAGCAAAAAACTGCTGAGATTTTTGAAAATAATATCATAAATAAAGGAGCGGTCCTAAGCTGGCCCCGCGCCCACGGTAAGCCCGGCGAGCTCCGCCGTTCGATGGCCTCAGCCGCGGGCCCTCCGGATGCAACCGCCCAATTGCGGCTCGACGCGTGGCGGTCGCAGTGGGTTCAAGCTGGGCTCGAGCGCAGGGAACGCCGGCCCGATGCTTTAAAGTGCGTGCTTTTTTGTTGGGACACCTAAAGCGCTGCAGTTACTTCGGTAAATTTTGCAAAGTTTTTTTATTTTTCATTATTTTTTTCTTTTTATTTTTTATTTTTTCTTCGGTCCGACGGCATCGCGGCGAATTTACACGCCTGCCCTCGCGGGCGCGGGGAAGAAGAAAAGAAGGGAGCTTTGTTTTTGTTCCCCGCGTGACTCGCGCTTGGAGTGCGTGGAGGGCACGCACGGCGAAGATTACCCCACCGGCTCGGAGTGGGGTGGCGTGGAGCGCGTGTCGTGGGGGAGGGTGATGGTTAGGCCGTGGATGGCACGCACGGCGAAGATTATCCCACCGGCTCGGGGGTGGCGTGGGCCGGGGAGTCGAGCGATTTGAACAGAGATTCGCGGCGACGAGGAGGGCGCGGGTGATGATAACCGGCTTCGACTGCCTCAGTCGGGGACCGGGTCGGGCCATTATGGTCATCTGTCGTTCTCCGATCTCTCTATTAATTTGTTTTTTCTTTTTTTTCTCTTTTAAAACTTTTCATGATAATATTTTTTGCTTGCTATGCCCACGTGGAGGATCATTTAGGCGATCATGGGATTTGATTTTGAAGATTTGTTTTATATGATGAAAAATGGAGGATTGCTTTGAGATTCCAATCACCAGATTGCACTTATTGCGTCCACTATATGTTATTGCAATTGAAGTTGTAATTTGATACGGTCATTCAATTCAACTCAACGTGCTCTCCCTAATTATTAGCCTGAGATCTTTCAAACTATGCAGATGGAAAATTTGTCATTATTATCATGTTGAACAAAGGTGGACATTGAATGTATGTCCATTATTTATTTATTTTCAAATTATGCAAATAAAAGCTTGATTCCCAAAAACACGACGAGGGCAAGTGATGATGACCGGTGTCAATTGCCTCAGCCCGCGAGTTAGGTCGTCATGGTCATTCGTCGTTCTCTGGTCTCTCAATTATTATTCTTTTTTCTTTTAAAGCTTTTTAATAATTATATTTTTTTTTGCTTGCTATACCCACGTGGAGTATCATTAGGGTAGGAGATCATGGAATTTGCTTTTGAATATTTAGATTTATATGATAGAAATTACTTTGAGAGTCCAAACACTAGATTACATTTATTGTGTCCACTATCTATACATGTTATTGCAATTGAAATTGCAACTTGATACACTCATTTAAACGTGCTCTTACATCTTTGAAATTATGCGGATAGAAATCTCATTATAATTATCGCGTTGATTGGATGTGGACATCGGAAATATGTTTGACTTGAATAATTAGATTGCACAAATCGTGTCTAAGTAATTATTTTTTTATTTTCTCAGTTGGAGTATAAAATATTATTCAAAGTTTGAAAATTTTATGAAAAAAAGATGATATGTGAATCTGTGCGTGAAGACCTATAATTTGCAAGGGTTTCAAACGTAACATTTGTAGAAGAGTCCTCATGTAAACCGCAGGATTTTTTTATTTTTTATTTTATAAAAAAAGTCAAAAATTTAATAGTAACAGTCACTTGAAACCTGCTATTGCGGTAATAGTACTCTCAAATCACGTAAGTTCTAAGTATGGGCACATGATGGGACGAAATACATGCCCCCTTCCCCGTGAGGGGGGCTGTGGTCGTTTTCTCTTCTCGGAACAACGAATCCTTGCATAGCACCGCATTATATTTGGCATTCGTTTATTATTATATTTGCCATTTTTCATTATTATTATTACAATAATTATGTAAAAAGATAGAGTAATAACGGCTTCATGGGTAGGTTTTGAAAAAATATGTACAGATTTTATTGAGTCAAACAAAATCTTAATATCACAAAATTGTGGATGCGAAACAATTTGAAGGCGGAATACAAGGGAAACAATTCTCCCGTTGCTTACCTAGAAAACTTTGAATCTTGCATCTCCCATAAAGCAAGGCTTGTAAGAAGAAGAGATTATTCTTAAAAGTGCTTCTAATATCTATATTTGTCTTTTTTTTTTAGATATGTTTGTCGATTTAGTCCTAAAACCTTTTTATATTGTGCCGAATCCTAAAATTTAAATTAATTCAATCGAGTCCAAAATTAACGCCATTAGATTTATTAATGGAAAACGCGACGTGGCGCTGACGTGGCATTTTAAATGAATTTTTATTTTCCACGTGGCTTTTAACATTATTTTTATTCTTGTTTAAATTAGATTTTTGAAAATTTAAAATTTATTTTAAAATTTTTTGTCATCTTCGGTGGAACCTCCACCGCCGCCGGAGCTTGGGGCCGGCGACGGTCGCCGGCCTAAGCGCGAGTGGCCGCCCCTCACCCGGGTGAGGCCTCGTTGGCCCCAGGTGAGGGCCGATCACCCCAGCCAGGTCGAGCGAGGACGCCTAGATTTGGGCATGCCGGCCCTCGCACGACCATCACCCTCCCTGGGCGAGGCCTCACCGGCCCTCACGGGGGGCCGGCGGCCATCGCCCGCCCTAGGCAAGGCATCGTTGGCCCTCGCCTGGGGTCGGCGATGCTCGCCCGCCGGGCGGGCAAGGGCCCTCCCCGTCCTCCTCCACGCCGGCCGAGATCTAGGCACGCCATCCTCTCCACCACCCTCCTCTATGCTGTTGTCTACGGCTACCGATCTGGACCTCGATCGGCCTCCTCGGCGCCAGGTTCCCCTTCGTCGTGATTTACTAGGTGGTGCTGCTGTGACAAAATTTTAAAAATTTAAATTGAAAAATTAAAAATTATTTTAATTTGATCAAAATCCTCTTCCAGTGCTAAAGTTCTACGTTAAGGTGTAGCTGAAGTATCGGAAGGTCGGCATGGTGGTGAAGCACAAGGACGGGTCAACGGGGGCTGCAACGGCGACGACGGCATGCCTAGATTTGGGCGTTGGTATGCAGAGGAGGACGGGGAGGGTTGGCGAGACCTTGCCCAGGGCGGGCGATGGTCGCCGGCCCCCCATGAGGGCCGCCGAGGCCTCGCCCAGGGAGGGCGATGGCGGCCACCCCCACCCAGGGTCAGCGATGGGCGGCGGTGGAAGCTCCACCGATGCTTTTTTTTTTTTTTTAAAGTTTTGTTTTTTTAAATAAATTTTAAATTTTCCTTTTTAGTTATTAAATCTAGTTTAAACAAGAATAAAAATAATATTAAAAATCACGTGGAAAATAAAAATTCATTTAAAGGGAAACAATTGTCTCCCATTGCTTACCTAAAAAAACTTTCAACCTTGCATCTCCCATAAAAGCAACACTTGTAAGAAGAAGAGATTGTTACTTAAAATGCTTCTAATATCTGAATATTTTTCTTTTTTTTTTTACATACAATGAAAACTACGAAAACAGGATGGATTCATGGGATGGAGTAGGGTTAATGCTAGCTGCACCCCACCCTACCCGTTGCCTGCAGTGTATGTATAGGTTTGTCAAATAGTGAGTTGGATGGGTTTGGATTGGGACATAAATGGTCCAATCCAAATTATCATATAATTGCAATGTAGATTTCTCTATCTATACCCGACTCGTCGAATATCGAATCCATACCGGACCAAACCCGAGATTCATTTTCTTTTTAGCATTTTTTTCTCCTTAAATTATTGCCTTCGAAGAAAGAGCAGCTACAACGATTGGCTCGTTGAATTAGTAAGGGAGTTTTCGGTATCAAGTTATAAATAGGAGCATGAAGGTGATGATGAAAGTTCAGCTCAAGCCATGTATAAATCATAAAACATGTTGGAACTTCAATTTTGAGTTAAATAAAGATGGGTTTTGGGCCGTAAACTTACTAATAAATAAAATTGCGCCATAGATTACTCTCCTTATGGATATGGTTGCATGCATAAGACAATAAAGTATTTGGACCCAAACTAACCAACATCTTGGATAGTGCTAAGTATCAAATATATTCTAAATGTTGAAATGGGGAAAATTTATGAATATTCTAATTTACGGAACTAATTTTAATCTATCCATGCTGAAATTCTCAAGTCAAACTCCTTTGAGAAATTTTCACGAACACTTAGCTGGCAATAACGACAAAGTTGAAACAAATTTCATTTTTCAGCTCTAGTCATCTTCTTTAAACTGCAGAGTCAAATTAACCCAAGATAAAGTCAAAAAGCAATATTGTCTTCCTATACTAGCCATCATCTAAGAACCCACCTTCCAAACCCAAAAAAATGGCTTAAAAAAGACACAGCAAGATTGATATGTGGAATTCTCACGATTGAATAAGAAATAATCCAAACTAAAATAAAGCAACAACAATACCATAATGGATTATGAATACATATCGATAATCAACAACAACCAAGCACACATGCTATGAACAAACTATCAACAGCCAAGCACCCTACTGACTTAGGAATTTCATCAAACACATTATAGGCGTTGAACCCTCTCGATAGGGCTTAATTGAACTAAAATCACAAGTCTCACAACCAATGCAACTGATTCTGAAATATCAACAAGGCTAAGAACAGGGCCGTGAAGGCAATGGTGAAAGTTTGGCCCATGCTATATACAAATACGAAACGAGTTCAGGCTGGTTTTGAGTTAAATATGGGTTTTAGATCGTGAACTTACTAATAAACAAAACCACACTATAGATTGCTCTTCATACAAATACAGTTGCATGCATAAGACAAGCAAGTACTTGGACCCAAACTAACCAATATCCTAGACAGTGCAAAGCATAAAAAATTTTAGGTGCTGAAATAGCAAGGCTTTATGAACATTCAAATTTACACAATTGACTTGAACCATAAATGCTGAAATTTTCAAACTTTCAAGTCAAATTCCTTTGAGAAATTTTCATGAACGCGTTATCGGCAATGACAACAAAGTGGAAACAAATTTCATTTTCCAGCTCTAGTCATCTTCTTTCAACTGCAGAGTCCAATTAACCCAGGACAGAGTCAAAGCAATATTGTCTCCCTATACTAACCATCATCTCAGAACCCACCTTCCAAATCCAGAAAAAATGGCTTAAAAAAACAAAGCAACCTTGATCTGTGCAAGTCTCATGGTTGAATAAGAAATAATCCAAACTAAAATAAAGCAGCAATACCACATGGATTATAAATGCAAATCAATCATCGACAACAACCAAGCACATATGCTATGAACAAAAAATCAATAGTCAAGTATGCTACTAGCTTAAGAATTTCATCAAACACGTTAGGTGCTAAACTCTCTCTTGACCTATAACACTTACAAGTATCACAGATTTATCTAAGAGATTTCAATTTGTTTTCAACAACAGGGCAATTGCGAGTGTGTTTTCATATTAGTGAACTGCAACAATCCAAGTTTGAACAAGGCCCAAATTATAAACACACACATTAACAAATGGAAGAGAAACAACGTGAAGCTTGCTCATGGAGTCGCAGACAGAATTAAGAAACGTAGTACAAACTCAAGACTCAACGTCAACACATGTGAATCTCTGAAAACCATACATGTAACACAAAATGCCATATCCAATCTATTGAATTATGGATCGGAGATGTAAGCTCGCCATGCTTGTGAAGGCAAAGCAAATTTCTATCATGACAAAATTTCTGAAACAGAAATTGATTTCTGGTCAGAAATCAATTTCTCAATTTCTATTCCTTGGACAAGTTTTTGAGCAAAGAAACCTGTTTGATAACGACTCAAAATTTCTATTTCTGAAACAAAAATCCGTTTGATAACAGAATAAAATTTCTATTTCTAGGAATAGAAATTGATTAAATAACAACATAGGAAATCCTCAAATACAAAATAATAGTCGAAATAATACTAATACATTACGAAAGTTAAAAATACAATTTCATGAAATTTCCGGCATATTATTATCCCTTGCCATTTTATTGGCAATGGTTTTTCTAAGTGTATTTATTTGATTTCCCTCCTTGGTCAATGTATCATTTGCAAGCTCATCTTACATAAGTTCAGATAAGTACTGCGGAAGCATGAATATGGGTGCCATCAATGGTGCCTATACAGCCTTATTATTTTATCAAAGACTAGTATGACGTCTGCGTGACGTCAGCCCGCGCACCCGCGCGGCACGAGCGGTCGGCTCGTCCGAGCGGCCCGACCGGGCGACCGGCCCGATCGGCTGACCGCCCGGACCGTTGACCGCGACCGCGAGCGTTGACCGTTGACGACCGTTGACCGCGACCGTTGACCGTTGACGACCGTTGACCGCGACCGTTGACCGTTGACGACCGTTGACCGCGACCGTTGACCGTTGACCCGAAAAAAAAAATGTGTTTCTTTTTCAATTATATCTATGTGGATTATATGTAATCCATTTTTTTCTGCATTTGTTGCGTGAACAATGCCTCCTCAAAGCCGCGCGCATCTCGTGCGCACAATGTCAAATGAACAAAAGAAAAGGCTTTCTAGGTTGATAACCGATTTGAGTGGTTATCGATGGGAGAGTGACGACATAATTGATCATGTCATAGAGGTCAACAACAAAATTCAGGAAGTCATTTGGAACGGTTATCCCATACGAGATATTCGATGATGCGATTTTTATGAACACTCTTTCACAAGGATGACAAAGAGTGTTGAATCGCCACGGGAGGTCAAAGGATTTACTAGCTATAAGGCGCTAGTAATGGAATTCGTAGATGAATACCATCGGGTTGGAGCCACAAAGACTGCGACCCAAGGAATGACTTCGATTGGGCCAGACTCGAATGTGCGTAGGAGAAATCCTAAGGAATATCCGTCTGTTTTTTCGTGGCTGTCAAGAATGCCCGAGAATTTTACTGAGAAAAAGAAAAAGAAATTGGACCATGTAGCTGCTTTCCCTATTAGTTGTATGATGCCTCGTTTATAGATGTTATGGCTTGTCTTTATTTAATGTTCTTAGTGGACATCTTATGTAAAGTTAACTACCTGATTGTTGTTGATATAGCAACCTTTTTGTTAACAATATTGAGTGAAAGCATTATTATTATATTGTATGTCAATTATCGCTATTTTCCGTGATTGCTGGTTCTTTGCGGGGTAGTTAGTTGTGGGTAGTAATAGAAGTTTTTGTAGCTTCATAGAATTGATTTTGCATATGACAATCATATTAATGATAGTTTTAAGTTGGGATTTTTAGAGGATGATTGGAAACATAGTGACCTTTTGATTCTGAAACCTTACTTAAAATTATTAATTAATGTGATGGGTTTGTGCAAAATAGATGCATAAGTGATAGGCATTAATAACTTGTGCATATATGTCCGATGTGTTCGATCAATGGCTGACCACAAAGAGCATAGTTGCCGAGCTGAACAAAGGTGAAAAGCTCAATGGTGACAACTATGAATTTTGGCAAATGAAAATTCAATGTGTACTGGAAAAGCAAAAAGCACTAAAAGCTCTTGACCATGTTATGGAAGATCTAGAGGATGCTATGCGCCACCTTGAGCTAGCCGATCATCGCCTCAAGGCATTAGAGCAGAAACAGATATTTTTCGTGTTGCCGTTAGCTCGAAGGGGCTTCATGCTCTAAGCGCAAGCGCATTGATTCGTTCAATATGTAGAAATGCAAGGGATCAAGTCCTTCTTGCAAGAAACCAAGAATTAACCAACAAAAAGAGAGGAAAACGTCCCCATGTGAAGAATATCTCAAGGGTGAAGTGTTACAACTGTGACCAGAAGGGTCACTATGCCCGCAATTGTCGCGAGCCAAAGAAGGTACACACCCTTGGTACAATTGGGAACTTTGCATATGTGTCAAGTTCTGTATTCTTGACTGAATCTAATCCTCGTGGACTGTGGATTCGGGAGCGCAGCACCATGTAGCAAAGGATAGAGGATCCTTCGTGGAATTCCGACGAGTACCAACTGGAACTAGGTGGATCTATGTGGGAAACAACTCCAGAGCTGAAGTGAAAGGAATTGCACATGCCAACTGAATATGCGTGGTGGACACACCTTGTTCCTTCATGATGTATTGTATGCTCCGGAGATTCGTCGGAATTTAGTGTCTGTTTTAGTGTTGGTTAAATTAGGTTTTAATGTGAACTTCCATAATAAAGGTGTAGATTTGTATTTGGATACAAACTACTATGGTCATGATTATTTTCTGGATGGTTTCATTGTATTAGATATTGATTATGTTAATACAAATGTTTGTTATTCCCTTCTCATGTCTCCTAACACATATGATAAGGATGTGAATGTATGGCATGCTAGACTTGGTCACATTGGCCAAAGAACAGCCGTATGAATAGACTAGCCAAAGAGGGCTTGTTGGGCAAAATTGAAAAAGGCGATTTGCCTATCTGTAAGCATTGTCTAGAAGGGAAAACGACAAGGAAACCATTTGGAAAAGGTAAAAGAGCTGAATTTCCTCTACATTTAATCCATTCTGATGTCTGTGGTCCAATGAATGTGAGAGGAAGTCATGGGGCTGTTTATTTCATCACTTTTATAGATGATTATACTCGATTCGGATATGTCTATTTAATTTCTCACAAATCTGAAGCAATAAGTTGTTTCAAAAGGTTTATGAACCTGGTAGAGAATCAATTAGACAAGAAAATAAAATCATTGAGATCCGATCGAGGACGAGAATATTTATCTGATGAGTTCAGAAAATTATGTGATGAAAAAGGAATAGAAAGACAGCTTATTTATTCCATATACTCCTCAACAAAATGGTGTTGCAGAGAGAAGAAGAAAAGAACCCTACTAGAAATGGTTAGATCCATGATGGCGCATGCTAACTTGCCTATCACCTTTTGGAGTGATGCGTTGTTATCTCGCGCCTATATACTTAACCGTGTGCCTTCCAAATCGTTGCTTCCACTCCATATGAGTTATGGACAGGTAGAAAACCAGACTTAAGTTTTCTTAAGTCATGGGGTTATGCTGCCTATACACTTGAATCCTCTCACAAGTTTGGGAAATTAGGTCCCAGGAGGCAAAAAGAGTATTTTCATAAGATACTCGAACACTCAAAAGGGTATGTGTTCATAGGTGAGCAGGAAAGTGGGAGTATAACTGAATTTGAATCACGAGATGTCACATTCTTAGAGAATGAATTTCCTAAGAAGGGCGAAATAGGGGAAGACAACACCCTATTTGAAACCTCGGATCAAGATAATGATCTTAGTGGAGTTCGTCCAAGTGGGAGTAATATGAGAAGTGATGAATTGAATTCGACTCATTCTCAATTGCAACCACATGATGAGACGATATCATTATCTAATTCCAGTGGGAGCATAATGGGGAATGATGTGCAAAGAGCACAAACTCCCATACGGCGAACAAGTCGCCAAAGTATTCCCCCGTCGACGTTTTGACATTGAAGGGGAAACTTTATGGTTGCTCCACAAGATGAGGATGAGCCTAGAAATATTAATGAGGCTCTAAATTGCCCCGCAAGGAAAAAAATGGATTTATGCAATGAAAGAGGAAATGGAGTCAATGAAATCAAACCAAGTATGGGAACTGGTTGATCTTCCAAAAGGACGCAGAGCTATTGGGAACAAATGGGTTCTCAAAGTAAAGTGAAAGGCTGATGGCTCGATAGAAAGGCATAAGGCTCGCCTTGTAGCGAAGGGGTATAATCAAGAATGGATTGATTATGAAGATACGTTTTCTCCTGTAGTAAGATTTACCTCGATTCGCATTATTCTGGCAATAGTATCTAGTATGGATCTTGAGTTACATCAGATGGATGTAAAGACTGCTTTCCTCAATGGAGAATTAGAGGAAGAAATATACATGGAACAACCAACTGGTTTCATGGTAAAAGGCCAAGAAAAAAAGGTGTGTCGACTTTTGAGGTCGATATACGGCCTTAAGCAGATCATCGAGACAATGGTATATACGTTTTCATAATGCCATAATGGCATATGATTTTACAATGATTGATGAGGATCATTGTGTATATATCAAAAGATCCAAGGATCAATTTGTGATCATATCATTATATGTTGATGATATACTCGATTGCCGGAAGCAATATGGAGTTTGTTCATACTTGTCAAGAGTTGGTTGTCTTCCAACTTTGAAATGAATGATATGGGTGACGCTGCATACATTCTTGGAGTTAAGATTTCAAGAGATCGTTCGAAGAGATCGTTGTCTCTTTCGCAAGAAACATATATAAATAAAGTTCTTGAACGATTTCGTATGCAAGATAGTAAACCCATAGACACTCCTATTGCGAAAGGTGAAGGATTGAGCCATAGATTGTGTCCGAGGACTCCACAAGAAAAGGAACAGATGAAACATGTTCCTTATGCTAGTGCAAATTGGGAGCTTGATGTACGCTATGATGTGTACAAGACCCGACATATGTTTTGCAGTTGGAATGGTGAGTAGATACCAATCCAATCCAGTCCAAGACATTGGAAAGCTATAAAGAGAATATTAAGGTATCTCGAAGGGAACCGCTGATTTCAAGTTGAATTATCAAGGAAAGGATCTCGCGACTTGAAGGCTATTTCGATGTTGATTGGGGAGGAGATTTAGATGAAAGGAAATCTACCTCTGGGTTTCGCTTTCTTCGAACAATGGCGCCATATCATGGAGCAAGAAGAAGCAAACGTGTATAGCCTTATCCACGATGGAAGCTGAGTTCGTGGCATTATCGCCAGCTAGCATACAATAAGGAGTATGGCTTAAGAGATTTTTGGATCATTTAGGTATTGTTGAGAAAGCTGCATTTCCGTTATTGGTTAACTATGATAGCCAAGCAGCTATAGCATACACTAAAGATCCAAAATATCATGGCAAGACCAAACATATAGATACCAAGTATAACTTTGTAAAAGATATGGTTGCACGAAAGGATGTGAACTTGCAGTACATATTTACGCATAGAATGGTAGCAGATCCTATGACAAAGCCAATACTTAGAGATGTGTTTTGTGGTCATGTGAAATCTCTAGGATTGCGTAGAGTATGATGTAGTGGATTGTAATTTCCCTGAGTTGTTCACATGTATGAACTAGTGTTGTTTCATTATTAATGCCTATGTATCTTTGTTTGATCTTTATGCATCTTAATGCTTAGTGCATTATATTATGTTGAGAAAGTATGTCGGACAGATAAGAGATTAGCTCACTCACACGGGTAATCGCCTCTATTTACTATGTGATAGATAGAGATGAAACTGTTTTTAAGCTTATTATCTAAGTGATAATCGAGAATTCAAGCTTAAAATACGTATGTCGCCTTAACTGAGTGTTAAGATGAGGACATAGTACACACGATGTCCGAAAGTAAAATAACCCACACATTTTACTTTATCTGTCTAAGATGCCAGATGCGAGTTTTGATGAATTTTATGAATGAGTCAATACGTGAACTCAAGTTAGACATTGGGTATGTCTGAACTATCATCTGTACGGTATTGATGGTGAAGACATACGCTCCATGGGAAAGGAGTTAATACCGTAATACGTATTTCATACTACGTATGCATTAGACGACCTATAAGAGTGGCAAAAGTTTGATCTCAACTTTTATGACGTGTGAGACTCTTGAGGAATAGAGTTCCTCAATTTTAGTGCCCTCATGATTCTTACTTATTCTCAAGATTTCTATTTAGTGTTTGCTATCTTAGAATGTTGCCCATGGTCATGAGTTGATTCGATCTAATGGGACATTTCTAGAAAAACAAGTTGAACTGAAATTGAGAGTTTGAAGGAAAGAGGAAGATCGGATTTATAGAATCACATTGTGGTTTTGTATTCACAGGTCGACCAATTATGACTGTCTTTGGGATAATCATAATTGTGAATACAATAAATATATCATTGTTTAAATGAGATTAAGAGAAATATAAATGTGATCGATCGATCTAGGGTATGCGCATACTATTTTTTACTCGGAAAATGATGCCCATTATGAGCTGCTATATATTCCTAACAGATGTATAGCAACGAGCTCTCAAAATATCTTTGGTCGCACGGATTATTCACCGGTATGAATGTTGAAAGAGGAAAAGAGGATTTTCGTTGATGGGCCTAAGTTGGGACTATCCGCCCATGCTGTCTGGTTTTGACCCACCATGTGCGAGTGGGAGATGAAAGATTTAATCATGGGCCTAAGTCGGCCCGGCCACAATGGGCCTAGGGCCCGGCCCACGGAATTGGCGTGGAAAAGGAACCTATAAAAGGGATGAGAAAGAGAATGAACGCACTTTTCGCATTTAAGACGTTCATATTTCTCTCCCAAGAAGCTCTCTTTCTCTCCAAGACGAAGAAGCGACTCCATCATCCCTAAACAGCGAATCTTCGACATCGGATCGAACGGGACCAAAATTTTCTTCCTCTTTGCGGCGTCGGTGTCTAATCTCAGGCCAACAAGTGCGTACGCTCGAATCCGTGGTGTGCTTTTGATCGGTGATACGTGACATTCCCGGGCTTATCTTCCGCATATGATTTAGGGGTTCGGTTTAGGTGCCGAATCCGGTTTTTCGGGATCCTACGATCCCAACATAATGGAAAAATCGAAAGAAAGAAGATGAAAACTGCCGAACAGCTTCAGCACTCCACCACCGCGCTCCTCGTCGTCGTCGTAATGGTCTTCCCCATCTCTGTCGTCAAAAGCAGTGGACGTTTGCTTTTGAGCCAATTTCAGCTTTGACCATAAGGAAAGTAACGTGCAGCCAACAAACTTTTGAGCCCACTCATCTTTGTCTCCGCACCCGAAATTGTACTAATTATATATAGATTTTAATAAAGCAATGCATCCAATGAGGTGGAAAGCTATTATTCAACGTTAAAATATGATTATTTGATAATAATAAGAAAAAAAGTTAAAGTATGGTTCACTTAATTGCCAAACTCTCTAGACTTTGTAAAGAAAATGAAAAATTAAAAACAAAACCTACCTAAAAAAAGCTTTCGCACTATTTTCCTCTTCATATTCCATCCATCTTAATATATACGCACACACTTATATGTATAGATCCATATTTCCGTTTTCCCTTTAGGAATGAGTTACATTTTATTAATTATGAAAATCTTGGAAGTAGCTCTGCTTATTTACTATCCATAAATCTTATCTCAAATTGAGAATTTTACTTGCACTAATCACTTATGCCCGTAAGAAAAAGGCTTCTTTATTTCCAAATCCGGACAAAACAGGTCAAATTGCAATGCCAACGTCTATGGAAATTCTACGATCTAGTCTAATAATTCACAGGACCAGCTTCATATGCAGTCCGGATTATTGACAAAAGAAATTCACACGAGGGATGATTCAAAAAGAAATATTAACTTACTAATATCTAATGAAAATTATTATTGACACCTAAATTTTTGCTCAAAGGCTCCATTCACATTTTCATGAAAATTATCGATCTCTATTGCATCCTTTCACGTTCAATATCGTAGATCATTTTTATAAGATTATGAATTCTTGCTAACTAATTTGTTACATGACCCGACCCTAAATTTTCCAAGGTGAATTTAAGCAGGGAATTCCTATACAAGTTCTTGGACGCGGTCCGCTCTCCGAGTTCTAAATCCTTGCCGCTCCCTCCTCCCTCTGGTTTACCGAAAGGGTCGACTTGGGGCCACTTTCAATACGACATTCACGCGTGAGGAAATTAGCAGCGTGAAGACACCCACGGAACGAAAAGGCAGCCGAAAGTGGCGTCAAAAGGCGTAAAAAAGGACACGACATTGGAAATCCAGCAACGCACTAATGGTGACCATATCTTCGGCGAGATTGAGAGCGAAAAAGCAGACGCCCGTCGAAGCATTCACACCGCTTGAGTTAAGAAACCTAATACGAATTCTGACTAAAAAAAATACCAAGTCTTCGGAATGGATGAGCATGTGGCTAATGCTTGGATATCACCAAGCGCGTGATGTTGACAGTTATTAACAACGATAGAGATATTAGTACACATCGATATTTACACTTGATCAGTTTTCGGTATACGATGACGAGTGATTAATGCTAACCGACAATAGTATTGATAAGATTAGTTAGTTGTTAAGGTGTTAGAAGATGACTGAATACATGAGGAGGCTTGAGATATGGTTACTAGTTCAAAGCCACTGGGGAACAAGGCAATTGAGGTCGTGGAATAACTAGCATGTGTCTTTGGAGGAGTCACTAGTTGAGAATAGGATTGTGGTGTCATGAGAACATGGGCACATAATTCAAGAAGATGGAAGAACATGGATACAATCACTGGAAACTGCTCAAAAACAATTATGGTACTATTACTATAAATATCATCACCTTATCTACTGAAGAGTTCCACACAAATCAAATAAATTTACTATCTTGAACCAATGCAAAATCCTTGAATCACGAAGATTAAGTTATGTTAATAATTAGTTGACTAGATAGACTTGTCATCGATGCAAAATCCTTGAATCCTCCCAACAGTGCCAAACCACTTGAGTTGCGTCTGCCCAAAGTACAGAGATCTTGCTCCTTATTTCACCAGGAAAAAAAAGCACGAGCAGAGAGAGATCCACTAGATCTACACAGAGGAAATTAACAAAGGAAAATTAAATAATGCTTAGTTAAAAGAGTAGGAGAATTTCCGAACTCTCTAAGCAGGAGAACATGCCTTGGAAGGCGAATCTCAAGCAGCCCTTACTCATTAAGCAAGGATCCAGAGGAGCATCAAGCGTGCAAATGTAATTGTCTCCCATGTCAGTCGTCAAAAGAAGTGGTTAGTCCTACTCAAGAAGACGCATTCGCCTTTTAGCCAATCTTAGCTTTGGCCACGAGGAAAGTAATTTGCACCCAAGAAACTTTTGAGCCCACTTTTTTCCCCACCCCAAAGAACACTAATGATATAAAGATTTTTAAAAAGTAGTGTACCAAATGAGGTGGAAAATTATCATTGAACGTTTAAATATGGTTATTTGATAAATAAATAAATGTTTAAGAATGATTCACTTGATTACCAAACTCACCACTAGGCATACAACCTAGGGGGTGGGGACACTAGTATGATAGGTATAAGGTTCGATTCTCGCACTTTGTAAAGAGATAAATTAAAAAATTTGGAAGTGATATGAGAGTTAGAGATAATATAGACAAAAAAAAAAAAAATTACCAAACTCCCTATGCTTTGCCAAGAAAATGAAAAATTAAAAACAAAACTAATCTATTAAGGCTACCGCACTATTTTCCTCTTCATGCTCCATCCATCTTAATACAAACATATATATCCATTTTTCTTATATCTAGAATTGGTCTTTTTTCCCTCTAAGAATGAGTTACATTGTATTAATTAAGAAAACCTCAAAAGCAGGGCTGCTTATTTACTATTTATAAATCTTGTCTCAAAATTAGAACTTTAACTGCACTAATCACTTATACACATAAGGAAAAGGCTTTTCCATTTCCAAATCAAAACAAAACAGGTTAGATCGCAAAGCCAATGTATAAGGAAATTCTATGACCCAATCTAACAATTTGCAAGACTGGTTTGATATGCAGTTTGGATCGTTGATAAAAAAGAAACAACTATCACCCAAGGAATGATTTAAAAAGAAATGTTAACTTACTAATATTTAACGAAACTGATTATCGACACTTATAGTTTTCATTCGAAGGCCTCATTCTCATTGACATTGTCATGAAAATTAGCTATCTAATCCGCCGATAATTTGACTCCTGATAAAAATACAATTATAATGCTGCATTCCCAATCTCTATTGCATTCCTTCACGTTCAATATTGTACTTCCTTTCTTAAAAGATCATGAATTCTTGCAAACCAATCCGTTACACAATGTGACACTGAATTTTCCAAGGCGAGTTTAAGCCGAAATTCTTATAGAAGTCCTTGAACGCGGTCCGCTCTCCGACTTCTAAGTCCTTGCCGCTCCCTCCTTCTGGATGACCTAAATGGTCGACTTGAGGCCACTTTTAGCGCGTCATTCATGCGTGTGTGAACGAAGGAAATTAGCACAGGGTAAACACGCAAGGAAACAAAAAGTAGAGCAACTCGGTCAAAAAGGACAGCAGAGAAATTTCAGCAGACAGTCGTCATCATTACATTTTCAGCAAAGATTGAGAGTGAATAGCAAATAAAAAGCAGTTAAATCCGGGCTGAAGGGGAGGCTTTTGTCAAGACTCCCGTCGAAGTAATCGCACCGAGGGAATTAAGAAACCTGATACAAATTGAGACTCTACGTCAATATACACGAATCTCTAAAAATCATATCTGTATAACACAAATTGCCATATCTGATCTATCAAATCTGTTTACACCCAAAAAAATGATGAAGTCTTCCGCATGGATGAGCATGTGACTAATGCATGGATATCACCCAGCACATGACGCATTGTTGACAATTATTAGTACACGTTGATAGTCACCCTAACGATAAGTGATTAGTACTAATTGACAAAAGTATTGATAAGATCTTGTCAAGGTCTTAGATGAAGACTGAATACATGAGGAGCCTCGAGATATGATTACCAATTCGAAGTCAGTGGGGAACAAGACAATTGAGGTTGTGGTAGAGGTGATCAATTCCTGATCCGGGAGAATCGATTCTCAGTTTCTAGGACTGGGAATAGGACTGGACCAATCGGTTAGGTTCCAATGGAACCAGTCACTTATTCCGGTGCATAAAAAGTATAAACTTTTGTATAGGAGTGGGACTCTGAGTTATGAGCTAAGTGGGTTCTTTCGAGAGATGTTTGTTCGAGGCGTGCTTCGGACTTGCATGCGAATTAGTTGCATGCAGCTCTTGAGCTAAAGTGAATTGGCTTGCAAGAAATGCCGTTGTGATTGAAAGTCCAATAGTTCGGACTCACATTCAATGGTGGACTGTCCTACGGATGATAACTTTGTCATCTCGGTTTGTCTCCTAGTATGAAATTTAGTCACGTGAAGTTTAATAGATTCTTTGGAATAAGCACTATGGTGGAATTTGCGCATCAACGACTTGTCCACCGTGAATATTTTCGCATGGCGCATATTCCAAGTTAGCATTTTGTAAGAGTCTGAATAGAGGTTGTCTTTTAATTAGTTCGGGATGGATTTTAAAATGTTGCTAACGAAAAAAAAGTAGTTTTGAACATCACATAATACATGCTGAAGGTGATTAAAACCACGTCTCTTGGATAGTTTGTAGAGTTGAGTTGGTTGTTACTACTCCTAGATTAACGAATTTTTGTGTCATTGGCACACGCGGCTAACGAAAATAGTCTTTATGCATCTAAGTTTAGTGACTGCACAAGAACCTTTAAAGACGGTGGTATAGCATCTTATAAGTCCCTTGATCAACATCACTTCATTCTGCTTCCAGCCTCTTTGAATAGGTAGGGAAAGAGGAAACTAAAGGAGTCGCCACAACGGACAATCTCATGTGAGTCCATTACTAGATTTATAGCATCATTTGATTTGTCCACTTCCATTGACATTTGAATAGATCACCTAAATCAAGCAAAACATAGATTGAAGCCATCAAATCTAACCACCCACAAATAAGTTGCGGGTAAATGTTGTAACAACGTCAAAGGAAATTTAAGGAATTTAATCAGTAGGGAAGTCTCCTCAGACCGAATATTAACATTGTAAACCCAAGCACTGACAGTTGACAAAATTTGATAGAATATGAACTCACATTCAAATGGAGAAGCCAAACTCACTTTGTAGAACTAACTTCTTGTACAAGATACAAAAAACATGTCCTTAAAAAAAAATCTAACTCTTTCTTCTTCTTCTTCTGAACTCCGTACAAATATCTATCTAACAAAAGGTGAGAAAGACGCTTACCCCCTTAAATGATCATCTCACTAAACAATTGGAATCGCCCCAAAGAAGCTGAGCCAATCTATTGGCGCACAAAATCAGTCAAACAAGACTGAAGACAACATAAAGTAGATGCGAAAAACTCACTAAAGACTGAGAGTCGATGTGAGAGATGAGAGTCGAGAGGGACATTTGAGACTCGAGGAGAGCCAAGTTTCATTTAATCACATAGCAAGAGTGTATATGCTAACATTATAATCATAAGATCTTCCTTGTATCAACAATGAAATCAATATTCATTTTAATAATCAAGGTCCAATGCAAACGCCTTTACATGCATATCATTACCTTGCCCTATTTAGTGATCACATAATATTGACATACTTACCTCCTTTCATTTCTCATGCAAGCAACATTAAAACATTTAGCAAATCAACAAATGGGCATACTCATTAAGGGGGTACACTTGGCAAATAGCAAGTGGATATACTCAACAAATGGGTATACTTGGTAAGTGATTATTCTTGAAAAGTGAATATGAGCAGAAAATAGATATGAGCAATATGTAGTGATACTTAACAGGTGAGTACAGGCAATTCGTTATCATATTTAAGTGGTAATAAGTTGCGATAAGTGAGTATAAGGTGAATATGAGCAGTGCCACTAATAATAAAGTAAAGATTAGTGGTTAAATATGAGTAGCAGCTAGTAATTCTAAGGTGAATACTAGTAGCGGCTAACAAAAGGTGAATATATGGGGAATATGAGAAGTATGTGGGCATACTTGGTAAGTACCAAAATGACGAAATTAATACTTTCAAGCCCAATTTTTATAATTTTCACATACAACATGCAACCACACCTTAAGGAAATCAATCAAATGCATCTAAAACTTGAAAGAACTCATTAATACAAGCCGACACAATATCCCAACACACCAATATCGGGAGTTGCTCACACTTATCTTAACTAATATTATTGAACATCAACCAATCAAGTCAAGAGTACTAAATAAATTAAGCTATCTTAATGTTTGGAGTTTTCACTTACCTTGACAAAACTAGAACAATAAAAATTTTAACCACCTTGTAACTCTTGAAAGAAGGAATCTTTACTTTTCAAACTAAGGGTCAAATGTAGAGAAAAAATTATTTTTAAGTTTGAATATAGAAGAATACAAGCAAGGTAAAAAATGAGCTTAGGATATTTTACCAATTTAAGAGTGATGACTCGAAGTGTAAAATGCTAGGTGGAAGGTTGCAAGTGCATTACAAATTACAAGTAGCAAAGTTTCATCTAGTTTATGGCCAAGTAGAAAGAAGAGTTTATGACTAATAAGTTTAGTAGTCATGGCTAAACCTTATGTTTCAAGAGACATATAAGTGTTTTAATCTTAATAAGACAAGTGACCTAACATGCAAGTTTTAAAGGGACGAGTGGTTAACATGTAGCTAAATGAGCATAGTTTAAAGGTGATCACGTTGAGGAAGAAGTTCTTTACCTTTAGCCAATTGAGTGGGTCAACGTTAATATAAGTGAATCATTATTAGTATTAGTTAACTAAGGTTAAAATAAATTGAATAATGTAGCCCTTGACATCTCAAATTCACCAAAATTATTGATAAACCATACCGAGAGTTAGGAAAATTTGGATTTAGTAAATTTAAAACTTAGTAACCACGAAACATATAATTCGAATAATGTCCATCCCCATCAATAACTAAGATAGTAGTAAATTAATTAACGTAACTCTACACCATCGATGTATATGTCAACATCTATTAGTTTAACTATTTAAGTCCAACACATTGGACTTGGGATGATCACATTTGCAAGAAATTATCCTCCGCGTTTTCTAAACCTTGTAAAATTAATAATCCCGCTAAGATTTTTTACATGCCAACCCAAATTCCATGCTAAATAATACTTAGCTTCATAACCTAAATTTTATTATTGGACATAGAAAATTCGGAATGTCGCATCAATACTATTATGAAAATTCCTAATGTCTCAATTAGGATGGGATCCAATTAAGAAAACCATTGATTTAAGTGATGAATTGTGAGAGAGGAAAATTTAGGTTTTTTCTCTTCTTTTGTTACTTTTCTTTAAGTTCATCTTTTATGAAACAATTCACAAACATGTTTATTATAGCAAGAAAATCCTAAGATTAAAGTTTTTAAAATGAAATGCATACATCCGGATCTTGAAGTTTTGTTGGATAAAATGTTTAGAGATATAGTTGCTACTGGAAATATTAGATGAAACCCTACATAAGATTTACGTGTTGATAAGAATGTTATGACCACACAACTTCATATCGATGATTGTGCAGGATCTACTAATGATATAGAGTGTAATATGTGTGAAAAGATTATTAAATGACCTCAAAGCCATAAAGAGTGACACATAGTTCAATGAGGCAAGCTTTTAAAAGAAACAAAAGAAATTGACTACGGTTGCTAAGCTAACAATGCAAATGGATAGAATTTGTTCAATTATTGAAAGTAGGGACGATGTCACAAATCATGCAAGCAAGTTTGATCCTTATGAGGAAATTATAGAGATGTTGAGAGCCATACTTGAGATTAAGCAAAACCCGTAGTTATATTTTTTTTGCACTAGATCATTTTGCCAAAAGAAAAAGGATAATAAGCAAATCTTCATGAACTTGGATGGCAATTAGGAAAAAGTCGCGTGAACTATGTATAAGTTCAAAAAGCATAGTCATCACTAGTATGTTAGCTACTTCTTTGAACTTTTTCATATGCTACGTTGATGCAATAAGACACTTATTTGCACTATTTATTCGTGATAGTTGGCGAGACATGTTTATGTTGTATTGTGAGACTTTTTTCTAATTGATATTCTATTTTAAGTCATCACTCACTCATTTCTTTTTATGTTCTTTTATATTCTATTATGAGACTTGTTTTTAGCTAGTGTTCTCTTTATTGGGTGGAGTTTGCATAAATATGATAGTTTATAAGTGTTTTGTTGATGGATGATCTAGATAATTTGTTACCTCTCTTATTTTAATTCTATTTTGTTACTTTAAGTAGTTGTGGATAATTCTTCTAAAAGGGAAAACAATGAAAAAGATGAAGATGAATATTTGCAACTCTGTGCTACCACCCATTCTGCAATTGTTTATCATTTGGGAGACGTGATTTACAATTTTCTTATCCTTTGACAAGTTTGTTAATTAATGGTTTTTATACATTAATATATGTATGTGGTATATATTGATTAAATTTGCAATATTTTTGTGTAAGTAACTATATAGTAGATGCTGAATATCCAAATTTCATGGGTTATTTGAGCCATACAAAGAAGTTAAATATCATTTGCCCGAGTTTCAATGAGGTCTTACACCGGCAAGTTATAAAGAAGTGTTAAGTTGCGCATATTTCTCATTATGATAAGAAATTGAGCGAGAGCCTTTGGCGTATTAAAAAAGAAGTGGGAGATTTTAAAGAGTTATGCCAAGTTATCTATATTAAAAAAAGTGAAAATAATGATAGTGGCAATTATATATGAAGAAATATCGTAAATGATACACATTTTGCAAGTGTAGATTTGGATCATATTCTATATACAATGGATTTCGATTATGTAAATGAGGAGGGTAATACTTCAAATGATGATGCAACTTTTAACATGACACGTTTATGTGATCAAATACCTATAAGTTTAGGTAATATTTAAGGATATTCATAATTTTTAAGAATATTTAGGCATATGTTACCACGTTTATTATAATGAAAGTACTCTTGAGAAAGAGTCCATTTTGATGTGAAATTTTTCCATGTGAAATTTTTTAGCCAAAAAAAAAAGAAATTTTAATTTATAAATTTGTTAGTACATATCTTTAATATTGTTGTCAATATTTAAATTGAAAAACTTGCAGACATTATATTTAAGGATATTTATAATTTTTAAGGATAATTATTTTCTTTCATCTTGGCCTATGTGACCACGTTTATTGTAAGAAAGTACTATTGAGAAAAAGTTCACTTTGATGTGAATTTTTTCCATTTGAATTTTTTAGAAAAACAAGAAATTTTACTTTTTTTTTATTTATAAATTTGTTACTACATGTATTTAATGTTGTCATCAATATTTAAATTGAAAAACTTGTAGGCATTAAATTTTTCAATTTTAAACAAATTAAAAATTAAAAAAAAAAAACTTAAATTAATCACCCTAAGGAACTTTTCAAATGCGTTTGTACTTGTACTAAATGGATTTTTTTCTTAAAGTTGTTTCTCAAAATTGTTTCTCAAAGTATAATTTATCAAACAATCTTTGCATTTCCTCAAGACCCTCTAAGCAAACTCATTTTCATTTCTCTAAAATCCTTTGATAAAACTAAACCAAGTGTAATCTAAATGGGTTTATTTTAAAACCCATTTATTATAAGCTTTTTAATTTAGAACGCATCATAACCCATATCTTAATTTTAAACTAACCCATTTACTACCCACTTCTATGACTTTGAACGAAAACTTGAGTCCGCGGACCATTTTGACAGCACTAGTACAGCCATCCCAGTTTTCACTAGGCTTTGGAGGAAAATTTGCCTGGTCAAGACCATGTTCCGCGGGGCCTGTATTTGTCGCGTCCCTTGCCTGTCCCCGGTTGTCCTGTTCGCCGACACGTGGAGACATCACGGGCCGAAATGGGCCTAGACAAGCCGACGCCCTCAAGTGGGGGCCCCAGAACCATAAGCTAACTAAAAAGCCCGAACCCTAGTTCCAATCCAACGGCTGTCTGACCAACCCATGGAGAAGAAAAAGTCCCCAGTGGCCGTGAGTCTCGAATTTCGAATTTCGAATTTCCGCGGAGTTTTTTCCTCTTCCTGGGCCCGCGGCTGAAACGGCACTCGGGCCCCATTCAAGCTCCAGCGGTCCAAAGATTTATCCGTTAATCTCGTCCTCACGCCGTCAAGATTCACCCCGTCTTACTCCACACGTGTCGGCAGCGAATTGGCAGGGGACGGCAAAAGCGGGCGAGCTCACGTCACGGGCGTCCGAAGCGGTTTGGACAGGGAGGCCGAAAATTTCCCGCCCGAAAATAGAAAAGAACGTTTTCCTCTCGCTATTCGGCATTTCTATTAATTTAATTTTTTAAAAATATTAATTTTATCGCTGTCTTCCCCCTTCCCGTTTGGGTAGTTCTGGAGCGAGTTGTATGAGAAACCGCTCGTTGAAACCTTCCAAGCAGTACACAGACGCGCAGAGAGAGAGAGAGACGCGGAGAAGATCGGATCGGAGGGTCGCCGGCGAGAAGAGAGGAGACGTCAGACATGGAAGAGGCTGCCAAGGAACAGTCCGCCGGTTCCCGTGATCTCCCTCTCTCTATCTCGTGTTTTTGCGACGGCGGTGAAGTGGAATTGTCGCGGCGTTTCTCGGCGGTCCCCCTTTTTTTTTCCCCCTTCTTGCGCCGTTTGGTGATGGTGGCGAGTTTCTTCTTCTTCAGGGAAGCCGAAGCTGCTCCGCTACGGGCTGCGATCGGCGGCGATGCCGAAGGAGGAGAAGCAGGAGGCGGCGCCAAGCTCTTCTTCGTCTCGGAGGTTGGTTTCCCCTCGATCTCCTCTCCTTTGCCTTTTCGCGGCTTTGACGGTTTTTCTGTTCCTCAGCCGGTAGTTTAGGGTTTCCGTGTGTACGTGTGAGTGATTTTCGAGAATCGGACCGAGTCGAGCGCACGTTCGTCACGTGCGAAGATCAAGCTATCGTTTGCTTTTGCTTGTTTCGGTTAGGATGTACAATTTGTGTCGGTTTGTGCAAGGGCACAGAGAATTTGATCTTTGAGTTACCTCGTTTGCGAATGGAGTGCTGGATGTGTATGCTGTGGCGTGTTCTGGAATTGCTCTTGTGCATGTCGTGATTATGGAGGAGGGTTTTGATTTACGATGTTAGATTAAACAGATTGAAAGCGTGGGAGAATATCTTGCATGAGATGTTACGATTTAATCTCGCCTGAGGACTTGTCTCATGATTTTTCTGGGCGTTTAAGTTGCATATGTGCTGGTTAAGCATTTAATGAGTCGGTTTGTAGACTCACTTGATACTCGATCATCAACTATCTCGTGTTTGTTAGAAATCTTGACTGGTTCATGTAATGCTGATTAAGACATTTTACTACTATAGCTGCATTAGAAGTGCGCTCCATCTATGTAAACTGCTTAGTGATGCCGCTGCAATGGCGCTGTGTTTAGGACGACACCCTCACCTTCGGTGAGTAGAAGGCATGGGCATTCTTGATCTCTCTGGGAAAGGAGGAATCTGCGAAGCCCCCCGAGAAGGCTGTCCATCCCTGTTAAGTCTAGTGTGAATCCAGCTCCTAAATCGGGCAGCAATGTGACTCTGATCTCCGAGGCGAGAGCAAGGAGACCTACAAATAATCGAGCAAGGAATGGAATCGATGCAGCAATGACCTGAACCTCAGCTGCTGCACAGTCCGAAGCAAGACAGCTCAGGCTCCGATGAAGGAAAAAGTTCCAGCTGGAATAGTTGAAGTTTTTGCTCATCACAGAACAAGACGACCGGAACAAACCGAATTACTCATCTTGAAGAGTAACGGTCGAGAAATTTAAACAAGCGTGGGAAACAGGGACCTACTAGGACCGTCAGCACTACAATCCCAAATCCTGACCAGAAGCTTTGCTCATTACCACTTTGTCGACTTCACTGAGTGGCCACATATCGCACGACGCTCGACAATACAACAGTAAAAGATGGGAACATGCTAGATCTTCACCCATCACCATGACCAACACCAATTCATTACGGACTCTCTACCGCTTGTAAAATGGATCCATATAACGGCAACCTAACCTTCTCATCGCGTCCTTCAAGGATCATCGATTCTTTCGCAGAAAGACCATTTTTTTTTTACCCCCAAGCCATCAATTACAAACACAGTTTCTCATTTAAAATTCAAACAACCAGACCAATCAACAAACGCAGCCCGTCCTGTGATCTCCCAGTTAACATCGAAGCGATTCAGAAACAAGAAGCAGACAACTGGCCCCTAAACAAGGCGAGGACACACCAAATGGAGCTCAGCAGAGCACAACCCACCAAAACCAAGTCAACCCAGAAACCGCAAGACGGGAGAAATCGCCAATGTAGCTCGAGGGTAAGCCAGATCTGCAATTTACCTGCCCAATGCGCTACCCCGGAACGCACCGCCTAGCATTCCTGATTCAAGCCACGACCAAGGATCAAGAGGACACGACAACCCACGGTTCGACACGAGAACGTTTTATACAAATAACAGACACAGAAAGAGAGAGAATGTACCAGGGCTGTGCTTGCAAATCAAGGAAGCTGCGATCTAGCTGCAGCATCAACCCCCCTCTCTCGCTTCTCTCTCTCTCTCTCTCACAGTGAAGCTGGTGGAGGAAAAAACTGTTGAGATTTTTGAAAAAAATATCATCAATAAAGGAGCGATCCTAAGCTGGCCCCGCGCTCATGTAAGTCCGGCGAGCTTCGCCGCTCGATGGCTTCAACTGCGGGCCCTCCGAATGGAACCGCCCAACTGTGGCTCAACGCATGGCGGTCCAGTGGGTTCAAGTTGGGCTCGGGCATAGGGAACGACGGCCAGTTGCTTGTGGCGAGTGAGGCTAGTTGGCTGGCTGTGGTTGGTGGTCGAGCATCCCCTATGGCCGGCTGGCTACCGGAAAAGGCAAAGAAGAAAGTAAAAAATTAAAAAAAAAAAAATCCAAAAAAATAAAAAAATATATTATTAAAAATTATCACATCAGGGGTGAATCCTGAGTTTGGACAATTTTCCTTTCTCGACCCATACTTGACTCGGCCCAAATATGATCCATACTCGACCAAACTCAGGATTCATTTTTCTTAGCATTGTTCTCCTTAAATTATTGCTTTTGAATAATGAGATTGAGCAGCTTCATGGACTGACTTGTCGAGTTAGTGAGGGAGTTTGGATATTGGGTTATGAATAGGGGCATGAAGGCCATAGTGAAAGTTTGGCCCATGCCATATATAAATCATGAATGGGTCCAATTTTCTACCATGACTAAATTCGCTGTCACCGCCGTCGTTGAGGTGCGCAAGATCTCCTCCCAGAAGGCAGTATTCGGCTGCTCCTTCGGCGCCTACTTCCTGCACTCCTTTGCCCAGGTCCAGCCTCACCTGGATAGCTCCAAGCTCCTCTGCCTCATGAAGGACCTCCGCCAATACGGCATATGAAGAAAGCAATTCAAATGGAAACTTGAGTTCGCAGGAAAGCATACTCGAATAATTAAAACAGCAGCCGATGCCTTTCGGCAGGATTTCTTCGAAAGCAACATCGGGTGATTCACTTCTACTTGGCGGACGATTATGCAAAAGCCAGTGTTAGAGGTGCACGATTCTAGTTCTGATCCTAGTCTCTATAGCTACATGACTATAAAAAGAAGGGCTACTATTTTCAAATAATTGTTGGAGATACAATTCAATTTAATTCTGATTATGACTAATTGATTCAATCAATCCGTATAATTAGATATTTACACAGTAAAATAGGAAAACGATATCTTGTACGATTTTTCCTATCTTATATATATATATTTTTCATTATAAATAGGCTTATTTACATGTATAAATCATATAGCAATAAAATTGATAATTCCTTCAATATTTTTCGATTCCTGTCGGAATGAACGAAATTATATCGGTAACTCACTTATATTGTGCTGGCCTAGTAGGATACACACACCTGAAACGACAATGAGATGAGATTGAAGAATAGCCTGAGCATTTGGAGGATCCCATATCAACGTCTTCCACAATTCCTTACTTTCCACGTAAATATCTGGGACGTCCTTAATATCACGAAATCGCAGTTGCAAATTTATCTTGTTCAGTTTCGGGCATCCTAACATGTCCAAATGTCCCATGGAATCGCAAGTTACTAGGATTTCACATATGCTCTTCAACTGGGGTAGATCGTAGAGCTGTAAGGAATTCAACTTAGGGAGAGAAATTGAAGACTGGAAGGATGAAGGGGTGTTGTTTACAGAAGTCATTATACTTCCATCTTGGCCTTGTCCCACTCTGCTTATCATCTCTACCATTCCTGTACAGCCAATGACTTTGATACTCTGAAGATTTTAAAGATGGCCCAGTAACTCATGCGAAAATAGCTTTCTCAAGTTATCACAATCTTGTACCCGAAACTCTTCCAGTGAAATCTCTTCAACTAACTTGTATGGGGGAGGACCTCCAATTACCTCCTCCATGTTACCACAAGTGAATACTCTTATTCTTCTTAGGTTAGGGAAGTAGGGCAGCCACTCAGATTCCACCACTTTCTTCATTTCATCACACCAGCAAACATGAATATCTTCTAGACTAGGAAAGGCGAGGGGTGAGGTAACTGCTACTGTTATCCCTACCATTTCCTTACATTTTGATATCTCAATCTCTCATAAATGAGGAAGGCAAAATTCAAGCCCATGCCCAAAGAGATACTTCAGTCTCGGACAATCGTATATTAACAAAACCCTAAGGCTTAGAAAGAGGAGAGGGGCGGGGGTTGGGGTATGGGAGTCATGGATGTCAATTATATCTTCATCTTGTCTTCCACTAAGCACCTGCAAGTTTTCCCATTCTTCTGCTATTGGCTTCTCGAGGTTTTCAAGCAGACCCATGTCAAAAAGATTTGTCGCACTATCGCAATTGCTCACTGACAATGTCTGCACATGTTGGGGAATCAAAATACAAATGCCATTGCCACTGCTTTCCCCTCGTGCGCTCGCAATTTAATGACTCCTCATCCCAATGCGGACACTCCTCTCGTGATCTGGAAATGAAGCCTGTAGAATTGATTCCACATAAAAAATCTTCGGTCGTTCTTCACACACGAGCTTGTAATAGCGAGGGCTATTCCTTTGCTTGCTAATCACCCTCACAAGCCTATTGAAATCATCCACATCTTCAAACCGGCATTTGAGTGTCTCCAATGCGCACAATTTTGTAATGTCTTCTTCATTTAATGCGTGAACGCTAAGATACTGCAACTTCAGTAAAGCCCCCGATGTTCCTTTGGGTAATCTCTTTATGCGTGTAAAAGCTATGTCAAGGTATCTCAAGTTCTCCAGCATTTTTAGACCCTCAATCACTTCAAGCTTAACACAACAAAACAAGTCCAACTTTCTCAAAGATCTAAGCTTCCCTAATTCTCCGAGCAATAGTGTTGTCAAGTGTACCAAGTTTGAAATGGAATTTGGAATTTCTCTCAAGCCACGCCCACTCAAGTTTAGAACCTTTAGCCCCCATAATTGTTTGAAGAAAGAATCAGGAATGACCACGTCATACAAAGAGCTTTTATTCAATAGAAAAGTTGATAGTTTAGGACAATTTGGTGACATGTCCAAGGGAAATTCTTTAATATTGTTCTCCATCAAAGAAACTTTCTCCAAAGCATCTATCCAATTTTCTTCAGATGGGATTCTCATCAACCCCTTTCTTGCTTTTACAATTGAAGTCTTACTCATGATGTGCAGTGCCATGTCTCTGATCAAATCGTGCATCTTTATCTTGCTTCCATGATCTTCCAATAGGCAAACATTTTCCAATTTGTTTAATATGGTGAGGCCTCTATCATATTGTTTCTCCCTTGTATTCAATTGACCAATAAATCCTTGGTCAATAAAGAATTCTATCAACTCGAACTTATTAATCAGTTTATCTTTTGGATAAAGTGCATAAGATAAGAAACATTGTTGAACTTCAGGATTACCAAGGCGGTTGTAACTGAATATTAGTTTCATTAATACCTTCTTTTCCATATCCATTTGCTCCATATCTGATTCTCTCAATTTCTCCAAGCAATCATTCCATTCATACACATCAGTCACTCCTCGCATGCTTCTTGCTAATGTGATGACTGCAAGCGGCAAGCCTGCACATTCTTGAATAATGGAATTTACAACCGCTTCAATTTCTGAATTAGGGGCCACTTCGAATCCAAGCGCCTCCAAAAATAAGCCCTTGGCTTCTATATGAGATAGAAGTTCAATTTTTATTATTTCTTGACATTGCATCTAGCGGCATACCTCAAAGGATCAAGTGGTTTGGACCAACTTAATTTCATATGCTCTAACTGGGATTCCCACCTCTATAGGATCAAAGTGTTCCCACACATCATTGAGGATTATTGTAGATTTGCCTCTTTTCATTAAACAATCACGCAACATTGCTGCTCGTTTCCTCACATCATTTTCTTCTAGTATGCCAAAACCAAGCTCCTTCCAAATGGCATCCTGCAACCTTAGTGTGTTGAAATCTTGTGACATAGTGATCCACAGCACATTGTCATAGTTTGCTTTCTCAAGAAGTCTATTATGTATGTGAACCAGCATAGTCATTTTACCAACACCCCCCATTCCATAAATGCCTACTCGGCATATTTGATTCCCTACTAGATAATCCAAAATCTTTGTAGTATTTCTCCAAAATGCCTCTCCCATCATCTGATCTTCTAACAATTTATTGGTCTTTCTCGCCTCAAATAGCCCTTTGCCTTGACTCATAAAGTCTTCTATTTCACGCATCAGTATATCCACCTTTTGATGTGGTGGCAAACAATCCTCACTTACTGCTTCAGGACAATCATTTCTAAGCTTCTCCACATTCGCCAACCAATTCGCAACTTCCATTCTCGGCTTCTTTAGGGATAAAGAGCCAGCAAATTCTAACTCATCCCTTATTCGAGCTTCTTTTCTTTTGAGTAGTTCTAGTTTTCTTTTCAAAACTCTATTCTCTTCCAAGTTGCTGTCTATGTTTGGATGACTCGTCATTGGTGCACCCTTGTTCATATCTAATTCTGCAATTAAAATTCCATCAGTTAGAGATCAATCAACAGTTGGACTTTTAAATCAAGCCATGGCTAAAGTAACATCAACAACTTGATTACACAAAATATCTACAACGAAAAACAACATTCACAAAAGTTAAATATTTTGATGAAAGAAACGGTGCAGTGAAAAGGGAGTGATATTGGACATATGAAATATGCAAGGATGCTCAGCATGTTTGTAATTGGAGAAACCCCGATGATATCTTGTTTAAAAACACATCAGATGTTAGATTCCGATAAAATAATCTAGAGATATTTAAGGATCTAACGGAACCATAGTAGAGATGTAGATGAATCCAAACACACCTTGTGATGATGATGGGCCTATAATATTTGTTGACACCTCTAGCTGCTGTGATGCAGTGGAGGGATCCATCTCCATTCGAGTTGGCGAAGGAAATCGACGGATATCATTCCCATCTTCCGTGTCGCCCCTTGGGGGAAGCTGATCAGGATGCTGGACAGTGTCGGTGGGACTTGTGTTGCTTCGTGCAGGAACCACTTTCACTCTAAGCGGTTGAACACAATTCTGCAAACGATTTGCTCCGTCCACATCAAGGGATGAATCAATTTGTAATGATGATCCCCCTGTTGGATTATGCACTTCATTCGTCTGTATTTCCTCAGAAGTGCTTACATCTACATCACGAGATTCACGAAGATTCTCCTGCAGAGAGCTGTGAAGATTTTCTGTTGAATATAACAATGCATCTAAAGTGACTCCATTTGCAAATTGTTCATCAAAGCTCAGATATTGTTGGTCGGAATATTGGGGAATGCTGGTCGAAGTTATGTTACCGAGTAGAGGAGTGGATAAAACATCACCTCCAAATTCAAGATGAGTATATAGCTCAGTAAGTGCCGGTGGCTCACTTATATAAAGAGAAGATAAAGGCTGGACAGGCGGAGCAATTTCATATCCAAGTGCTGCATCCAACCAGTGGTTCGATAGATTTGGCTGCTGGGCGGTATCTAGATTATCCAGAAGCATATCACTAGGAGGCAAAGACCCTTGATCCTGAGGGCGTGCTGAAGCAGTACCAGTTCCAGTCGTCGGATGGAAAGATGGTTGCTGCGGCGCGCACCCAAGTTGATTTGAGTTCTGTGTGTCAGTGCCTTCCGTTCCTTTGCCCGATGTGCCTCCCGTGCTTTTATCCTCCCAAGGCAGAGACACTTCGTACTGAGAACATGCTGGAGGAGTACCAGTTCCAAATCCAGGATGAGTTGATAGCTCAAGAAGCGCCGATGGCTCACTTATATAAAGAGAAGATAAAGGCTGGAGAGATGAAGCATTTTCATTTCCATGTGCTGCATCCAACCAATGGTTCGATGGATCGGATTGTTGGGTGTTATCCAGATTATCCAGAGGCATATCACTAGGAGGCAAGGACACTTGACCCATAGGCCATGCTGAAGCAGTACCAGCTCCAGTCAGCCAATCGCAAGATGGTTGTTGCAGCGCGTACCCAGGTCGATTTGAGTTCTGCGTGTCGTTCGGATTCGACGCATCGTCACTTGGGAGTACACTTTGACTCGCACCAAAAACTGCTCTTTCCGTTCCTTCGACCGATGTGCCTCCCATGCTTTTATCCAACCCGCTGCCTTTACCATTAAATGTCTCCAATGCTTTTGCTCTCACAGGATCATCAACTTTCTCACAACCTTTAATACCTTTCCCCAGAAATCTAGCAAGGTGCGCCCGGACTCTTGTAGCACCTCCGCTATACTCGTTGCCGCAAAAAGGGCACTTCCACGTGTTGTTCTTCCCAAGTTGCACATACTTCCAAAATGGATCCGAGTCTTTAGGCATTCTTTTTGCTATTACCTACAAAGAGAACATGAGATGAAAAACAGAGGCAAATGCCAAACAAAAGCACAGAACTGTTAAAAACAGACAAGATCAATAAAGAAAAGATGCATATAGAAACATAAAGGATTCCGAAGTTATGTTAACGGTTAGCTAACCAGATAGACTTGATATCGCTGCAAAATCCTTGAATCCTCCTAACAGATCCAAACCACCTGATTTGTGTATGCCCAAAGTACAGAGATCTCTCTCCTTATTTCACTAGTAACAAAAGCACAAGCAGAGAGAGATCCACTAGATCTACACAGAAAATTTAAACCGTTAATCATAAATGAAGAAGAAGCCTTAGATGTCGAATCCAAGCTAAAAGCTAAAAGAGTTTGCGAAGATCGTGAATTTTTTAAGATGGCACTAGAAAAAGGCGCAGTGGTAGATACACTAGGCCAACCAAGTGGGAAGTATGACTATCTCATCAAATACTCACCTCCTCCAAGTTTTTTCATGGATCCTAAAGAAACCGTCCCTGATGGGTGGGGAGGCATGGACGACTTAGCCGAGCTCAAGGAAGAAACCGTCGCCATGATGACACCAGTAATCATCAATTTATTTGTTGATGAAGAGCAATGGGACTCTAATGAGTACGAGCTTAAACACGTGGTTATTGATTTGGCAGCCGAGGAGTTCGCGAACTTAGAGCTGGGAGAGGATGAGTCCAAACGGATGGTAATTGAGTTGCCGCCATACGATCAAGATGAGATCTCAAAAAGCCCTGTCGCTAGTTTTGATCCTAAGGCAGTCTCATGGGATTATGGGACAAATGAAGTCGATGCTGTTACCCAATCAGTTCTTTGTTATGCACCGCGAAGCTATGGAAAAGAAAGCTGTCACTGATGAGGAAGCGAAGCAATTTTTGGCAATGATCAAATCTAGTGAGTTTGACGTAGTAGAGCAGCTAAGGAAGATGCCCGCCCAGATTTCGCTCTTGGAGTTGTTCAAGACCTCCGAGAAACACAAAAATGCACTATTGAAGGTTTTAAATGAGATACATGTACCGGAGACCATTGGGGACAGGCAGTTGGAGGAGTTCATTGGGTCCATTCTCTTGAAGGACCAAATCTCGTTTTCAGACGAGGATCTTCCAGAGGAGGGACACGATCATAGCAAGGCCTTACTCATATCGGCCAAGTGTTGTGATATGATGGTAGCTCGGGTCTTAATTGATAACGGGTCCGCTCTGAATATTTGTCCATTAGCCACCCTTCGTCATCTCGGGGTTGGTAAAGAGCAAATTAAACCATCCAACTATACCGTCCGAGCTTTTGACGGTATAAAGGAGACAATAGGGGAAGTTGAGCTCAACCTTTTGATCGGCCCTACCTCATTCCCGACAAAATTCCAAGTGTTGGATATCCCCAGCGCTTTTAATTTCCTGTTGGGTCGACCTTGGATCCATGCCGCTGAAGCTATACCTTCCTCTCTACATCAGATGGTTAAGTTCATTTCAGAGGGGAAAATCATAACCGTTCATGCGGAAACTGATTTTAAGATCTTTCAAGACATAGCCATCCCGTATGTGGAGCCTAAGGAGAAGGAGGAATCTAGCTACCATACTTTTGAGCTAGTCTTAATGGTCCATGTTCCCATTGGGACCACTGTTAAGAGTCCGGAAATGTCTGGCCCGTCTATCATGTCAAGTAGAGTGCTACTGGAGTACGGTCATATTCTCGGAATAGGATTGGGAGTGTATGCACAAGGTATTGCCAGGCCCATTAAAGCCCCTAGGAATCATAAAAGAGTAAGTTTAGGCTACCAAAAAGATCTAGAAAGTCATGTGAAATATGAAGAGCTTGCTAGTCAAGGCATACACGGCAAAGGTAGAGGCCGAGGTTACCATGGAGGCCGTATAGGCTGAGGTGATCATGGAGGCCGCAGTATGCGTGGCGGACACATGGGCCAAAGTAGCCGTTAGGGACGAAGTGAATATAGAAGTTGCACTAATGCAATATAGAATCAGCAAGGCTTACTCCTCCCATCACTAAAGGATCTTTATCCACCATTGGAGAAGACCTTTATCAAGTCATCCGAGCTGCTACAAGAAGAGGAGGGAGCAATCTTGGACATAGCAAACCTATTTGGTGCCAACTATGTGTGTGCCACCTTTGATGATGACAAGGCAGAGCCTTCTGCGAGCTTCTTCCAGCTTTCAGAGTAGGGATGCTACTTACCTATCCCGTTTAGTTTTATGTCATTTCCTTTATGTATTCCCTTACATGGGAAGAGTTGTTTAGTTACTTTTGTTATTTTCGTATGTAATCAAGATATTGGACTGTGAGCCGTGGTCCAAGATCATGAACCTTGTAAAACGGCCTTATCATGTTAATACAAATGCATCCATGTTTTATTAAGGGCGTGAGGAAGTATTCCACCAATCCTATGATGATGCTTTGAGGCTTGGACTTCCTCATGACTCCTAGTTTTCAAAGTTTTGGGAAAAGATGTTTGAGGATATGAGGGCAATCTCCTAATTTGCATTCTTTTCAAATAGTTACTCAAAAAGAGTTTTTGAATGTGCATCATGCATGGCATTCGTTAAGTGATTTTACTAACCCCCTCATTTGCATCTCAGGCATGTCATTCAGCATAATCATGATACATGTGTATGTGACTCAGAATTGCCTGATGAAAATCTCTTCGAATCTGACGAGGATAATGATATCCGGAAAGACATCGAAAGAGATTGCATTCGTCATGAAGAATCTAAACCATTGACAGCCGAGCAAACGGTTATTGTAAATCTTGGCGACACAGAAAATGTTAAGGAAACCAAGATTGGGGCGGGCCTTTCAGAGATTGAGGCAAAAAGAATGGTTGACTTCTTAAAGGAATATCAAGATATATTCGCATGGTCCTATGCGGATATGCCAGGACTAGACCTAGAAATCGTGGAGCACACTCTGCCAACTGACCCAAATATGCCACCAAAAAAGCAAAAACTTCGAAGAATGAAACCAGAACTTCCTAAGAAGATTGAGGAAGAAGTTATGAAGCTATTAAAAGTGGAATTCATCGAAGTATCCCATTATGCAGATTGGATTGCTAATATCGTTCCGGTCATGAAGAAGGATGGATGGGTCAGAGTTTGCATAGACTATCGGGATTTAAACCGAGCAAGCCCAAAGAATGATTTCTCGCTACCGCATATTGATGTTTTGGTTGATAGCACTGCGGAATTTGAACTATTCTCCTTCATGGATGGGTTCTCTGGATACAACCAGATTAGGATGAAAGAGGAGGATAAGAGTAAAACATCCTTTATTACACCATGTGGGACCTTTAGTTACAGGGTGATGCCGTTTGGCCTAAAGAATGCGGGAGCCACATATCAAAGAGCAATGGTCACCTTATTCCATGACATGATGCATGAGGAAATAGAGGTATATGTCGATGATATGATTGCCAAATCAAAGCATGGAGAAGATCATATTAGGGTCCTAAAGAAGTTATTTGACCAGCTCAGGAAATTAAACTGAGACTTAATCCCGCCAAATGCATATTTGGGGCAAAGTTTGGGAAGCTATTAGGTTTTATGGTTAGTAGCCGAGGCATTGAAATCGATCCGTCGAAAGTTAAAGCCATTTGTGACTTCAAAGCTCCCTCTACTGTCAAGGAAGTTCGGAGTCTCCTGGGTAGATTGAACTATATTGCAAGATTCATTTCTCAATTGTCGGAGACAACAAAACCATTCTTCAAATTCCTGAGGAAGAATACTAAGATTGAATGGGACACCGAATGCTAGAAAGCCTTTGAAGAGATAAAGCAATACCTTCTTCAGCCACCAGTGTTGGTACCACTAGTCCCAAGAATACCACTGGTCCTTTACTTAACCATCCATAAGGAGTCACTAGGGGCCATGCTTGCCTAGAAGAGGCCAAGCGATCAAAAAGAATGCGTGATATTATATCTCAGCAAGAAATTCACTGTCTCTGAGATGAATTACTTGGAAGTGGAAAAAACATGTGTAGCATTGATTTGGGTATTGCACCGACTACGCCAATACACTCTCCACCATCAAATTTTGCTTGTGACAGAGAATGACCCAATCAAGTATCTGCTAGAGAAGCTAGCTTTAGTTGGAAAGATGGCCAAATGGCAAGTCCTCATTTCCGAATTTGATATACAAAGCATAGCGCAGAAATCAGTAAAAGGGAGAGCCATAGCCGATATGTTGGTTGAAAATCCTAGAGAAGTAGAATTTTTCGACACAGCGGACTTCTTGGATGAACGTATTTTGGCAGTATCAAATGATAAATGGACCATGTACTTCAACGGGGCTGTAAATTTATCTGGCTCTAGGACTGGGGCAGTTTTGATCTCTCCAGCTGGCTAACATTATCCCGTAGCTGCAAAATTGATGTTCCCTTGCACTAATAATATCTCAGAATCCGAAGCGTGCATCATCGGCTTACAATTAGCCATTGACATGAATGTTAAGAATTTATAGGTATATGGCGATTCTATACTTATTATTCGGCAAACAGAGCGTCTCTGGCGAACACGCGATCTTAAGCTAATCCCATATCATGAATTCCTTGAAAAATTAACGAGGGAATTCGAGGAAATATCCTTTGAATATTTGCCAAGGTCCCAAAATCAATTTGCTGATGCATTGGCCACATTGTCATCAATGTTGCATGTGATGGAGGGATTGGATATTGAGCCATTAAAGATTGAGATTCTCAAACACCCAGCTTATTGTATGTTAGTTGAAGGCGAGCTAGACGGAAGGCCATGGTACCACGACATCTTGAATTACCTCCAACTGGGAGAATTTCCTCAAGGATGTGAGGTAGCTGACAAGAAATATCTCAAGAAGTTAGCGTTGAAATTCTTTGTTTCTGGCGGTGTGCTCTACAAAAGATCATTTGATTCAGTCCTGTTGAAATGTGTCGATGCTAGAGAAGCCAACCAGCTGATGAAAGAAATACACGAAGGAGAATGTGGACCACACATGAATGGCCACCTTTTAGCAAAAAAGATCATGAGGCTTGGATATTTCTGGTTAAGCATGGAAACCGATTGTATCAAGCATGTTCGCTACTGTCATCGGTGTCAGATTTATGGAGACAACATCAATGCCCCGCCTAACGAACTGCACTTGAGTCTCAGCCGTGGCCATTTTCCATGTGGGGAATTGATATAATCGGGCCAATTAACCCCAAAGCTTCTAATGGGCATCACTTCATTTTGGTAGCTATTGATTATTTCACAAAATGGATCAAAGTGAGTTCATATGTCAACGTCACCGCAAAAAACATAGCCAAATTCATTCGTCGTGACATCATTGCCCGTTATGGTGTACCATAAGCCATTATTACTGATAACGGCTTGAATCTGAATAACAAGATTGTGGACGAGTTGCTTCATGAATTCCAAATTCACCATTTGAACTCATCACCTTATCGCCTGCAAATGAATGGAGCAGTGGAGGCAGCTAACAAAAACATAAAGAAGATCTTGTCTAAGACAGCGGACAATTATCGTGATTGGCACAAACGATTGCCATATGCGTTGTTGGCATATCGAACCTCGATACGTACTTCGACGGGGGCAACGCCTTACTCACTTGTATATGGTGTGGAGGCAGTCTTACCTGTGGAGGTGGAAATTCCCTCGTTGAGGATTCTCTCACAGATTAAACTCTCAGAAGTTGAGTGGACGCAGCAGAGATATGAACAACTAAATATGATTGATGAGAAGAGACTTAGTGCACTATGCCATGGTCAATGCTACCAGAAGCGAGTTGCGAAGTCCTTTAATCGCAAAGTTCGACCGAGACATTTCCAAGTGGATGAACTTGTGTTGAGGAAGGTATTGCCTATCATACCGGACCCACGCGGAAAATTCACTCCAAATTATGAAGGCCCTTATGTCATTAAGAAGATACTACCGGTGGGGCTTTAATTCTGGTAGAAATGGACGGCCGTGAGTTACCAAAGCCTGTAAATGCTGATGCAGTCAAGAAATACTTTCCATGAATGAAATCAAGGCCGTAGAGCCATTTCCCGAGTCACTTAGCACTTGCATCATGCATTTCATGCATACATTCTATACATGCATATGTATTTGTGTTATGTGCATCTAGTTGCTTTGGTGGAAAGATTGTAAAATGAAGAAAATTAAAAAGGACAAAACAAAATGACGATGGTCCACGTTCGAGATATTCCCAAGAATTGTCTAACACAAACTTAGAAGAAGGGTAATTTGGTATCGTTTCCGATATACCCCCCTAAACTCTTTTTTGACGTAGTTCCCCTATTTGGCAGGACCATTAGTATTCGAAGAACAAATCCGAGAAGTTGATTTGAACAAGATATCTATCAAGCAAGTATATGAGGGGTAACACATGTCGAATTCACCTAACTGGGTGTAAAAGATGTGTCGTTCTAGAGCCAGTTCAATTAAATAAAAAAAGAAGCGCCCCACGAACACTACCAGAGCTTCGGCCTGGTGGTATGGGGAGTGAAGCGGTTCGGGAACGGCCAGGGTTCAATCCCTGGAAACGACAACAAGGTTGCCATATAATAATAATAACAATAATAATAATAATAATAATAATAATAATAATAATAATAATAATAATAATAATAATAATAATAATAATAATAATAATAATAATAATAATAATAATAATAATAATAATAATAATAACTTTTGCATCTCTTATTTTTGCAAAAAGAGGAAAATGCTTGAACCAATGATACCAAAGACCTAAGATTCTCTTCAAGCCTTAAAACAGTATGTTCATTCCGTTGTTTGCCGCCAAATGGTGAAACTAACCAAGGGTAATGTTGTATCGTTTCCAGTTTTACGATTTCTGAGGATTCATTTACTAACACCTTCCCTTTTGCTCTTCGTAGGGTCGCCTGACTACTAAGGCACAAGTAAGTACCATTCTTCTCAAAATCAAATGGAAAACAAATGGAGAATTTCCATCGCGAAAAAAGAACATTTAGTATTTTTCTAGAAACAAGCACAAAAAAAAATTGAAATTGAAGAAACAAGTTTTCCACAAAGTTTGCAAAAATCTTCTTTAAATTGTCCATCCACTCGATGGATCACTCATTTCGAATCAAAATTCTCTATGGAGATCAATCCACCCAGATGATCTCAACAAAAATGAAAGGCGATGTTACTTATGCCAAGCGAGAAACACTTAGGATGAGGAAAGGCAACCCATTTCCAAACATGTCCTTTAAGCACTCGAGATTCGAGCGAAAAAGAAAACCCATGTCGTTTAAGGTCAATGAATTCATTCGCAAGTGGTACATAGATCAAGATGATAAGAGGCATTTCTTTCCTCTATCCTACACACTACAGGTGACAATAGTTAGCCCATTTGAGCCTTTTAATGTGGAGAATCTTCTATAAAATACCCATGTCAAGAATCACCCCACAAAGGGGCAATTTCGGAGGTCTAGGTCGGCATTATTTGGAGAGGAAAGATGAGAAAGGCTTCCTTACGCTCACTTGCATAAATCTTTTTGTGGTAACTTCAAGTGATTTCTTGTGGAAGCTCGAAGCATCCCAATGTGAAGAAGAGCATTCTTTTCTCTACCCAAACACCGATACCTTTTGCTTAAACCAAGTTGAGCCTAATCGTTCATTTCCAAAACTCGAGTGGTGATTATCTCCCCACATTGGGGCAAGGCATATGATTTGCCAAGGCAAGTGATGTTTACGTGAAAATGCGGAAAGCATCTCAAAAGTCCTAAGAGTTTAAAAAGTTCAAAAGAGCAAAAGTCAAATAAAAATTAGGGGGCATGAAAAAGCAGTATGCCTAGTAAAAGCAAGGCTAATGCCCATCACCAAAAAAAAAAAAAGTACAAGGAAAAGCACTTGCATCAAGAAGAATGTCTCCATCAAAGCAAAAATGACAAAAAAAACAAACAAACAAAAGCAAACAAAATGCTTGCTCTTATTTTGAGATGATTACTTAAGGGACTTTCGAGACAAATTCAAGTGCTCTAAAAAAAAATCGGATGATATGGCAATGATGCCGTTGTAATCACCAACTCTCAAACCCCTCTTTGAAAAAGTGCTAAGCCTTTTGAGCCTTCCACCGAACCAACATTACAACCTACTCCCGAAGTCTCTTCAGATTGGGATAATTCGAGTGGAAATTAGGACTCTCTAAAGAAGATGCCGCTCGAAGAAGTGAGAGCAAGGTTGTTTTATCTCATCTTAAGGTTTCTTGACTTGTAAACCCGGCGAAGATTTTGATCGGTGATTAATTCATTTCATAGCCAATGATGCTTAACCATCGCTAAAACCATGATCAAACCTGCACTACGGTCCTTCTAAAAGACCTTTTAGATTGGTCAATGTGTACTTATTGAGAATGATTCAAAGCCTTACACACTGGAAGAGTGAGATTGAGTGATCAGTTTATTTCCCACATGAATAGATGGGATCAAAGAGCCATTTTTCTTGAGAATATGTGAGAAGCCTTTTCTAACTAAGGGTCATTGCTTGGCATACTTAACAGACCTTTCTCATAAGTCAAGGTTATTTCAACAAGGATTTTTCTCCCAAGAGAATTTGACGATTAATGATATCATCCAAGCATAATGACAGTTTTGCGAGTTTGTCAAGTGGTCGGAATCAATTTGATTTGTTTATGCAATCATTGCCTTCTCATCATCGATACACTTTTGATATCGTTGCTGATGACACACGCTGAAATCGATCTCATCTAGTATGCTTTCGCTACTAGAATACTTGTCATGATGAATTCTATTTGATGTGCAATATCCATTTCAGAATATTCTCGAATGACAGGTTCCTCCAGTGAAACTACGCAATTTCAAAGGGTTCATGGGTTAGCCTTAAACCATGCGTTTTCAAAAAGTTATTAGTTATCTTTAAACCTTGCAATTTCAAAGGGTTCATGGGTTAGCCTTAAACCATGCGTTTTCAAAAAGTTCTTAGTTATCTTTAAACCTTCAATTTCAAAGGGTTCATGGGTTAGCCTTAAACCATGCATTTTCAAAAGACTCTTGGTTATTCCTTAAACCTTGCAATTCACAAGGTTAGTGGGTTAGCCTTAAACCATGTATTTTCAAGAGGTTCTTGGTCATCATAAAACCATACAATTTACACGGTTAGTGGGACTGCCTTAAACCACAAGGTTAGTGGGACTGCCTTAAACCACACGGTTAGTGCGTCTACCTTAAACCACAAGGTTAGTGGGATTGCCTTAAACCACACGGTTAGTGGGACTGCCTTAAACCACAAGGTTCGTGGGACTGCCTTAAACCACAAAGTTTGTGGGTATATCCTTAAACCACACTTTTCAAATTGTTCACAGGTACATCCCTAGATCACGCTCTTTACATTAAGCTCACCTACATTTTCATTTTGCTATTATAAAAAAAAAAAAAAAAAAACAAAAACAAAAAAAGCAAAAAAAAAAAAAACACAACAAAAAATTAGGTGTTACCTTATCTTTGAAAGAAATCTCTTTGAGCTTCCTTCTAAAGAGGAGCAGCTGTTGATACTTAAATTTTTGCCCAAAAATCATTTCCAAAAAAATGGGAACTTTTTTTTCCACAAAAATATTTCAAGTTAAATTATTGCATATAGATTATCTAGGCATTTAATATAGTGTTTTAAATGGAAGATGTTTTTACTTTAAAAAAAAAAAATTGAAAATATATATAAAGAAAAGATTAAAAAAAGTTGGGGCCAATGATCTAAATGTGACTAGCCAAGCCCAGGAGGTCAAATTGGAATTCAAATGGCAAGTTGGGGCCAAAATGCAATTTCCAAAAGTTGAGGGACCAATTCGCAAATTTTGCAAATTTTGCGCTCAAGCCCGTAAATCATCATCTTGGTCACCAATTAAGTTGAAATTGAATTTGGGCCAAGTCGAATCAATCAAATCGAGCCAAAAAGACCAAATTTGTATTGAATTGGGTATTTTCGGACAAGAAAATGGCCAACTTTGAGGGACTTTCTTGCAAAATTGGGTGGGCAAAATTACGAAATCTGGTCGAGATCTTAAGCTACTATACATGCACTCGCTAATTGATCAAAAATCGCAGCAAAATTGATGGATTAAAGCACTCAAATCAACAGCCAAAACTTAGTCCACGAGTTGGTCTCAATTCGGAGTTGCTGAGTAAGCAACTTGGTGGCCCCACCATATCCTCCTCAGCTGCCTAACCAGCCTGATCTTTGCATGTGATGGAAGACCGTAATGAGTAGTGAAAGTGGAAAAATATCGGCCAGGGATAAGCTGCTGAATGCACGGAAAAGTCGCAGCAAAATCCGCACACTCAACAGCTACAAAATTTCAAAATTTTGGCTAGATCAGAAAGTGGGTAGACTTCTTAGTTGGTGGGCTTGGTAGGAGGGCAAAAAGCCGATCAAGTGATTGCCTAATGTAGTGGAGAAGATCTATGAAGAAGGCTCATTTGAGGGATAAGAGGGAGAAGACAAGAAACACGAGACAGAGCTCACCATCGTACCCAAAAACACCCTCAGAAGCAACTCCAAAAAAGCAAAACCCAGAAATTCCAGACCAACCTTGAGAAAAAAATGAAATTTTCACACACCTGTGGCCAAAATTAGCTAAAACCTTCAACTAGAGAGTGAAACTTCGCTCAAAGAGCTTTCCATCCATAGGTCACACGTCCCAAATGGAATTCAGGAAGGTCTCTTAAAGCCCCCCGAAAACCACCCTCCTGGCAGGCCAAGAAATTCCGAAAATTTTTCCGAGTGTTGAGCCCAGTTGGTCACGAGTGAGGAAAAGCGAGTGTTTTTGAGAAAAGTGAGAGACAAATGAGGAAATCCATGAATTATAGCCCAAACTAGTATACATATAGTTTGGGCTGATTTTAACTTGGCCAACAAATGAGGTTTGGAAGTCTAATTTTGGAAGTCAACGAAAACCTTCGTTGTCACTTTTTCTTATGCAGATCTCACTTTCAGTTTGAATGAACCAACTTCCACGTGCTCCCAGAGGACAATTTCTTAGTTTCCTTGGCTAAGAGTCACTTGAAAGGGAAACTAGGAAGCAAGGTAAGCATCCTAGATGTATTTTGATTTAATTTTGAACATGTTTTGATCACGAAAATCAAGAGGAAATCTTGTCCAAGGGACTTATTTTCGAGGTGGAAATTTTTCTAAGTGTTTAAAGCCTCTCCAATACCCCTACATACTTGACTTGTTACCCCCCTTTGCATACGTTTTTTTGTCGTTGTGACTTGGATGAATGTTATATGGGAGTGCAAATAATGCATAGGACAACCCGGTTTAGTCTTTAAATCTCCTTGTGAACCATGAAACCATCTATAACATGAGCCAAAGACCAAGCCAATCCACTTTGAGATATGGTTGGCCAGCATAAATCACGCATGTATGCTTCTTGGAGAGTTCGTTTTGATGTGTCCGGTTGATCGTTTTCGGTGATGTTTGTTGCATGTGAAATTACATGTTACCTATTTTCATCCAAGTGGAGTAATATTTCATATAGATGTTGCATGTGATGGTTGTCGGGGCTTCAATCTGAGCATTTGACATGGCTATTTGACTTGGTTCCATACCAGATTTGCAAAACGGCCTCCAATATTGCAAAACGGCTCCAACCCACATATTGGAGGCCGTTTTCAGTTTGGTTCTTGCAAGTTCTAGGCTGTAATTTCTAGCTAAACCGGTTCTTTACATGTAATAGTATATCCTTGATACTTTTCTTTCACATGAGATTGCTTATAGGTCGAGATTGAAGGCCACGAACATGGCCCGAAAAAGCCGTTTTGAGGTGTTTTGATGCAAGCTAAGTGTTCGATGAAATGTTCAAATCAAGTTTCGATTTTGAAACAGTCGATTTGAGCTTGGTTCTTGTTATATTCATGTACTAGGTAGTCCCATATTAGTGTAAATTGGCATATATCGGTTTAGGAAATTATTTTTTAATAAAAATTTCAAAAATGAAAATTTCAAAAAAATTGTAAAAATGATGGATGGTATCAAGTTATGATAGAAATGACATCAATGAAATTTTCCTAATTTTAAAAGGTCATTTTCTTAATTTAAATGATATTTTGGTATTTTAGAACCATTTTTGTAAATAATCTACTATGCGTAGATTAAAATTAATTAGAGTAATTGCATGCAGCATGCATCTAGAGTAATTTTATGCATATTTAAAATCTCATTTTGCTCACGGGGGTCTTGTCCCAAGGCGTGATAACAAGGTCATGTAATATTATTTGCCCGACTTGTATCGGGTCTTTCTTTTCCGCATTTATTTTCAAGTTATTTCAATTTTTTGGATGTTTACTTGCGCATCACTTTTCATTAATTTGAGTGTAAATTTCTCTTCTAAATTATGTTAGGATTAGTTTAGACGTTAAGGAAACAAACTTACAAAAACTTTTGCATGGATGCTTAGCAGTTTCATAAAGATTATAATTGGTAATCAAGATTGTGTGGCCATTTTGATAAACAACCTTCCAAGTTAGTGGTACCGCAAGAGTGCTAATAGAAACATTGGCGTAAACAAGTCCCCGTTCCTAGAAATCTATAGTTGCGTAGGAATCGAGACAACACTCCCACATCTTAATTGGTTTCTAGCCGACCCCAATAGGCTAGTGGCGACTCCTAGAAATACATAGGTTGTTAAGAATAAGAATACAAAATCCAACGTCGCACGAGGTATGGGCTTGGGAGAGCCCGTGTCTAATTTAGGGCCATTGGTCCGCTTCTTTAGGCAAATACCCCTAAACCTTCTTTCTTTTCCCTCGAATGGCAAAAGAGAGGTCGCGACAGGTGGGATTAGAAAGTCAGCGCCCAACCTAAACGGTGTGTGCCGTTTCTGTGGGAGAAGACATGGATCAGCTTCGTGCTATACTAGGACGGGAGCTTGCTTTGGATGTGGCCAGTATGGCCACCAGATTAACGACTGTCCATGCCGACCAATGGGAGCACAGATGCCACCGCTGATGATAGGACAGAATAAAGGGAGTGTGTCGCAAAACGCACCGCAGGGTATGCTGAATAGGCCGCCAATGCAAGGAATGGTGTATGCTGTCACTCAACAAGAGGCGAAGGACTCACCAGACGTGGTCACACGTACGGTCTCACTAAACGATTGCACTGCTTATGCTTTATTTGATCCTGGAGCTACGCATTTATTTATTGCTAAGCAGTAAGTGAAGTTGGTAGGATTAAGTCTAGAACTGTTGGGAACAGTCATTAGTATATCCACCCCGTTAAAGGATAAAGTGATGTCTGCTGTCTTGGTTGTAAGTTAGTTATTGGTGAGTGAGAGGAAATGATAGACTTGATTGTACTGGCCATGTTTGATTTTGATGTGATTATTGGCATGGATTGGCTCACCAAGCAACGAGTTACCATAAACTATTATCATAAAGCGATTCAGTTTAACCCGTTAGTGGATGAAAGTTACGAGTTTATTGGAAGTCGAGGAGGACCCTCAATTACCTTAATCTCGTCACTTGAGGCAACCCGTTTGTTAGAGGTAGGTTGCCAAGGTTATTTGGCAACTGTAGTTGATACGACAGTTGGGGAGCCAAAGATGGAGAACATTGTTGTAGTATAGGAGTTTCTTGACGTGTTTCCCAAAGAATTACTTGGTTTGCCCCCAGAAAGGGAGATCAGATTCGTGATCGAGTTGGCCCCTAGGACGGAGCCAATTTCTAAAGCTTCTTGCCGTATGGCGTTGTCAGAATTGAAGGAACTGAAGGTGCACATGCATGAGTTGTTGGACAAATGATTTATACGTCGTAGTGTATCGCATTGGGGAGCACCAGTTTTGTTTGTAAGGAAGAAGGATGGTTCGTTGCGCCTTTGCATCGACTATCGGCAACTCAATCAGGTGACAATTGGGAATAAGTATCCGTTGCCAAGGATTGATGACCTACTTGATCAGCTGCAGGGAGCGTTGATACTTTTCAAGATCAACCTAAGGACAGGTTATCATTAGTTGAGGATCAAGAATGAAGATATACCGAAGACAGTTTTTCGTATGCGTGACGGCCACTATGAATTTACCGTAATGCCGTTTGGTTTGACTAACGCCCCAGCTACTTTCATGGATTTGATGAACCAAGTGTTCAAGAAGTATCTGGATCAGTTCATGATTGTGTTTATCGATGACATCCTGGTGTACTCGAGAAGTCCAGAGGAGCACGAAAGACATTTAAGGATAGTGCTTCAAACTCTATGAGAACATGGATTGTACGCCAAGTTTAGTAAGTGCGAGTTTTGACTAACTTATGTCATTTTCTTGGGTCACGTGATTTCTAGTGAAAGGATTTCTGTGGACCCCACCAAGATTAAAGCCGTGATAAATTGGCCAAGACCAACGACAGCAACCGAGGTTCGAAGTTTCTTGGGATTGGCAGGCTATTACGAGCGATTCGTGGAGAGATTCTCTGCAATAGTCATGCCTTTGACTCAATTGCTGAAGAAGGAAGAGAAGTTCATGTGGACAGATAAGTGCAAGCGTAATTTCCAAGAACTCAAGCAGAGGCTAACTACCGCACCTGTGTTGACAATTCCATCTGATCCTGAAGGATATGAGATCTTTAGTGATGCGTCGTTTAGAGGACTAGGTTGCGTTTTAATGCAACATGGGAGAGTTGTTGCATACACGTCTCATCAGTTGAGGCCTCATGAGTTGAATTATTCGACGCATGAATTAGAACTCACAGCGATTATCTTCGCTTTGAAGATTTTGAGACATTACTTGTGAGGAGAAAAATTCCAGATCTTTACCGACCATCAGAGTCTCAAGTACCTATTCTCTCAGAAGGAATTGAACATGAGACAGCATTGTTGGATGGAACTTCTTAAGGATTATGACTGTGACATTCTGTATCATCTTGGAAAAGCCAACAAAATCGCAGATGCGTTGAGTCGGAAGTCATCGATTGCGCAGATGGTGATTCGGGAGTGGATTCTACTCGAAGGAGCTCGAGATTCATATTTCAAATTTGAGGGAGGCCACCTTTCAAGTCTTAGGACCACCCTTAGAATTGAATCGGAAGCTCGAATAAGAATCAAGACATTGCAGTTGATAGATCCTAAGATCCAGAAGATTCTGCAAAAGGATGTGGAGGAACGCTAATTTCCAAGCTTCCAAGGACGGAACATTAAAGTTTCGTGGGTGATTGTGTGTTCCTGACGATGCGGAGCTTAAAGAGGAGATCTTATCAGAAGCTCATCGTAGCAGTTATATTATTCATCCAGGCAGTACGAAGATGTATCAGAATTTGCGTCAACACTATTGGTGGACCGGTATGAAGGCGGCTATCGCCAAACATGTCGCCAAATGTCTGACGTGCCAGCAAGTGAAAGCACAGCATTGTAAACCTGAAGAACTTTTGCAACCTCTCGAGATTCCCGAGTGGAAGTGGGAACATATCACAGTAGATTTCGTGATGGGATTACCAAGAAGTCAGAGAGGTAATGATTCCATATGGGTTGTAGTCGATAGATTAACGAAGTCTGCTCACTTCATTGCCGTACGAAAGGACTTTGCATTGGATAGATATG